>RXPK01000201.1:758032-1122710 GCA_004143645.1 Protaetia brevitarsis | reverse complement strand
TTTGTGGAATGGTGCACTACCATGCACTGTAAAGTAAACATAAACAAATGTTGTGGTTTTGCTCACGAAAGGGGATTATAATCGAGATATTATTACTATTAAACATAGCGATGAAAAGTTATCGAATTTCAGGGATCTGGGTGGTTGTATTCGATGCTTGTCTTACCTTTGTTGCCACATCATTTGAGACCTTTGTTCACGAACCTAAAAATCATTGGATGTCATTCGCTCATCTAATATTCACTGATTATTTCAAATTAATAACTCTTTATTTTGCATTTGTTTTTAGCCTCCATTAAAATCTGCTTCCACTATATTTGGTCGCCCTATTATCTCTGTTGGTTCTCTGTTGGACGTGTACAGCGTAATCTGCTTTTTTTCTGTCATTTTTAAGGCTCTACGATATTTTAGGAATGCGCCTATTAGGATGCTCAGAATAGCAAATTCATATTTTACGGAATTTTCTTACTAATTTTAGATAAAATATTGCCGATCTTTTTTGTCCACAGATATTGTAAGGTATTTTGAATTTGTATTATTAAATTTAAGCAATTCTCAATAATGGCTTATTTGTTAATTACACTATTTGTAGCATTGTTTTTTTTTGGTTTTTTTTTCTCACTGTTTTTCTTTCCTTGTTAGTTTCTATCTTGTATTATTTTAATTAATTAAGAACGATATACACGGAAACGGTTTTTCTTAGCACTGCGCTGATGATGTCAATACTGGCGAAACGTCAGATTTAAGCATTCCATGAATTTTTGAGACAACTGCGTCAATCAACTTAATCTTTAGTTACTGGGCTTTTTGCGTTGTAGAGCCGTCTAGATGGAGTTCCGGACCACTAGCCTCTTAACATATTTTAGTTTTAATGGGTCATTTTTTGCACCTACTAAATCGTACCGCAATGTGATACTTGGTACTTCTTAAACAGTATAGTTTCTGGTGAGGGATAGAGAATACTTCTCTGGTTTATTCTTAGCTTTGCACAGACTGCCTTCTATTTCATTCCAAAGGGCTTTCTATGAATTTGCGAAGTTACACTGTTCCCGTATTCTTCGCGTTTTTGCCGAATCCAAGTTCTTACTTGTTTTAGTATTGAAATGTATAGAACTAACTTTTCCCTTTGTACAGATTTGTGATTGCTTGTCCGCTACTGGCATACTTGATAATTTTTAACTGGTTTTTAAAATACATTTGATGAATTTATCTGGCTCTTCTGGTGGTATAAGAGGGAAGAACGTAAAATTTATTATAGTTTAACGTGTTTCATAATACTTAAAATAGCAAATCATTTTCGAGATTTTGGAGCGTAATCCAAGACTACTGTACAGAGATTTTTAAGATCGGCTCGGTGGGAGAGCCAAATGTATCACAACGTCTTATTTCGGATGTGTTGTGCAAATATATGTGTCTAATCTTTTGGGCGCTACGATATTCCCAACAATTTACGTGACTTCCGCGACAAATGTTAGAAAAAATACTGAAATAAATAAAATATAATGATTATAAATCCCTTGGTTAACAAAATACGAGCGAAGACTCAACGCAATAAAGAAAGCTTTACTTATTTTACAAAAGTGCTTATCTGCTTCTTTACAGCTTCTCCAGGGCGTACAGATACTGGAGGTTAATATATGAATATATAAATAATTATGAATGCAATAAAAGAGAAATAATTCAAATCACGAGATAATAAACATAAACAAATCTATAGCCTCATATCAGGTTATTTTTTCACCTTTATATAAATACAAATGAAAACTCTCGACTTATAAACTAATTAGCCTGATTATTCAACAACCAAGGCAATAGAACTGAAATAATTTTAAAATGTTTTTAAATACTTTTCTAGTTGTACCGGTACTGAAATCTCGGTTTTTTTTCTTCAGTTCTGAGTATATAGATTTAAATTATTCATTTATTTAACTTAAAATATACACATATACATATAAATGTATAGAAATATATAGTCACGGCAATTTTAACATTGAATTATGAATAGAGTGGTCAACTTTTGTTTGCGCGCCAGATCAGTGCTAAGTTTCATATATGTGACAAGTATACAATACAGTGTCGAAAAAGAACAAAATTATTTATTTATTTAACTATGAATATCTATAGACCCCATACCTTATTGAAGTAGTAGAAATGGTATAGGATTAAGTGTTTCAAGATTTTTCTCACTAAACCGCTTTAGTTGCGATGTTAAGGTATGCTAATATTTTGAAAAGGACCGTTCGACATCTGCGGATGTAAGACACGCATGATTAAAATAATCTTTATAGGTAGATAATGGATCAAATGCACCACCACCAATGTTTAATCCGATTTGTGCCAGCAAAATAACTGTTTATCTCACATTGTAAAAACTATTTTGGCACCACCATAATATAAATCCTGAAATTCACCGATATACTTTTCTACATTATGAAACATTCGTCGTTTTGTAGGATTTTGTACGCCCGGCATGGTATTACATTTATAATGCGTAAAACGTTAGCTGAGAATTGTACTGTACAAGACCAGGGAGTTGAAACCGTTTTAAAAATCATAATGTAAACGGTCATTATTTCGGTTTGTATTCCAGTACCCTAATTTTAAATGTACCCTAAACTGACCGTACTTCTGACCGTATTTATCCGGTATCACAATTCTAACCTAGTATTCCCTGACTGTATTTTAATGACGCTATTCCCACCATATTTGAATTACGGTCAGACTTTTGGTGACCGTTTAGTGACCGTATTGAGACTGGTTTCAACCTTTGAGGAATATATTGTAATTATGCCTGCTAATTCGAACGGGTCGAGTAGCCTCGTCCGACTGCAATATGTCCATGACAGCGTTTCCGTATCGCAATATGAGGAGAAGTACCAAAAGGAAGTTAAAATTTTCTATTTGACCGAATTTATATACGGTCAAATACGATCAAAAAACGGTCACTGAAACTCTGACCGGAATTCAAATACGGTCATAAGAGGTACCGTGACCGTATTTAATGTGGAATTCCGGTGACGGTCATGAGCAGTTTTCATATATTTTGAATTACGGTTACGGTCATGAGCGGTTTTCATATATTTTGAATTACTTATACTTATTTCTGTTACGATGAAACCGCAAGAATTTCGGTTTCGATCATAACCGTAACCGTTGTAATTGCAGTTTCGACTCCCTGACCAGGACTCGACTAACACTGATACTAGATGCTAGACACACGAATTGGAGGGAGTGATTTTACTGCCTTGAAGATATACTATGGCTAAATGTCCAGTATAGCACGAGGCGAGTGCGGCCCGTGTAAGCAGACACGTCTTACCACTCTAATTATGAACTTAACTAAAAATAACATATATTCTCGAGAATAAAAATAAGTATTTACCTTGTTTATCCCGCTGAGGACTGCTAAATGAAAATGAAAAATAATATGAAGTATTCTGTCCCATTACACTATTGATGTTTGAAGTGTGGGTAAGCTTAAAATAAAGTTTCTTGGAATTGAACAAACCTATCAATGGTGTTTTTTTCAGTCAGACAGAACAAAACAGCAAACGACAACTATAACAATTTAATGTATTTTTGCTTTTTAACTGTAGTCATTCTGTTATAGTTAAAAGCACAAATACATTAATTTGTTATTTTCTCACTGTAATAAAACTTTCAATCTTTGCATATTTGCCGTCTTGCCGGCCTTTCAAGATCGACATAGGTTCGGTTAAAACGCTCGAACCTCGTCCTCTACTAGCTTAATTGGTAAAGCGCTCGTCCGGCTAACGGGAAGTTGTTCTTAGAAAAATTACTTCTAATTATGACAGTTAAAGCAGAAATACATTAATATGTTATTTTCTCACTGTAAAAAAAAAACTTGCAATCTTTGTTAATTATGCTACAACGTGATTCAGTTCAGCTCACCTCTGAGAATGGTAACTCAGGCTATTTGAGGTAAAAAGATTTTAAGTGTAGTAACTGTTGCAATTGTCGTTTTGTAACCTCACAGTACGCAACAAAAACTGTAAATTTCAGTTTAGTATAAGAAAAATACTCTGAATAGATTATTCAGCAAGGTCTGTTATAGAGTTAGGGACTCACTCTACCCTTATTTACATAAAAGGATATAAAAACTTAGCTTGTTTAGTAATATGCAAATGTTGAGTAAAATACAATACAACAGTTATTGCCTGTATCAGACATTACTGTACCTTTTGTCACTTTTTGAACAAAGACATTTATTACTCCACTATAATCACTTCGCATTTACCAATTTCCCATTTTTTATAAGGAAATCACCTCTCAGATTCTGTAAATAACACACAATATCACTTCCCCAAGAAGAACTCACGTACAGGATTTCTCCTTTCCCATTTATGTTACTTTTTCTTTTGAAGCGAAAACTTGGAGACAGGATCAGTCACATTTAAAAATTGTTAAGAATGAGAAAGCAATATCCCTCAATCTGTTCGTTAGATCCGTATTATACGAACGATTTATTCAGAGATCTGAACTTTTCCGCTTGATGCTTGTCTTTCAAACGAAAGTTTTTTGCCTGGATTTACTTCTTTCTTCTTTTAATATTATTTTTTTCTCTCTTTCTCCTCCATTATTTCAAATATCCTCGGCAAACTGATAAAAGCGGTCAATTCGTGTAGATATCAAGTCGTAATAATATATGAAACACTTCTTTGAAGAAGAATTTGATATGACATGAATTGAAATTACCATCAAAGTGATTTTAACCTATGTACATATATAGAGTAATCAGATAGAGGATATATACCGAGTGTTCCAATCCATAGGTCCCTGGACATAATTTTTTTTATTTATAAATATTCTTTAATAAAATTCAGAATATATTGTTTATTCTAACGTTCCAATTATCTATTCTGTTATAATTTTTTTTTCACTTCCGGTTTTACTGCAAATATTGCCGAAATTAAAATTTTAACTGAACACATGCATACTGTAGCATATTTGCATTCTACCTAGTTTCATTAGTCCGAAAATATATGACCTGTTAGTTTTCGTTACCTCATACGCCTATCAAGTTTTTTCGACGTTCTTTCATAAAAAGTGTTTAAAAAAAATGAATTTTAGGAGTTTTCTGTCTTAATCTAAAAAAGACATTTTTACCACTTCTAATGATACGAAGTAGGTGCCAGAATCATAAAAAAGTTGACCATCGATAGGATTAAGCAAAAGTACAAAATAAATTGTCAGTTGTGATCGTTGTGGGTGTTTTTTCTAATTATTTCATAAAATGATGATCAACATTTCTGTAATATCGCTTTTTATACTCATATCTATTTTTTATTAGTGAATATCTTTTTATTTGTTGTATTAATTACCGAAAGTTTATTTTGTTATACAATTTTTATAAACTAAAATATGGTTCACTGAAATATACTCCAATTAAAAAACAATATTAAAGAAAAATTAATCAGAATTTTATGAAATGATTCGGAAATTCTTCGAAACACACATCGATCGCAATTGACAATCAATTTGGAAGTTATTGTTTAATTCTATCAACGGTCAACTTTTCTGTGATGCTACCTACTTATTAGTTACAATTTAAAGGCATAGGCTTGGCTTTTTGAATATGTCCAGCATTTTTCATCTATACTTTATTTATGAGAAGTGAAATACCCACAACATCTTAAATCTCGTGCTAGGCACTACACGAGGCACCTATTCTAAGTACTATATGGATTCCATAACAATCGAAGTGTTTCTACTCTAATTAAACAATGTTCTCTGTTCAGTGTTTTAGACATGCGTTCCAGATTTCCGTAGTTATTATTTCTGTTATTACTTTATTTTACATTCGTTTATTAGTAATAGTGTTAGTTTTGAGTGTTTTACTTTTATTTCTTTATTTACTGTTACCTGCAGTGTTTTTTTTTTGTTCTTATTACATCAAACATATGTCAAACATACTTCCTATCACAGCAACTTTTAAATATATGTAACTATTAACAGAAACTTAATGGAAGTGTTATTTTTTGCACGTTTATTTAATATTTACTTATTCTCACTGATCAAACCAACACGGGCACAATATAATACGTTTGTGGGTTATTACACAGGTCATTAGCAACAAAGTAAATAAAATACACAAAAATATAAATAGAATCATACAACTTAAGTAATAATATTCACATGGAAATAATTTAGATAAAGCTATAATTTTATAGTACATTATGTATCTAAGTGAATATTATTACTTAATTTGTATGCATATACCCCAGTTTTCTTTATATATAAAATAAAGTCGATTTAAATATAACCGCTTTGGTGAATAGTACCCACAAAGCTTATTAGATGGCGTGAATGCACGCGGACGTTTCTAGATACACAAGATTTTGCTCTATACTAACTTCTCTATGGTCATGTGTGCAGAATAGGCACTTCTCCAATATTTGTCCCACTCCTGCATTATCAATGTCTGTTTGGCAACCTTGTGTAATTTTAATTCCGCCAGTATAGGACCATAGACGCTACCATTTACACAACCCTGCTTAGTCAATGTATTAACACATTCTTAAGGATGAATATCACAGTGGCCCTTAATCCAATAGAATTCAATAACTGTAAAAAGTTTTTTTCCGGGTGGTCTTGTGGAATTACTTCCGTACGTTTCGTTCACAACTACGGTGAACACCTTCAGCGGCGAGGTCGAAGTTTCCTTCGCAATGGTTCGTCGCAATGGCTCATCGTCATCACTAAACGACGAGCCATCACGAAGAAACCTTCGACCTCGCCGTAGAAAATGTTCACCACAGTTTTGAACGAAACCCATGGAAGTAACTCCATAAGGCCACGGATCAACAGCCCGGAAATACTTTTTACAGTAGATTCCGGCCGTGAAAACCTACGCAACACTCAGAATTCAGTAAGCTTAAATCTTGTGCTTAATTCATTAATTTGTTTGTTTTCGAATTCAGAAGATTAAGCAGATTCCGAATATGCCAAAATATAGAGAGCGTTCCATTTAAAAATTTTAATTTGACTGTATTGCCGGTGAAGCTGGAACTGATAAATAATTATGGGTTAGGTTAAATAATTGAAAAGCTAATGTAAATAATACATTACTCTTCCCTGCCACTTATGTCACACCTTATCATACATAATTCGGATCCAATTCTCCCCCCAGTTATATCGCTCACATCGTGTCCATTTCCCGATAAATCAAATTTTATAGACTTGGATTTTCGTTCATGTACGCACACACACACACACAAACAGACTCATTAAAATTAAGCAGAAACAAAGGTCAGAACTAAATAACCCCCGATTATGTCTCAAATACGGTCGACAATAAGGCAAAGGTTTTTTTTTATTTTGTTCTGTTATATTTTTCCACGTTTCAGTTTACTCCCCCATTACTTGTAAACACTTGTACTTCGCAAACAACTGACGAATGACGAATTTAGATGAAAGCATGCTACGGATACATTGATAAATAAATCTATATTTATAAACTGTGTTCTTTCCCCGCAGCACAATACGTTTAGTGAGAAGATACAACAAAACCATTGATGGTGTTTGCTTCTTTTGAATGTTCTATAGCGAGGTAAAGGTCTAATAATCTGTAAAATAATTCAGATCTATCATAATAATAGTAGTTAACTATAAAAAGTACACTTCCTAGTGTTTTATTTTTTAATTTTAAAATGATCTTTATATATACGGTCATAATGGCAACGATAATCCTTAAATATGCGTCAATTCCGTTGTACTTTCAGTTAAACCCTGCTAGTAATACTGTTTAGATGATTTAATTAAGACGTTACTGGAAATAATTTTTGCTTCAATGAATTTGTGTTAGCTGGCACAGTGAGGTAGTTACATTATACTTAGATAAATACATAAATCGATAGGAAAATTGTTAAAATATCAAATGCATATAAGTGAACATATAGTGACCACTCAAAGTTATGCACCAAATGGAAATGTTTTCTGATGCAAATTATGAGAACATGATTTAACAGTTAGTGTTTCACTTTTACAACAAATTAGTAATTGGTAAACGCAGTAATGAAGTTGGATCACTTTTACGTAATATATGTATTTTAAGATAAACTTCAATTTATTTTTCTTCGTTTAAGAAAAAAAACCATGCGATTTGAATGGTCATTTTAGAATAAAATAAACCTATTTTTATTCTAAAATGATCGGTATTGTCGGTATATCTGCTGTCTTTATTATTTAAGGTTTGTTCGCTGGTGTTACAACAATTACACTGTGCATATTGTCTCTTTCTCAGATGCATAAAGAGTAAATCTTTTATCCTGTTTTAAGTAGGAGTCAGTGTGGAAAGTGTAGCACCAGCGAACAAACCTTTAATGTTTATTTTTGAACGCATTAACTGCCAAATGGAAGATTGTCTCAATTTGAATAAAATATGTATATTTGTGTTGTGGCAGTTACTGTGTTAAATATTAAGTTTAATTTATACGGAAAATTTTGCAATTTCGTTTTATTATTATATTGGAAATTCTAATATAAATTGCAAAATATATCTACAACATTTAAACTGATCTAATAATCGCATTCTATTCTTTTCTTGCTATTCGGTTATAATTAGTACTACATAAAACTTGAAAAATATTTTTATATCGATATAAATATGTAGGTATTTATTCTACAATTGACATCCTTTGTTAGCGAAGTGAGCATACGAACAAAAGAACGGATAAGGAAAATCATAATAGTAAATAAGTAAATTGTAGGGATATCAATGGCAGAATTGATTATTAAGAACTTAAATAGAGACGTGCATGTTGTAATATTTTTAAAATATCGACAAAGAAGCTAATTGCGTGAAAAGTATATAAATAATAAGAACGCGAAAAGGATAAAAAAAATCATTTCGCACCTGATAGTGTGATGAAAAGAATAAAGAAGAAGAAATAAACTAATGATAAAAAAGTTTGCCTTTGCAATGTCATCATTTGGAGTAACAACGAACGTTCCATTATATAGAACGTCAAGCTTTTACTTTTTAAATAAAATACTAAATATTGCAATTATAATATACTTCAAGGAATTAAAGAAAATGAACTATAGAGATTTTTAATTCCAAATTTGCCTGTGGATTTTTAGTATCAATCGAGTTTCTATGATTTATGTTATTTCATTATCAATTTTATAATTATCGTTAAGATATTTTGTTAATCTATCGTGAAGACTCGTGCCTAATTTTAGATACTTAGTTTTTAAACTATCTTCGGTTTCTCGTGTATATATAGTTTATGAAATTGTGCCACAATATTTTTAAACGAGATATTTTATTGTGAATTATTTGATTTTGCAGTCACTGCATTTTTAATTTTTAGTCAATAGCAAGTAGTTTATTGGCATTATTTTTTCATACTTTTTCATTCACAAAAATTTTATTAAAAAATATTTGTGAATGAAAAAGTCTTGAAGTCTTATATTCAAAGTCAAGAAATCTTGAGTTTGAATATAAGAGTAGGTAATTTTTTATTCTTTTATTTATTTAATTTAAATAAAAAGGTTATGGGCAGGGATCTATAAGCTGGAACACTCGCCATATTAAAAAAAAAACAGTTAGTAACTATAGATCCGTTGGCAGTTCAGCCCAATTAAAGGTATTATTTTAAGTTTGGAAAACTAACCTTACATAAACAACAAAATCTGGCTATTGGAATGATGGTACGTAAGCTTCATAACACTTTACGTAATGGTGTTTGAAAATTGTCCTTTGGCTCGTTTCCTTCCTCTCTTTGTGTCCCATTTTCTTGCTTCATATCGCGCAGTTACATTTTTTTATCTACGTTAGGAGCCCCAACGGTGCGGTAATAACCCGGACTCTTAGATTTTATACCTTTAGGGTGAAAACATAATATAACAAACAAATGTACGTACGTAGATCTA
The DNA here is from genome assembly GCA_004143645.1 of Protaetia brevitarsis. Taxonomy (NCBI): domain Eukaryota; kingdom Metazoa; phylum Arthropoda; class Insecta; order Coleoptera; family Scarabaeidae; genus Protaetia; species Protaetia brevitarsis. Next base: position 1,112,813 of record RXPK01000201.1, on the reverse strand, counting down.
GTTGAACGGTCCTAAGTGTTCTGTGATATAATAAAATTGCTTTTTTATATAATTAATTATATTATATGGAACAAATTCTCGTTTCTCGCACCCTTTCATTAACTCAATTATCTTTTCAGTGAGTGGGGAAGAAGAGCCAAATCCGTTGCCTTGTATTGTCTATGTACACGGAGAAAGCTTTGAATGGAATTCGGGGAATCCTTACGACGGTACCGTTCTGGCATCTACCGGTAGAGTTATTGTTGTAACAATAAACTTTAGATTGGGTGTGTTAGGTAAGTCTTAATGTACAACGTTTTGTATACATTATCATTTGTTTTTATGGTCACGTATATTTGGGCAAAATTACCGCGATATAAACTTCAAATTATACACTTACTCTTCTCCATGACTGCTATAATGTTTTTGTGAGATTGCTTGTGTACTCGTTTCTATTGCCTTTCATTTACTTGCATGCAAATTACTTGAATTAAATTACATCAAAACTCATAATTACAATACGGAAAAAATTATTGTGCTCTTCTTCTTCAATTTATTAGAAATTAGTGGGAAAAGCTAAGCTAAGTTGCGTCATTTTTTTTGCACTTAATTATTATATTATTCTATTTATTGGGTTTTGTCGGTGTGTTGATTTAATTAGAGAGAAAAAAATAAAACACCAATTATATTTTTTCCCATTTCTTATTTCTTTACCTTGCGAGACTTCCGTTGTTTTTTTTGTTTAAATTAAATACATCATCTACAACTATTTTTTACTTCCATCTTTTCGAAGACGAATTAACACGTTAGTGTTAGTTTGTCTTAAGTATACAGAGTATCATCGTTATTTATAGACATAATGTAGTTAGTACAGTAACTAGGAAAAAGAAATATTAAATCCCTACTAGGTAAGGAAAAATAATAAGTGACTGTAATTAATTTATTTGAAAGATAGCGAACAACGAAAGTCCCAAAATGTAAAAGAAATAAGAAAGTAGGAAAGTAACTATAATTAGTATTTTCTCTTTTTCTTTTTAATTAAATCTGGAGCATTAGAAAACCCGATAAAGAAAATAAAGTAATCATAAATCGTAACAGTCAGATAAGAATAAGCATAATTTAGGCATTTAAATATTAAAAAATTAAATAAACATATTTATATAACATATAACTTTCATGAACATTATACTTTTATTGAATTTTATTGAACGTATAAATTTCCTATAATTCAACAAAAGCGGTCATTAACAAAAATTATATAAAGTTTATTGAAAAAACTACAACAACTAAAACAAAGTAATTTTATTCTCAATACGTTCCACTATTGATAATGAGGTAGATGTACATAGAAAGTGAGCAATTGTCTGTTGAAATTAAACTAGGAAACTTCACGATGCATGGTACAATCGCCATGTAATTAGAAAGATTTTGTTGACAATGTTAAACCGTTGATTTAGAAAGTGTTCTACTTTAATTTTTTTTTTTTTTTTATAAAAACAGCAATCACTAATCATTAAATTAAAATCTTTGGTTTTTACTTCTAAGTTTAATGAAAGTTATAATTATGTTAAAAATTTAGATTATTTGGATAGTTTTTAATTATATAAATAAACTACACAACATCATAGAATTTATTCGGCATGATTGTCAAATTGTCCGATTTCGGCAGTAGAAAACTATGATTAGGGAGGGCTGTGTGGAAAATGATTGGTTGTGGAGGAATATTGTTTATAAAATAAAGAATCATTTATGTATGTGGAGATTTTAAAGATTGCAAAGTTTAAAAAAGATAGAAAAAGATATTTAAGGAGGAATAAAAACAAGTTTTGTAATTGTAACGTGATGAATTGGAACATTGCAGATTAAAAAAAAGAGGAATCAAAAACAATTTTGATATTTGGAAAGCGGTGAAGTGGAACACTGCATATTAAAAAAAGTGGAATTAAAAACAAGTCTTATGGTTGGAAACCGGCATCGTGTTCAGGAAAGCTAGCTACAGATTCAGTCAATGAAATTGGTGAAATTGTGACATGGAGTCTCCAAATACAATGCAGCCTCTTGGCTTTTTGTATTTAGTCTCCCACTTCTTTTGCCCATTAGGTTATACTAGCCATTCCAGATCTTAGTACCCTGCACTAAACTATAAAGGTTCTGACTGATGGATCGAAGTGACCCTTTAGGTTCATTTTAGTTTACCAAGATTGCCTTCTTGCGTACAGAGCATCACGTTCACACAGTGGTATGCGTTCTTTGTCATCTCACTACACAGTTTGCAATTGGTATCACCAGTATTGATCCCAATTTTATATAGGTGTCCTTTGAGTGTAGATTGTCCTGTTACGAAGATGATTTTCTGCAGAGGTGCAGTAGTTCTCTAGCCTTTTTTTATAGCCCCTTAATGAAGGTTTTGCCGTAAGTTAACCTGGTTGTATTATTTCAATGTTATTTGTGTCTTACTTCGACCCAACCCGCAACAAAGTGACCATGCTATTCAGTTCTGGAATACATTTCCAAACCAGCGTTGCTGGTAATCAAGTCGTACTTCGTACGTCACTATCGTACTTCATCAATAGTCACATATTGGTATTAATTTTTCAATAAATAAAACTAATTCTAAGAAAGAATAAAACCAAACTTGATTGACCAAATAAGATATATCGATTCTACATATCTTTTAAGTAAAAAAGTATTCTAAATGTATCAAATAAGGGAATATAAAAAAACTAAACTTAAAATTCACAATCAATAACAAGAATTAATTCTAAAGCACGCAAATAGTGTAGTAAAGAAAATGTTGAAGAAAATAAAATTTTCAATTCTAAAACTAAATAAAGAGAATTTTTATTTAGTATAACTACAAGGAAAATGATATTCAAAAAATTCAAAAATCTTCCCATGCTGCAATTCGCAATAACCTAGTCTGTCATAAAATTCTCTGCGTGCATTATTTAGCAAAGCTGTTGGAATATTACCGCATACTTGTTCAATTTTATTGCGCAGCTTATCCAATATTTGAGGCCTTTCGTGCGGATATCTATAGATTATTTCCTTTAAAAAAAAAAACCAAAAGAAGAAGTCATTGCGGCCTAAGTTCGGAGGAGCAAGGTGGCCAAAGTATGTTGCCCCACGAATTGATTACAGGCTGGGAGAAATTAAAATTGATAAATTCCTTAACTCTCCTTGCGTTATGAACTGGGCACCCATCTTGCTGTACGTAACGTACGGCTGGAATAACGTCATTTTGTAGAAGGTGCAAGTATCTCTCCCTGATTAGGTTACCATTTTGAAAAAATGGTTCTATAATGTGATCACCTACAGTTAGCTGTTTATTTTCTTGGGACCAATACCTAGCGACAGACGGATTGTGGTGATCATGAAGGAAAAATGAAGTTTCATCGGTGAATAGAACATTTTGCAAAAACAAATCATTTCTGTCACATTTCTCTCTTATATTCTCACAAAAATCTAGCTCGCTTTTCTTGGCCCACGGGGAATATTTCTTGATTTATTTTCATTTAAAACATTTATATTTATTCCTCCTTAAAATGTCCTCTAACAGTAGCAGATAGAATATTGACACCTTCTGAAATTTGCCGACTCGAACATAGTTCGTTAGTTTCCACAAAAGCGCATACTCTCATCTACCTTTCCATTCTCTCCTTAGTGCGGCGGCCGTTCTTGTCGATTACGACTATTACATTTCGAGCAACCAGTAATACAATCTGTATTTTCAAACTTGTGAACAATATCTAAATCAAATTAAATTAAATTAAATCTTACCTCGATAATAGAACCCAATATGTCTCCTTCAATGGCTACTGTTCCAGAGATTATGTAGCAACTTCAGGAGTACCCCAAGAGTCTAACCTAAGCTCTTCGCTCTGTAACATTTTTATTAATGATATCAGTCACGTTATTTATTCTAATAAAGTATTTTTTGCCAATGATCTTAAAATTTTTCCTAAAATTTCTTGTCCCACTGACTGTACTGCTCTGCAACACGACACCAACAGTGTTTACACCTGGTGCTCTATGAACAACTTGTCTTTAAATATTAGCAAATACAAAATCATTATCTTCTCTAAACGTTTAACACCTCTCCATTTCTCCTACAATTTGAATAATGTGGAGCTACTTCGTTGTCAAGTTATTAAGGATTTGAGCTTAACTTTTAATTCTCGACTGACTTTTAATGAACACTACGCCTCTATAATTAAATCTGCCTCTTCTTCGTTAGGCTTTATTATCCGCAACTAAATTCTTTTCTAACTTCAATGCCTTAAAATCTCTTTACTTTTCTTTAGTACACTAGCGCCTCGAATACGCTTCGGTTGTTTGGTCTCCTTACTTCGGTGACCACAAACGTCAGCAGGAGAAAATTCAGCTCAGATTTGTGAAATTCTTATAGTTCAGAATGGATCACATGTACCCTCTAAGGAATTCGGATCACTCTGTATTGTTCGGTTCAACATACCATAACTTCTTTATCGAAGAATCTCAACAAGCATCAACTGTTTGGAGTTGCCAGAGGATTGGCGGATTGTCCCTCACTTTTAGAACAATTCAATTTTATGTGCCCCAACTCAATACTCGTCGAGCCGTTACTTTTTACTTGCTTGGCGCCAGAAGTAACACTTTGCTGCGTTCTCCTATTTTGTGATGGCCAGCAGCTTCAATAAGCTTTCTAGAGACTGTGACATTAATACTTGCACTCGTGCTGAATTGAGCAATTATATATTTCTGACACGTTTAATTATTTTGTCTTTTTGTTTCTTTTTCATATACGTATCTACTTTCACTTTGTATCTTTGCTATGCAACTGTATTTTGTAAATTTTGTTTGTTTTGTCCTGTAATTGGAATACTCTTTCTGTTGGACAAATACATTATTATAATTAATATTTAAAATTGTTTGATTAATAGCGACTGGTCGATTGGGATAAGAAAAAATAAAACGCGAAATCACTTCATCCGTACCCTCAAATGAATAGTACCATTTAATAATACTTATACGTGCCTCTTTTGTACAAACAGGCATTTTAATAAATAAAATATTAGAGGAAACTTCAAGGAAGTAAAGCGCGAATAAAACAAGGTTCAAACAGATCATTAGACTCTTTTCCTTTTGAAGTCGTAAGTGAACTTAATGCTATTACTGCTAACTGAAACTGGCGATTCGTATTCATCGCTGTTTCCTCCAAACGCGGGTAATCGGTTTGGTAACGTTGCTGTAGTTCCTCGCTATAATCATATTCCTAATATTTTGTTCGGTCTCAGTGTGTATATTAACAGACGCGACAGCGAATATATCAGGAAGCAAAGAACTAACATTGAAATTTTTCGGTGAAGAGAAGATTTACGACACGCGAAGAATTTCTCTGTTTCGATCTAAAAGAACTTCAATTTAAAATTGAATTATATCATGTGTAGGCTGCGAAAGGCTTTAACATATAACATATAAGGTTATGTTACAAGTTGATACATTCTTGCGACATAAAAAAAAATTCTTTGATGATCTATATAGCAGAGTCTTGTTTTATAAGTACAAAGATCATTTAGCACCTTAATGCGTGTCAAAACATGGTTAAGGTCTACAATGAGGTGAAACCGTTTAAATGGACTATGTTTGAGTGTACATAAAAATGTTGTATTGGAAAAAGGAAATGAAATAGTGTTTAGAAATCACGGAAGCGTTTTCTGAAAATCCTAGGTGATTAATGTTATAAGTAAACCATGTGTTTATTAAATTATTGACTTTTTAATTCTTCTAATCTCTTCTCTAGTCTCCAAAATGTCAGCTCTAATTACGAAACTAACGATATATGGTATAACTAGTTAGAGCTTGACCGAGAGAAACTCCTTAAATGAACGCTGAAACACTTAACAGCAGCATAAAAAATGCGGTTGATGACGAGGAGATAGTAATAAGTGGCGCGCGTATAAGATAAGAAGTTCTCGCTCGGATAATATAAAAAGTGTGTATGTGTCTAAATGATAGTGGCGGCACATTAACATTAAGTGGAGGAGAAGTTGATCGGCATCAATTTGTTTATGCAACAGTTTGTATAGTAATGTCAAATAAACGTTTTTGCAACGTATCTAAAGAGACTGAAACGCTATGACGTCATGTAGCACGTCATATGGAAACCTCCAAATGGATAATTATGATACCTCCTAAATCAAAGGTATTTGATATTTTGAAAACCTTTGCAAATTTTTGATTATAGAAACGTAAAAATCATAGTAAGGATATGATAGAAGCATATTACAGCTTTAGCCGCACAAAATATTAAAAAAATACTTTTAAAATAACTAAGTTTCAGAAGGAATTTCAATTTCGCAAAATAAGACCCATAATTTTATTGACCACAGCCATAGTTATGGGGATGTGCTTGTTGAAAGTCAGGCGATCATCAAAGAGTCTAAGTCGCATATTTTATTACACCTACAAAAACTACTCTACAATGTAACCAAAAAGCAGTGAGGAGTCTCTGATGAAAGAATTACACTAGGCAAGAAATTTTATTTTTCTTATTTTTTTCTTCAGTAACTATGTACAGCTTTACTTTCTCTTACAGTCGTAATAATAACAATAAAAAAAACCTGGGACGTCAGGTGTTGGTACAAAGGTTATTGAAAAATAAATTGAATAACATTAATTAGGTGCATAAATTACATGGAACTGTATGCTATCGTTCTGTCTTCAAATATTTTCTTTTATACTGTTCTACGGTACTTTCTGATATCAATGTTCAACAATAATCAGCCAACATTTCACTGTTCCACTTGCCCTGATACCGTTTTTCAATAATAGAAATGTCTTGATGAAATCTCTCGCCGTCTTCATCATTGACATCGGCGAGATTCGTGGGAAAGAAATTCAGGTGCGAATGTAAAAAGAAATAAGGCTCATGCCACAGCCCAGTTTATGGTAACTTCTAAGTAGTTCATTAATAATAGCTATGTAATTGTCAAATTTTGTGTTTCATGATGCAGGAAACAGGCAAGAACATTTTCAGACATATCCATTCGATGCTCGGCAGTACAATATATCTTGCAATAATTTTCTTATATAAAAGTCACTCTGAAATTCTGTAAAATTTAATGTATTTTTTGAAAAAGCTATGTAAAATAATTTCTCAAAATCCTGACGCGATGGAGCAAATTTAAAATTTATTTCAGAATCAGTATAAACAACGACATAAACTACATGTAATGGTATGTGAAAAAAAAATGTGTTGGACAGTGTTATAAAACAAACACTTTATTTCAACCCTCCAAATTATGACGGCAAGAATTACCGAGCTCGATTTCAGTAGATCAGAATTAATTAATTAGCAAAGCCCATAAAGGTAAAACAGTTTGTAAAATAGCTGTTACTACGTATGTACCTGTGCATACCAGGAAATGTGTCGAACAATATAAATATTTCGAACCTAGCTAACAGAAATCGCATTTATTTTGTGAGAGAAATAAATATTGATATTTTTTCGTGCAAGTAAGTGAAAAGGCTCTTCACTTATCTCACCTGTGCTGGGACTCCGTAGAATCGCTAAGTTATAGCGATCGCTATGATAGCCAAGCGAAGATATTGTTCGTTATAGGATATTAGCACTCCGGTTAGCGTTCGTTATCTTGTTGGGCAAAGATCGGAATTCGCTTCATTATATCGTTAAATTTTAGTCATTTTATATTTATGTAGTTTGAGACATTGCAAAATGAATGCTGACAAATGTATTTCTACAGCTTTATTAGCATAAATATGGTATAAACTTCCATTTAGGATGTTACCTACAAGTATATGTATATAAATTAAACAGGCTGTGCAGATGGCAATACCTTAATGGAAGTAAACCGTGGGGAACACCTTGGTGGATATTACACTTATTTTTTTTTTGATAGAGATTTGCGAAAAGAAAGAGATATTTTAGATAACCTAGAATAATAAAAGCATTTCATATTTCAGGGGCCTAAAATGCAAAATTCGACAAGTCCACAGGAAGAAAGATTAAAGATAAATTAAAAAAAAAACTCATATAATACTCGATAAAACATGTAGTATGTATTTGATATATCATCAGTGATTACTGATTTTTGAAGAACAGTGAATAGGACACTTGAACGGATAATTAATAAGATGGACATATTTTGCTTTGTAACTGATATTGTAACTTGTCGCGTTTTGCTTCTAGGCACCTGATTTATGCTCTCGTGCTTATTTCTCCCGGTCTTGTCATCTTTACCTTATAAAGTAGCTTAGCAGAGTGAAAATCATAAGTTTCATTAACACTATTTACAACATATTCTACTCCACGTGTTTTTAAAATATTTTTCTTTCAATAATGATAAAAATGTCCAAGATCTGGTATTTAACACTGATACTTTGCAAAACCTTTATAAAATAGCACAGTACAGAATCCTTTAATAGTCAAATCTAAATCAAGTTTTAGTAATTTTTTTCTACAAAAAACTGAAACTTTGAGCGGCTAAAAAAAAAATAAATAAACATGTTACTGTGGTTCTTATTAATGTACAAATATACAGTATACAGGTAGTATCACATAAAAATAAATATTCATTGTTAGGAATAGCACGAATGATCAATTAAAATATAATAAACATAATTAAAGGGTGCAAGGGAATAACGATCAAAGTCCGTATTCATACATTAAGAGATAAATGAATTTTAAACTTTGCCACTTAAAGGTTCAAAACAAAACTACATTATAGCAACTTTGATTTCTACGGACTACGACCGTTTTTGAAACAGTTTGAAGGCGCATTATTATAAGGGACTGGATCGTTATTCCCGTGCACCCTTCAATTGCTTTCGGGTTTTTTTGTTTCTTAATTTTAAAATTCTTGAAAAACAGTAAAAATGACTGTATTTTTACCACTTGCTACTTCCGTTTTATGTTTGTCGTATATTAATCAGCCGATAACGATTATAGCAAATATATAAAATATAGATTATTTTATGCCATAACCAATAACCTAAATAAATTTTTAAATTTTATGACCGTACCCGAAGGTCGTAACGACAACAAATTTGTACACGCTACAATAGCGAATGATATCTCAGCATAACGAATTTTATCTGTTTACCGGAGTACCATACTTCCGAATTCATTATGGTTTGGCAATGGTGGGGTGCGGGACTTATCATAACGATTCTACGGAGTCCCAGCACTGAATAGTTGCCACTGCTTCTTCTCTCTCCCCTTGTGGGAAATATGTATTTTCCTTCCGTTAGGTTATATTTTCTTCTATAGTGAGAGTAAATCAACAAAACAAGGATATTGTTGTCTGAAGGATTTTCTCTACAGTTAACCAGAAGCTCTCACACATTCAATTCCAACTAACGCGTGTAAATTAAATTTCATCTCTTATTCTAACCACCTCTGTTTCCGCTTTGGTCAATTTCCATTCAACTTTCCAGGCACCTCGTTGATACTTCCTTACTTTTCTTTATTTCCAAGCCCACCATCTACTTCCTACCCGCATCTCTCCCTTGCAGCAATTCCGTTCCGTAATCTAAAAGCTAAGAGAACATCTCTACCGCTAATAAAATTAAAGGCTGGTAATAACGAACGGCAAGGCTAGGCTTCATTAACACGCCTTTTGTACGCAGGTGGGTTGAGTTGAGAGTGAAAATATTTGCACTTTGCCCTAACCCGCAAAACGTACAAAACGCAATAAAACATTCGCTGCCATTGTATTCAAAGACCGTCTCGTTAATCACGATAGCCACAGCCGTGAGGAAACCAGCAATTCCCAAACGCCTGTACGAGAGGGAGAAAAAAAAAATAAAGCAATACCTTTTAGTTCTTTTAATGGTATTTCCACTTAATTTATTTAACTAAAACAGGCACTAGAGTTTGCTAAACGATCAAAGATATGTTCGCCGGAAATTAATTAGTGATGTGTTACTAATGGCCTACAAACAGTTTATGAATTTAGATCATTTAAGAAAAAGGAATTAAAAATTTCACTAAAAGCTTTCAGGAAAATCGCAAAATAATTAAGCCGAGCTTTACATACATATTACATATTACATATAAAGGAGAAAGTTGGAATACTTTTTTTAGGCAAATGAAAATACCGAAATAAATAATATATAGTAATTATAAATCCCCTGGCTCACAAATTTAGAAGCAAAACTAAACGCAACAAAGAGAGCTTTTACTTACTTTACAAAAATGTTTATCGGCTTCTTTACTGCTTTCCCCAGGGTGTACAGTTACTGGAGCCTAGTACATTGTAATGTAAGGTTTCATTAATTGATTGTGTTGAAAATATTTTTATTATTATATTGTATTAAAAACTAATTAATATTTTGTTATTTTTTTGTAACAATAACATTGTCCGTTAACATTTTCAAAATATTAGACTATATTACTTAAATGAATTCATTAATGAAAGATTCAGTTAATAATAAATATGTAAACTAAAGATGCAAAATTTATTATATTCCATAAACAAAATTAATGTTAAAATTTATAATAAAATTAATATACAATACATCAGGAATGTTCAATATTCAAAATGAAATTTGTTCAGTCTTTAGAATATTTTTCAAAATTAAAAGAGTAACATGAAATTGTCAAGACACTAACAATATCATAAATGGGAAGTTGTACACACTACAACATTCGTCATGTATATTCTAGTACGCATGGAAATATAAAAAAGTGATTATTTATTATTGATTAGATGATTAGTAACGAAAATGTTGATTGAAAAGTAATAAAGAGTTATTAAATTAAGATCGCAAAATTAGAAGAAATATTAAATATGAAACATAATTTATTGTACAAAGTGATTGCATTGAGTCATACTATTGGGGAATTTTAATTTTGCATTAACTGAATTTGCACATTACGTGGAAAGAATTATTGTATAAAGACATTCCACTTGAAGGTAGGTTAAAGAAGGAGATTTTAAAGACGAAAATCGAAATTAAGGTGTTGAATAAGGAATTGAAGAGGAGATTCTAAAGAAACAAACCTAAATTAGGTGCTTGATATATAATTGAATAGGAGATTATAAATTAATCTCTTATTATTATTAAATTCAAATACACATTATTATACAAAAAGATTTTCGCTAGATAGGATTTGAATTAGATTTTTTTGTACAAAATTTGTAAGAAATAATATTAATTATTAAAATTATAAACATTTGTTACTAACTGAAATATATTTTTTTATTATTTCAAAATTTTACATCCATCAATGTGAAACTAAAAACTTATCGTGTTGATGTTGACACAATAAAAAACAGAAAAATAATAGTAGTATATAAAATATTACTTCCGGATCAGGGCATTTGGCAGATACAAAAATCAATGAAATACTGTGCAAAAAGGATATGAAACAACGGAAAAAAGAGCTAAAATCCTTTATAAATCACTATTTTTTCATGCACCCCAAAAGTATCCAAATATCTATAAACCACGAAAAATTGGGTACAATGAGCTGAAAATTAGCTAAAATCAATCATAATTACCTTAAAAATACCCAAAAAAACCTTCCAAAACCTCTTGTGTTTAGACACTCCGAAATGGGTGTGGATTGATTTACCAGGACATCTGGCACACCAAAAAAATCATTGAAAATCACCCAAAATCAAGTATAATTACTTTAAAAGGACGTACAAATCCTTCCCTGTGTTTCCCATTCTTTGTAAGAAATATGCCCGTGGAGTTGGCCGTGGATTGGCCCCGCCACTTAATATTGTCACGAGTTTTATAGCGTCAATATTAAATAACTATGTCCTCTTTTGTTGCAGAAAATGTTTAGAATATTGAATAACGCAGCTATTAATAATCTCAGAAAAATGCATAGAAATCTTCATCGCAGAAAGCCTTCAACTAAATCCCTAGTGAATAAATCCATCGAGAATTGTAAGGAAGAAATTCTACATTTAAAAGAAATAAATGTATATTTAGAACAAGAAATTTGCCGTCAGTACTGAATGTTGCTGTATCGCTGAACATTTCAAATTTTCACACACAATACTCGATGTTTCATCACATTCTCACGTACTCTTAAACAAAAACCTAATCTAAACGCATGGTCTCCAATTTCTAAACAATACTTAAATTGGTTGGGGTTTATATGGATAAATTTCGTCAGCCTTAAAGAGTTTTTGTAGTAAAGTATGGTTACAATTTATTTGAGCAGCTCTTCGGCACAATGACTTTTTTGGATCTTCTCGCACAGGCACCATCGTCGTAGTAGTTACAGCATTGCCCTCGTTGTAACCTCTTCTTGTCAGTACCGCATGCTGTATCATCAAACGTCGTCATTAGGATATTTTTCATGAAATAAATTTAGTGTATTATTAAATGAAACATTTAATTAGATAAATCCTTATGTTATATACCGTTTCATTTATGTATATTCACACATCTGTCAGACAAGTCTGAAACTAAAAATTTCAGGAACTTTGACTATTTTAGTAAAGAAATGTAAATATTACCGTTATTTCGGAAAACGCCACATGTATTTTGAACTTTAACAGCGTTTTTATTAGTTTCAGAGCAAGCAAAAAACATTATATAGAATATATATATACAATAACTTTTTTTCTAAAATTGATATTAGAAGGGCTTTTTCTATTGAAAACCACATTAGTTTACATACTGTATAATAGGCTTTTTATCGTTTCATTCAATAAAAAACTCATGACTAAACGACTCGTTGAAAGCTTGAAGCTGTGCTTTGGAACGTCTTATGAAACTAGAGTTTTAATATGTCATTACCGACGTAAAAGTAGAGGTAATTTTATAAAAGAGGAAAATGCAGTTTTTTTTATGACTCTTGATAAGAACTCGCAAATCTGTGCTTCACACGATACGGATTTTATCCGGACAGGTTTTATTACTTTTTCCGTGTAGTTTGGTAAAACATGTCCGTGAAACCCCAGTCGAACCATCCGGCTGATATACGACAACTGTTGCCGAATTTTTTCGTGGCGTAGTGTGTGTAATTATGCATTTAAAGCCATGTTTTACCAGACTACACGGAAAAAGCAATAAAACCGGACCGGGTAAAATCCGTATCGTATGAAAGAGGCCTAATGGCAAATGAATCAATTTCACGAATAAAAAAAGATCATATCTAACCGTAAATGTCATTTTTTCTACGATGCTTCATTTATTAGCAAATTTTTTGTGAATACGGTTTTTAGATCTTTTGCAAACTAAAGCTTCCTTTTGATTACATTTTATTTAGCAATGTTTCGTTATCTTCTTTGAACAACATTCTCAAGTTATTGCTTCTAATTTCATCTTATATTAATATTTTTATTTATAATTTTATGATATTCTAATGAGAAATTCAATTTTTTTTTCTTTTCCCATTACTTCTTCATAATAATAATAGTAGTAATTTATTGATCTATAAAATCAAAAATGATTATAAAATCATAAGAAGAAAAAAGAAATAATAAATAAATAAGTAACTAAACTAATAAAATTAAACTAATAGAACAAAATTAACAGAATATATCTACTGGGCCACCACCAAATACATCCAAAAAAACAATAGTCAGTTGTAGATTACAAATTGTAGCACTTGTTGTTTAAAGTTATAATAAGTGATTTGCTTTTAAATCATAAAAACAATAATTGTGTACGTAGTATAACCATTTTCTTGCTGTCCTAAACTACCATAATCAAAAAATAAAAAAAAAACTTAATAAATATTATTGCATAACTTGAATGTCTTGTATAATTATATAATTTTTGGATGATATGAGAAAATATTTAAAAGGAATTATAATATGTAATACCACAAAACCACTATTTGTAAATAGTTGACTTTTGAAGGAGGTAAGCATATGTTTCCTTTAAGTTAATACTCGAAAGGAGAGAAGTATTAGTTTTAAGAAATCAAAGCAGTATCAAGCGGAGAGAAGATAGATGTCCACCGACCTAACAACGGCGTAAAAAGAATAGATCGATTTTTTTTTGCGCTGACGTGTATTTCATTATTAGTTAAATCTAAATTTAGTGCCAACGGGGTTTAGAATCAGCGACCTACAAAAATAAGGCGCTGCTCTTCCTTCTAAACACAACAATAAACATGATATATTGTGTATAAAACAGAATTAAAAACAAAAATTGCTAACAATTCGGGTCTACATATTACAAAAAAAATAAAAATAAATAACTAACTGAAAAAAAGAAGAAAAGAATAATTGTTAACTAGTGTTATCTAATTACATATTACTTAATTAATTAAATGAAAACTAACTCTGCTATTAAACATAATGTAAAGCTAACCAGCAACAAAGGTAACTGAGTTTATTATAATGTAAGATTTTCTGATAAAAAACAGTAGAATAGAGTTCCACTCTGCGCGACATACTTAACCAACCAGTCCATCTAAAAGTATATGATATTCGATCAAATTTTCTTATTCCGTAAATAAACCTCAAGCAAGAGTTCTGGATTCGTTGAATTCTAAGTTTATCGATGCTCTCTAGACAATGATAGTATACACTCATACAAAAGTTACATCTAGATAAAACAAGTGACTAATACAAAGCTTTTCTCAAGCTAGCATCCAAGCAATCTCTATTTCCATATAGTACTTTTAAATGAGAATAAGCCGATTTCATAATCTTTGTAACGTGTTCTCTAAAGCGAACTTTATATCATCATTCGAACTATTACTTTATATTCGTAATAATACGGACCATCACCTACATCATTATTCATTGCAGAAATGAAAACATCTTTTCCCGGTTTCATTTTAAAGCCAAATTTAGTCATAAAATATTTTAACACCCTATTTCTTAAACGACATGTTGTTCATCATATGGAATTGTGTGGTTTCCTGTTCACTGTAGGGAAACACACGGAATCATTAGGTACACTGTTGCTGCGTTGCCTTTGCGTGAAGGGGCACGAAGTGGTGAGAAGGGAATATAGCAGGGCAAATATTATCACCTGTTCAACTCCGCGGCTGAGGTACTCAAAATGATTGCCCGTTTTTCTTGCCGCTTCTCGAACATTAAAAAAATGTTCCCTACCGAACCGCGAAGGAAGGAATGCTATTACTGAATGCAGCGAATATCGCGAGAAGCTTTCGTAGGACCGAAGAGATAGACGAGATACATAAAAGGCTTGTTCAGAAGGTAATATCCTCAGAAATACTTAGTGATGATATGTGGGACCATAACGTTTGCGAATATTTACAGACAAGGACGGAAGGCTGCAGACTTTAATTTAATGAGAGAAGATATACAGGCTATTTATTACCAGAGATATAAATTTTGCGCCATATCCGTTTACGGCCGATGATTTATCACTCGACAGTGGAAATTTTTGTGTACGCGGGGAGGTTTTGTTGCGAATTAATAGTCGATTCCGTTGTTGGACATGAAATTAGGGAGCAAAAATTATTGATGATGGAGGGGTTTAACGATGTGTTTTCCAATGAGTAATACATTGCACGAAATGGCGTGTAATTCGAAACGTTAGCTGAAATACATGTATTCGTCAAACTACAATTCACCAATGTTTGATCGGTGTTTCCAATAAATTATCCAGGTTAGATTTAGATAATTTTAAATACGAATCTACCTTTCTAAATGGATTTAGTTATTATCTACTTTAGCGAGTTTTTCACTTTAAAAAGAAGAGACGAACAACAACATTTCCTTACACTCCTTCATTCTCTTTCATATTCCTAAAAAATAAAAGTATCTTTACGAGCCTCGGATAAGGTTGCCCTTTGATACGTATCCCTAAAAATTGAAGTACACACACAGCGGAAAAGGAATTGTTAAATCTATGAAATAGTCATTGACCCAAACCACTGACTTGTTTATATGTGATGAAACATTGTAATCTGCACGTGAGGAACTGAAGGTACTCAGGCAGAAATATTTCGGGAGAGATCTATTGGAGCCCTCGAAGGTTCTCAAGTTTCCACTGGGCAAGATACTGGGCTTTATAGAGAACACCAAGCTGCTCGAGTGGAAATAAGAGAATCAATAGGGATGGCACAATGAGCACCAAGCTCAAGTGCCCGGACATCAAGTGCCCACCCTAACTTGAATGAATGAATGAATGAATGAATGTGAGGAAACAAATATTCTTTCATGTATATTGGTTTTGCGGAAATTGTAATAATAAACTACTGAATGTAGAAAATTAAATTTTTATTGACGTTTCGCCGTTAATGTTAACATCGGCTTTTCCAAAATTATCCAATAATTAGCTACGAACTAGCCAAAGAGGGCTCTAAACGACACTTCATAGGTCCAGAGCATGTATGTGGGATTACTAAGTACCCCGCAAGAAGGGAGATTTTCTGATAATCTACTCAGACGCTGCAAAAAAAGAAGCTGAAACCATTACTGGGCTGGTTACTGGACACTGTCCTCTGAAAGAGCAGGCCAGAGGAATAAGTTAAACGTCTATCGATAGAATCTTACGAAAAGAGAAACTCTATCCTTAGCATTTCACTCCTGTGCAGTATTTATTACCTCAGGATCCTCCTGCACGTCCATGATTTTCGCAGTTTTTACAGACGAAACAGAACGAAGACCGAAATCTTCTTGACAAAATTTTCTTCACCGATGAAGCAACGTTTACTACTAACAACGTTTTAACTGGAAAAATAGTCATTTGTGGGATTCTGAGAACCTACACGTATTAAGGGAAATACATTTTCAGCACGAATTCAAAATAAACATTCGGTGTGGGATGATATCTGTTTTTTTTGGGTACCTTTGGACTTCCACCGAATCTGAACGGCACGAGTATCTGAAAGAACAATTTCCACATCGATGGTTTTGTCGTGGAAGTGAATTTCCTTGGCTACCTAGAAATTCAGATTTTAACCGCCTAGATTTCTCCGTTTCGTCTAGTATGAAGGAAATAGTCTATAAGGAAAGAGTTTAGACCCGCGCGAAGTATTCCTTCAAAAAATAAAAAAAGCTGCCAATGTACTAGAAAATAAGGCAGGACTGTTTTTTAACACCAGAAGATCTTTAAGAAAACGCATAGGGAAGTGCGTTGTAGTAGGTGGTGGATATTTCGAGCAGTTGTTCTAAACAAGTTATTCACCAGTAGTATAATGTGCGGGCGCTTGTAATGAGAGTTGTATCAGCCTGCTACCCTTTTGGAAAGTCGATTTTATAAGACATTATTTTCAAACACATGTACGTCATTACTCTACTGATAAAGTATGATTAAGTGTGCATGCATTATTTCATTTTATTATTTATTATTTCCCTGAACTTCGTAACTTAAAGATCAAAAAGTATATATCATTTAGTTGCAAGTATTGTCTTTTTTGCACATCAAGAATTTTTTCTAATATTTTTGACAGTACTGGAAGGATACTATGTCTCAAGTCCAAAGCGTTTGAGGATTTGATACTTTGGGAAGAGGCAAGACATAAGCTTTTTTCCAAGAGGCAGGATATACAGAATTGGTAATACAGAAGTTAATAATATTTGTGAATAGTGGTAAAAGAAATGGAATGCACAAACCTACAATTTCAAAATTCAGTTGATCATGATCAGCAGAGCGCCTTTTAATAGTATTAAATAATTTAAAAATTAGTGTCTCATCAACGGGTTGAAACGATAATTTTGTGTTTATATTGTTTTTTGTATGTGTACTATAATAATTAATTAAGTCAACATCTGGTAATAAAGAATTTTGCGAAGCGTTGATAAAATGTTGATTAATCATATTAATACCAGACAAGTGTTCAGGTATGGATGATGAACGTGGTTTATTCTTCCCCAGATTAAAGCCTCGCAAATCTTTTCATAATTACCAGCGATTACCGCCATCAGTAAACAGCCTAATAAAAAACCCTTTCTTTACTTTTCTACACATCTTAGTCACAAGATTTCATAATGATTTCTTGTAATTAAGCTGGTAAAGAAGTTTAGTTTGTTTATATTCATACGAAAGCCCGATCACGCAAAGTCGTAAGATGGTTAATATCATTCGAAAGCCACGGAGCTGGAGCTTTGGTAATACGTCGTGTTATAAATGGACAATGTAACAAAGTAGTATTGTAATCGTCTCATTCAAAAAGATATTTTGTCGTCTATATTATGCATACCATAAATTACACGCCAATGGTGAAAAGGAATTGTAGTCAATGTTGCGAAAATCAAGTAACTCAATTTGTGATCAAATAGATCGGCAACATCAAATATAGACAGTACATTATATGTTTTATTGTAGTTTATATTAATGGCATAAATATATGGAAATAACTTTGAATAAAATGCATTTCAATCAGCTAAAACGTAAACATAAAAGGGCGCAACAATAGCAAGGGCACTAAAAATGTACAAAATACGCAAAAGTATTTCTATTCTTTTGTCTAAAACCTCTGCTTTAAATGACGTCTTCAAATCTGCATATAAATGACTTCATAGTGAAATGTAGGGTAGGCACATATGCATATGCACGATATACTTGTCTACTACAGACCGCAGATAGACACTGTTCCTAATAGCAATCTGAAATCTGCTACTTTAACTGATTTAGAACACAACCGTTTCTGTTTTAGTGAACTTGACATTTCGTTGTTCTTCACAAATTACAATGTATACACAGATTGAACACAAACCAGGTTCTGGTTCACTAAAGTTACGACAACTGAAACTGTGCATAAATCAATGCCCAAATCAACTTGACGGTAACACATTACTATTACATTCACGTAGTTGTAGGGCTAATGGCCTTGTTTTCCCCTAAAAGAAAAATAAAACTCAATCACTTCCAACGTTTAAAGTCCAAAATTGTGTGTACACTTGCCAACTTAAAAAGGCGTATTAGTTGTTTGCGTTATTTTGTAAGATACAAATGTTATGCAAAAAAGTCAAATACTCGTTTAAATATTTTAGGTATCTTATGTATGATTGTAAAAGTTAAACACAAATTACAATTAAATCATATTTGTCTAAGTATATCGTGTGTTCACTCAAAGCAAAAACCTTTATTATAAAAATGCATAAAGTTAAAGTTTGTGCTTCTTTAGAACAACAATATCTTGAGCTAAGAATTATTTTAAAATACGATCTATGGTGAGATTGTATCTGTAGCACCTGTATGGTTATCTGTAGATCTGTAAGCATATATAATATATGTTTATAGGCCTATCGATAATCTTACAGGTATATGCATAAAATCGCACTATCAGTTAGAAATTACAAAAAACAGAAATTCCGTATTAGATAAGAATAAACCACGTTTTATAGGTACAAAAATTTCCCCAGAAAATATCTTGATAAATATATACCTAGAAAATATCTTGATAAATACATACCTACAGATCCGTATGTATCCATACTTAATCTCTCGGATTCTACCGATCATCCATTTAAAGCTGGCAGCAATTCACGGACCCTTTTTTGTATCAGCATTGGTGAAAGAGTTGCCAGTTGACTAAAAACAGTTCATACCAACAAAAGTCATGTGTTGGGTAGATATTCTATGAAAATAGAATACCTTCCAATAAAAGTATTGCGTTCCGTGTGGAAAAGTATCAAAGTTCAGTATTTTCTGATCGCATAGAGATTTACAATCACTGGGTTACGTTATATAGTTGCAGCACAGGGTAAAATATTTGGAGTCCTCAATTAAAAATACCTACCTCTAGCGTATTGTATATTTTCTACGCAAAACTATTAAAGTGCGTTTATAGAGTTTCAAATTAATATGCATTAAAAGTGAGATTGTAGACATTTAATCTTTCAATATATTTATTATTATGAAAGTTATATTTATTACGAGCATATCTTTTTGAGATGAAAACACTGAATGAAATTTTTAAGATGTTAAAGTGGGATATTAAGATTAAAGCAGCTCTAGAAACTTTATAAACTGCTACATCTTTTGTGGTAAACATAGCCACTGCGTTTAATGTCGGTACTTAGAATTTCGTGTTAATTACTGGTTGTAATTGTAGCGATGAATATGCTGCAAATAGCATGAAATTAAGAAGAAATTCTGTATTTTGTAAACTTTTGTAGTTACGAGCACATTCACAAACCAATGTGTTGTTTGTGAATTGTTAATGATTTATATATAATGCAGGATGATTTCTGGGAGTTTCTCGGGAATAACATTACTGTTTTTTGTGGTATTCTCATAATTAGAAACTTAAAAGCCATGTAAAATAAAGCAAGTTCTAACACGTAGTACGTATATCTATGCATGAACGTAAGGATGAACATGACTATTATTCAGAGAATTTCTGAATGGTTAAATAGCTACAGTAGCAGAGGCATAAATTAACTGCCATGAATTACTAATTGTTAGATCTACCGTGAGATGAATATATCTATGGCATAGCATACCGGAATTATATGTTAAATTTAACCTCCAAAAGCCGGAATTGGGGAAGTGTTAGATAATTATACAAATTTATTAGCAGGGTAGGGTAGGTATTATGTGGTAAAGTTAGTTACTAACAACTGCGTTACAATAAAAATTATGCAGCGTAAACATTGAACGATTGATTGTAACTGATTGATGAGTCAAAACTTTAATAATACAGAAGAGGAAAAAGTAATCGGTTTAGCCTGTGGTGTATGACACAAAATACTGTAACGTTTTTCTATTCTTAAAACGTTATCGGGGTTTATAACATTACACAGGCGATATATTTAAATTAACTTGGGCGCGTTTCTAGATTCAGAAGACTAATCGCGAATCTTCGACCCGGTACTGCCCTCTGTCGTTCATCTTTGGAACCTCGTACGTAGGCCTTTCTTCCGCTATGCTAGCGCCATCTAGGGGCGCCTGTCGAAACCGCCAATTTAAAAATTGGCGCTCGTCACAATACAAAAAATCTATAAAGATTATGTCGCTAAAAGCAATGCGTTGAAGAAAATTTCTGTATAACTTTTATCCATATCAAATACAATATAAATATATATACGGACAAAGAATAATTCCGCTGGCGTACTATAGATGCCCCAGCTAGGCTGATTTTAGAAAAGTGTACGGCCAAACAAATATTAAACGTGATCTGAGGTGATTAAACGTAAGTGAAATTTTCCGTAACGCTATATCTTATATTTTTGCGCACAAACGCGTAAAAATATAAGATATTCGTGCGAGACGAATGAAAGTGGTTTAACTGCGCGCGCAGCGAAGTGGTAGAGCGTTCATTCAATGAATTGTCATTTCGCAAAATTATTATGAAATGAATATTAAAGGAGTCAAAGCAAGTAACAGTTTAGTAAATAAAACAAAAACCAAAAAACACAAATTGGCTCAATGAATTAATATTCGTTTTATAATTAAATTAAAACATATTTTTGTGTTAAAGCGAAGCTATACACACGGAATATTTGCTTTTATTTATTTCGTCAAACGCCTATTAACTTTTTCATAGCACATATTATATCTTATTTACCACTGTTGATTTATTTGCGGTGATAAAATATTTTTGCTTTTAGTGGACTAGTGGACATTTAAAATAATCTTTGTTTCTTGATATATAAATTTATGTTTTTTTTTGCTAATTCTTGTCAATATATCTGCAGTTAACAGCGAAAGAATATTATCTTGCTAAAAACTGAAATAAAAACACCAGAAAACATTAAAAAAGTGTATCTATAAAATCTAAGAATATAAGAAATATAAAATATAAGAAATACCATGATGTTTGAAAAACATAAACTCATATTTGTTTCCAAAATCATTGTTTACTGTTCATAGGATAGTCGATGGCGTATCGAACAAGAATTTTTTTTTATCATTTTTCTTGAAATGTAACTTAAAACATTACAGTACAAGTTTCAATCGCAGCCTAGTAAACAAAATTCAAATTTTCCGCAATTATATTCAGTAACTTCAACTTAAAGGTATTCAAATAACCATTCATGTAATAATACAAAATCGTAGGTAACTTCATGCTTTAATGTTGAAGTTCCTGAAAATAACTACGCGAAATTTGAATTTGATTTACTGGGAGGGTCTTTACAAAAAAATATATGCAACATTATTATTATCTGGTTGCACTTTTAAGGTATTTTCCTCAATTTTGTTTTTATCAAAGTGTACAAGTGTAAGTACGCTAGCATCAGACATAAGCTTTTTTCGCCTCTTGAACTTTTCTGTTCGTTGTTTGTAGAATCAATATAGAAAATATAATTGTTGGACATTATACTATTGTATATATCTTATAATGGTTAGAACTGTCAAACTATATATTTGTAACAAAAAAATGGCAAAAAATAGAAAAAAGGAGAGAACTAGCAGAATTAAAATTTCCTGCATTTACAATTTCTAAAAGATTTTTTTTTTTCGTTCGCTGCTTTTAGGAAATCTCAGATTGCTTTTGGAAATGAACATAGTACTAGAAAATTTTATAGGTATGCAACCAAGCGCAAATGCAGACTTTTTATAATAAATTATAAAATTGGAATTTTTATAAATCATCAATAAAAATCATCGATTATAGCGTACCTCTGTTTAGTACGTTAATTAAATAGCGATAAAGTATAATAGATGCTTTCTCAAAGAACAACTCTCCAAACATACATTCATCCTGCAAAATAACTTGGATAAATATAAACCGCAAAACTAACGCCTAGCATCCGATTCTCAGACCATCCACTTATTTATATGCCAGGGGGTAGAATTCATATTTGCCGCGATTATTTACGCGTACTATATATACGTTACTGCCAATAGAAATAGATTTCTGAATTACCCACAGCTGTAATACTCAAGTGCTTCCATATCAAGTACATAGTTTGGTTGGTCCACTGTTTATTTTCGTACGTCTCTTGCCCCACCGCTTTTTAGCTGCCCCGCGAAGAAGCTACAGTGGCGCCGCTCTAAAGTACGCAAAAGTACGGAACTATACGTCTTTGGCCATATGTATACTAGTATTATATTTGTCCACATAAACTATTCATATGATTTTTCGTATTTTATTCATTTATATACGATTCATCACGATTCGTTATTCTATTTCCTATATTGAAGGATTACTTCGCATGTTGCATCTAATATGACAACAAAGACACCTAGAATTTTGAAAAAGTGCTTAGGGATGGAAAATAAAATCTAGCGAACAGTATTATTCAAAAAAGTTACAGCTGAAAGAAGAACGGTACTTGCTATGTTTTTCCAAGTCTTTGTTATAATAGCAATAATTTTGGAAATTTGCTTGAGCAGTGATAAATGACAATGTATCTGTTCCAATATATTCTTACACTGTTGAAAATTTTAACACTTTTTTGACTAATTTAATAGTCAGGAGATATCCATACTCTTTTCGTGTTATTCTGTCGAGAACAATACGAGTTTAAATTTGACGAGCAAAGATAATCAAGTATTGTCTATTGCTAAGCGGTTATTTTGTCCAACTGACACATGAAATTATAAAATACTTCTAGTCACATTTTATTTGATCTAGACTAGACAAATTTCCTAGCTGTTTAACTAAATGAATGCGATCTATTGGGTGATTTAACACCGTCTTCTAAACACGACGTCTTTTTAATATGCAACTCTTATTTCTTAGTGAATATTCCCTTCTTTAAGACGTTTTCAATTATAAATATGCAGAACCACTAATTCAAAAGTTTTGGTTTCAACTAAGCCTGACAATTTTAAAATAATTTTTTGAGGACCATTATAAAATTAAGTGAATGTTTATGCTATTTGACTGAAATCTGAACTAATTACGTAAATAGATGTCCCAATACATCTTTAAGACGTTGAAATTTTTTATGCACACTGGAATTAACGTTTAATAACACAATGTTTGGATATGTTAATACGCAGAAATAAACCCGAAAACAGATACACGTGCAATGCACGTGACGTGCCGTATAATGCCAATACCGTATTAGATTTACGGTGGGGGTTTCTATATTTCTATCCGAGGGAAAATTTCGCTTCTGAACGTCTAGAAAAATAGTAAATCCTCATATCTGAACAAAGAATTCACATGAAATTCTAGTAATTTCTGTTCTATTAAACACATGTAGTCAACTCGTCAGGCAAAATTTGTAAAAATCAACACTAAAATATTTGACTAGCGCAAAATTAACGCCAACACCGATAATATTTTCAACAGTGTACTGTTATATTGTTTATATGAAGTTACTCAACATTACACGTATTTCTTCTTGTGAAAAAGTTGGTGGTCCGTACCTTTTATCGATATTCTAATTAATAAATGGAAAAACATTTTCAAAAAGTTCTGGTCATAAATGTATGACAACAGCTGTAGTATTGCGCATGTCTAACAGCGTCTATACCTAATGCGTGTTGTTTATGCGTTGTTCTAAAGAACTACGAGCAATATAGGGGACGCGTCATTTCATTAGTACGGTTTAGGTTGTAATGGCAGATTGTAGTGTGAAATACAATAAACAAATACACAGGAATTGTGCGTTTCATTACAAAACGATACAATAAAAATGTAGATATTCTCGAAATTTGGGTCGATTTCGGAATAATCTATGCTCTGTGCGAGTAAATTACAGGTATGCTATGCTCATTCCTGTTTTCGACTTAAAAATAAGTTATTTGTTTTGACCATGTTTTTTATTAGCCACTAGCATAAAATATTCTTCATCTGATCTCTCTGATAATAAAATATCACTTCGTCTATTACCTTCATTTTTGCAACCAGCAATCAACCGACTACAATGTTTGTAATCCAACTGAGCCGTCGACGTACGCCGAATAAATGTCAACTCGTTCCGCAGCACTGAGGGGTGGCGGCCGGTTTCTGCACGCGGACGTTCCTTGGATTCCTTAGCCTAAGATACAATCAAGAATAGTTTGGGAATGCATTCGAGAACTAAATAGCGTGACAGACAGGAATAAAGTTACTTTATTGTGGGTGCTCGGATAATCGGCAATCGAAGCAAATGAAAAAGTCGATGAATTGGCAATTATATTATTTTCGTCTTCATGTAAACTCAAAAGATGATATGGGAATGTATAAAAACAGAGTACGAGAGAAGTCAAGGAGTTGGCTCACAGAAAAACACAAAGAATAATGGAACAATGCAACTAGACAAATTCATGACAAGACCTTTATTAAGGGAGCGTCAAGATCAGCTACTAGAACTATTACAGCTCAGTAGGAATCATTTTCGCATCGCATCAAGTCTCCTAAGAGGACACTGTACACTGAAAACACATCTATAGTAAATCGGGATCAACACTGGAGATACCAACTTCAGACTATGCAATAAGATGACAGAGATGGCTTACCACCTACCAGAAGGAAAGGCAATTTTTAGCAAACTTAAACTCAGAGAATTAAGTACTTTGATCAAATAGCCAGGAAACTTAGTTGAAAAAGTTAAAACAACTGCCAGGGCTACGCAACTATTCTGGCGCTGCAGGAGAGTTGCTGGTAAAACCTGGCCCTGGGGACTAAAGCCGAGGGTGATCCATTAGCTATATACTGCCGTAATAAGACCAGCGATAACATACGGTGCAGTATCCTGGTGGAGGAGGACAGAAGTGTCCTCCGCAGTGAAGCTGCTAACCGCTGTCCGGAGACAGGTATTGCTGGGAATCACTGGCGCAATTAACAGCACAGGGACCGCTTTTTTGGAGACTATAGTGATCCTCCCTCGTTTGGCAGAGCTATATAAGTGCGAGCGGAGGCAATGAATGCGATCGTAGACTGAAAGCCAACAACCTGTGGCACCCAACTTCAGGGTGGGAGGGCACACTCTTATACTACGGCACGCTGCTGGACGGGCATTGCTACAATGCCACGGACAGCATGGCCCCTTCACTGAAAAAGCGTGAAAATCTCCATACCGAACAGAGACCAGGCACGTAGTGAGATCACTGCTATTGATAACTGGTTCACGGACAGATCCAAATCCAGCCAGGGTACAGGAGCCGGTATTTGTAGGCCCAGTCCTAATCTAAGGACATCCCTAGACCTGGGGAAGCATACAAAGGTCTTCCAGGAAGAGTTATTCGCTCTTGCAGCCTGTGCAGAAATGATTGCAAAAGGGGGCTACATGAAGAAGAAAACTAATATAATGACTGACAGCCAGGCTGTTATCAAGGTAGTCTCGATCCCCGTAACTAGGTCAAAACTAGTTAGAGACTACAAACAATCCCTCAATGCACGGGCACGAGACTACACGGTGTCTCTGGTTTGGGTGCCGGGATATGAGGATATAAAGGGTAATGTAAATAGCCTATGAACTAGCCAAGGCGGGGTCTAAAAGATACTTCATGGGCCCAGAGCCTGTATGTGGGATTACTAGGGATTCCGCAAAATGGGAGATCTGGACTTGGCTAGATAAAGAAAATACAAAGAAATGGAGGTTGCCTGAAGGTCAACTCCGTACTGAAGCGCTAATAGGGGATGGAGATGTTAGATTCTCTGATAACTTACTCAGGCGCAGCAAGAAAGAAGCTAAAACCATTACTGGGCTGGTAACTGGACACTGCCCCTTGAAAAAGCATCTATACAACACAGGCCGAGTAAGCGAAACGTGGTGCAGAAGTGCGAATTACGGGAAGAAACGAGTTTACATGTAATCTGCACAGTGAGGAGTTGAAAGTTCTCAGACAGAAATATTTCGGGGAAGAGATCTACTGGAGCCCTCGAAGGTTCTCAAGTTCCCACTGGGCAAGATACTAGTCTTTATAGAGAACGCCAAGCTGCTCGAGGGGAAATAAGAGATATATAGAGATGGTACATTGCGCACCTAGCTCATGTGCTCGAACTTTAGGTGCCCACCCTAATTTAATGAATGAATGAATAGTGTTTCTGGAGATTCATTGTCAGGCATTGTTATGTTAAATCATGCTTAGTACTACCATAAAGTTTTATTTATATGCTAATGCCCATTTTTGCAAATCCAGCGTACTCTGGTGTATTTAATTATTTAAAACACAGCTGTAATGTATTTGTTGTACAATCATTTAGTGGTAATAATTTGGTTTCCCTTGTATGAAAAATAAATAAATGACTAGGAGGACACAATGTTGATGTGATAACAAAAAATCCATAGAATGGTTTTGCCTTTCATCAATTATAGAAAGGTAAATTACAATTTGGTATCCTTTTGGAAATAATTTACAGTCTGCGTATTAACTGGTAAGCTGAAAGTATTACGAAAAACATTTCAGACTATCAGTTTCTTCCTTCGGATTTACCTACTTTTACTCTGGATTGTGTTCGTTTGTTGTTGGATATTCTGACACCAAAGTTCACCGCAGGACTCCCGTTCTAAACCCAGTGACTGATATTGTTCAGTTTTACCTCCTATATGGAATTGTAGCTGAGTGGAATATTACTTTGAGATATCTTTGGATGTATAATAGCTATAAGAATGAGGTGTTTCGCTGATTAATTTTTAAAATAGTACACAAAACAGCATTATAAAAGTTGTAGGATATCTCTAATGTCGTTTTGACGTTTTTGTATAGTTATGAAGACATTAAAGTTGTATACGTTTGAGTAAAGTATTCGGTTAGCATGTTGACGGTCATGATTTCACATGTGATAATAATGGCTGGAGATAATTTAAATTTAATAACGGTATTATATGCTAGGAAAAGCGTCTCACCTGGCAATTTAGTCGCTATTGGGAAATATATATTAGTATATAGTTTTCTTAGGCATTATTTAAACAGATTTTAGTTATTTATTTAAAACAGTTTTAAAGCATCAAATTTAACGTGCATTCATGGTTGCATATTCTAGGTACGTGACAAATATGAAATTGTTATTTATAACTATAACTATTATGATAAGCCATACTAGATCAAACTATTATTTATAAGATTATAAAAACTATTAACTGTATCCTAAAATTCTAGGCCACGCATTCAGAAATATCCCAATTCAACTAAATTTCTACCTAAAACGTTTCGATATAATACCTATGTGATATTTAAATCCGCATTTGTCTGAACAATCTTTATGATTTTCGCATGAGAAAATTCCTTAGAAGAATCTTGATGGTAGATGCATTGATTCGCTTATTGAAGCCTCAAATATGTCCAATTCGACACGTAGATTGTTACCAGGATCCGCACTACAATTCCTCCCCTTTATTATAAACAACACATTTTAAAATTACACCCTGGATACCTAAATCTATTCGCTGACTTCAATTGTGATCTGCGCTTTAAATCATAATATTTGCTAGCAGTATCGATAAAGGACCTTTCTTTATTATTGAAATTTTGAGAAGGTGAACAAGGATCCTTCATGCCTACTTGACATTCAAGATGCTTTTTTTTATTACTGGTTACTATTCCTTCAACAATCTCTAATTGCTGTGAAGTTTTCCTTAACTGATTTGTATGTCTTTTAACACGTACAGAAAATGAAGGTATTTCTACAATATAAGCACATTTACCTAGTCTGTTTTTAATTCCACCCTTAATTCATCTTGTTTTCCTTACATCTTTATAACACTTACACTGCGCCGTCAGATTGTGGATGGTAGGGGGAGATGTTGTGTGATGGATAAAATTTTTACTTAAAAATGTTTGAAATTTGTCGGATGCAAAACAAGTGGCATTATCTGAAATGATGTACTTTGGAATTCCAAATCTAACAAATAAAGAACGTAATGCTTAAATAACTAACTTAGATGATGTTGAATTAGTCTTTAGAACCTCAATCCATTTAGTGTGAGCGTCCAAAATTATTAAAAAAAATATTCACTCCGTAATGGACGCATATGTATTCCCTTGGATTCTGAACTAGGCCAATTTCATAATGTATGTTTCCTTAGTTGACTAAGAAATCTACTACAAATATTACATTTTTTTGTTAAATTAGTAATTTCTTTATTTAAATTAGGTCAGCAAAAGTAAGAGCTTGTTACTGATTTCATTTTAGTTACCCCTAAGGGAGTTGAATGTAATTGATTTAACGTTTGCACTCGCAAGGTTTCAGGCAAAACTATTCTATGATACCAAAATAGAGCTGCCTTCTCTATTGTAAGTTCAAATCTCTTAGAGAAGCAAGATTTTAAAACTACGTAACTGCATTTCTCTGGATATCCGGTGTTAACTTTCTTAAAATTTTGCTTGGCGTTTGGTATCATCGAATGCACAGCGATGCGGTAAACTGGTAAAATATGAGCAATTAATTATTTTAAAGATAAAAGTAAAAAATAAAATATTATCAATAAAAAACAAACTCAATATTTGATAAAAATTACGTTAATATGTCTTTTAACTTCCTAAAGCCGTATACGCATACGAACAAATGCGTTCGCATCGCCGCAGGCATTTACGAGAGGTTCCGTCAATGCAATTTAGTGGAATTTTGGTTTGAAATAATTAAAACTAATTTATATCCCAAGACGTTTCAACTTTAATATAGTCTCCTTTGAATTGGGTATAATAACATTATTATTCTAAAAAATAATTCTATTCTAATTAGAATTTCATTACTCATACTGATATCGTGAAGTGGGTGAAGTGAAGTTTTGCGATATACATAAATTAGTTTTAATTGGCCCAAGCCGAAATTTCAATAAACTATTAAATAATTACACAATCATGGCTACAAAATCAAAGTATCAAGTAAAATTATAAAAACTAACATGCCCAACTTACTTGCTAAGATTAGATTATGTGTCTTTATACATATTTTTAATGGTATCTAAGGATAATATTTAAAAGATAATTGTGTCTCCCTAAGCTTATCTCTAGTGTTTACAACACAATATCAATTATAAAATAAATTGTAGCCCAAAATTATAAGTATTTGTTAGGATCTATAAATGAATAAATTAGGCAACATACTATTTACATTTTTTTTTTTAATTATTATACTAAATACAATAAGAATCTATCTATGTAAAACATTCAAGGCACACGCCGTTGCGTCGTCCAGACTACTCTAGACTACACGTGCTTATTATATTACGCTGGTACAGTTCATAGATGGTATATACCTTTCTCTCTTTATTTATATCTCTCTCTAAATCTGTTGCAAGACTTTTGTCTTATATAGTACTTTTCGAACAATTTTCTACCAAACAGTATTTAAGAAAAACAATGATACTTTATGAACACCATGAACTTTCTAGCTACATAATTCACGGACGATCTCATATTACTTTGAATAGAACCTAGGTGGGGCGCCTGCTAGTGTCTAGCTTACCTTCACCTGCTGCAGTAATCTCGTTAATGCGACGTGCGACGTTCAAGTCAGCGTTGCCACTAACAGTGCAGTCAACAGCATCCACGTAATATTCCGGCGGAAATTCTCATTGCAATTTATTTAGGCAGGGAGCGTCTTAGTAGTTTTCGAAGTAAAATACCTGGAACAGCAAACAATTCGACATTTTAGGGTTTTAGCGCGCTACGGTTTTCTTATGATAAATTTCGTGGGTAATGTTTCATTTTCAGCAAAAGGTAATTTAAGTAGTGCCCTAACAAATTCTCTAATTTTGTTTGGACAACTTAAGATTTATATATTCCGAGAAAGTAGAATAGCGATAGTGGTAATTAGGATACACTTACTCCTTAGACGCTTGTGTGGTATCCTTTTCTGCTTAATACTGTTGGGGCGTAACAAGTAATTGTGTTTGAAGTTTATCTCGTTATAGCAGCCTTTATTTGCCTCGGATAAAATAAATGTGAGTAATTTTAACCATGAAGTGTGTAAATGTTGCGTTCATGAATAAATACGATATGTAATTAGTTAACTCCTAGTTTCTAATGTGTTTCTATCTGCATATCTGCTTACTTTATAACAAACAAGTTTAAATTTGCGAAGTGTCTTGAAATTCGTCTTTATTTCCTTATTCAATTTTAATTTACTCTAGCATTAGCCTTAGCTGTTAGAATGCCTTCATTGGGAATTGTGAAAATGTGAAAACACTGAAGAGATATAATTTCAGACAAAGATTATTCTGTTAGTTACAATTATTCGTTTTTATGTTGTATTTTTAAGTTTTATTTATTCATGAAATTGTAAAAGTCGTGAGCATAATCATTACTAAAAGCCACAAAAACGTAAAAAATTCTGTAAGTATGTTTGTACAGTGGTGGTTTTATTTAATACTTCAGCTTTTGACAGAAAGAATATCAAAACTACGGTCCCTGGATGTCATAGACGGGTCGGCTTCTGTCAATTTGCGCTTCCTCTGAGAGTATATATAGAAACTTATTATTGTTTACATACACTACCATTTTTTACTAATTCTCCATCACATGGGGAGACGTTAATTAAAACACAAATTTCAAATATAAAATACAAAATACATTCTTTATTAGTATTTGATATACCAAATATAAAATGCATTCATTTTAGGTATTTAAAACACAGTACTATAAACAAAGTATTTAAAGAAGATAAAGTTTTTAGTAATCCATTATCGGTTGTTATAGACGAAAATTAATAATTAATTAACCAAGGAAGTAAAGTATATGGGTGTACCATCGATGCGAAACTGAGCTGAAAAAATCACTTATGTTAGTCAAAACAACGACCAGGGCTACGCAACTATTCTGGCGCTGCAGGAGAGTTGCTGGCAAATCTGGGGATTAAAGCCGAGGGTGATCCATTGGCTAGATATTGCCGTGATAAGACCAGCTAAAACATACGGGCAGTAGCCTGTTGGAGGAGGACACAAGTGTCCTCCGCAGTCAAACTACTGACCGCTGTCCAGAGACAGGCATTGCTGGGTATCACTAGTGTAATTAACAGCACAGGGACCGCCTCTTTGGAAACCATTCTGGGCCTCCCTCCGCTGGAACTTTATGTGAGAACGGAGGCGATGAATGCGATCCTTAGACTGAAAGCCAACAACCTGTGGCATCCCAACTTCAGGGTGGGAGGGCACACTTATACTATGGGCACGATGCTGGACGGGCCATTGCTGCAAATGCCCACGGACAGCATGGCACCCGAAATTATCTTCACTGAAATGGTAAAAATCTCCATACCGAACAGAGACCAGGCACGTAGTGAGATCACTGCTATTGATAACTGGTTCACGGACAGATCCAAATCCAGCCAGGGTACAGGAGCCGGTATTAGTAGGCCCAGTCCTAATCTAAGGATATCCTTAAACCTGGGGAAGCATACAAGGGTCTTCCAGGAAGAGTTATTCGCCTTTGCAGCCTGTGCAGAAATGATTGCAAAAGCGGGCTACATGAGGAGGAAAATTAACATAATGACTGACAGCCAGGCTGTCATTAAGGCAGTCTCGAACCCTGTAACTAGGTCAAAACTACTTAGAGACTGCAAACAATCTCTCAATTCACTGGCACGAGACTACACGGTGTCTCAGATTTGGGTGTCGGGACATGAGGATATAAAGGGCAATGTAATAGCCGATTTGATACGTATCCCTGAAAATTGAAGTACCCACACAGCGGAAAAGAAATTGTTAAATCTATGAAATAGTCATTGACTCAAACCACTGACTTGTTTATATGTGAGGAAACAAATATTCTTTCATGGATATTGGTTTTGCGGAAATTGTAATAATAAACTACTAAATGTAGAAAATTCAATTCTTATTGACGTTCCGCCGTTAGTGTTAAAATCGGCTTTTCCAAAATTATCCAATAATTAGGTACGAACTAGCCAAGGAGGGCTCTCAGAGACACTTCTTGGGTCCAAAGCCCATATGTGGGATTACTAAGGATTCCGCAAGAAGGGAGATCTGAACCTGGTTAGATAAAGAAAGCACAAAGAAATGGAGGTCGACTGAAGATCAACTCTATACCAAGCGCTGATAGGGGATGGGAATGTTAGTTTCTCTGATAACCTACTCAGGCGCAGTAAGAAAGAAGTTAAAACCATTACTGGCTTGGTAACGGGACGCTGTCCCTTGAAAAAGCATCTATACAACACAGGCCGGGTAAGCGAACCGTAGTGTAGAAGATGCGAACTACAGGAGGAAACGAGTTTACATGTAATTTGCACATGTGAGGAACTGAAGATACTCAGGCAGAAATATTTCGGGAAAGATCTATTGGAGCCCTCGAAGGTTCTCAAGTTCCCACTGGGTAGGATACTGGGCTTTATAGATAACACCAAACTGCTCGAGTGGAGATAAGAGAATTAATAGGGATGGTACAATGAGCACCTAGCTCAAGTGCCCGGGCTTGAAGTGCCCATCCTAATTTTAATGAATGAGTGAATGAATAGGAGAAATGCCTTACGTTTTCCTTCATAATGATGTAAGTAAACTTGCTATCTAAAAAAAAAAAAAAAAAAACTCTATTGTGTTCTAGTATCTCTTTATTCACATTTTCATTTCGTTTCAAATAAACAAGCACTTCAAAAAGTTTATCTGATAAACAACTTCTTAAAGGAGTTTGTATAAACTTTGCCAGTGAAGTCTTTTTTGAAATAGTATTTTTGTTCGTTTCTTCGCAGATCATACAGAGAGCAGTTATATTATCTTTGTCCAATTTTGATATTTTGAAATATTTCCTACCTAAAATCATGGGAACATTGTCAATTTCGTTATTGTTTGTTTCCATGATTTCCAACGATTTCATTAAATAAGATGGTAACTATTATTATCTATAAATACGAACGAAATACGAAATCGAAATATATCCACAACCAAACTATTCAAGTTTAGTATTTAAAGTAAGGTTAGGGAGGCACAGAGCGCCAAATACACGGTATATTATTAAATAAATCGATTCAGACGATATGGTAATACCGGTAGCACTGTCCGTAGTGGTGCGTATAAAACCACGGTATAAATAATACGGTATACTC
The DNA here is from genome assembly GCA_004143645.1 of Protaetia brevitarsis. NCBI lineage: Eukaryota > Metazoa > Arthropoda > Insecta > Coleoptera > Scarabaeidae > Protaetia > Protaetia brevitarsis. Next base: position 1,079,110 of record RXPK01000201.1, on the reverse strand, counting down.
GTTTTGAATCTCAAATTCGTCAAAGTCGGTCAGATGACGTCATTAAGGAGCGTATCGAAAACAATAAAATACATGTATAGTAAATAGCAAAATGTTAAAATCCAAATTATTCACAACTACCAATTAATGTAATTCAAATGCAACTTTGCTTTAAAAAACCGTTTTAAGTTCAAATTTACTTATCTATCTTGTCGGCCATCTAGTGCGCGTTCGTGTTTTTTCATGCGATGTAAAAGCGACTTCGTCGTGTGTTTACAAAGTGTTTTCGTGGTTTTTCTAGAAAATTTAATCATGAAAATACCTTAACGCTTTTAAAATATGTTCCGTAACCCCGTCCGGATTTTCTAAACTTACCTTTCGCATTAACAAAACCCTCACGGTCGAAATCGATTTTAATATAATAATAATTATATATGTGCCGCCATTTATGCTCCTATCTGACGTAATTTCGATATGCGCGTAAGCATACCGTATTATTTGTACCATGGTAACTACTACATATGTAGACTATGTACTATGATGCCGTCATGACGCTCATATGATAGTACAAAATATATAAGAAAAAATATTTCAAGTATGAAATACAAATGGAGTATTTTGTATTTCAAATACGTATTTGATATATTTGTATTTTACATACGCCCAGCTCCTTGATTGGGGAAATAAGAACTAGATAGCAAATGTGCTTTAAAAATCTTACCCTACTATGGGGAAACGCATGACGGGCTTCTTCTCAGGCAACAAATGAAACGACAAATCTATTTTAAGATCGAAAGCATCTACAATTTTCGTGATGGCATGCACCGCTACTGAGACAAACGACAGTCGAGGTAAGGAAAGCAAAGAAGTAAACAAGAATATTTCGTATTTTACCATAAATACTATTTAAGTATATTTATTTTTTTATACCATCGAAAAGTGTCCAGAAAATATGTTTAGAGGCGCATCTTTAATTAGAAAATATTTATACCATTAACAACTAATTAATAACATAGCAAAGTAAGTGGAACAACATTTTTACTGCAAATTGTTGCTTTGCGTACAAAAATGTTTTAATGATAAAGTAAAAATATAGAAGGTCTTCTCCATAATTACTAATTTTATTGTAAGCGACCAATTTCGTGAAAACTGACATCTTCAGATGCAACGGTAGTGTATTTAAGGAATTGTCAGAGGAATGAAGTTAGTCAAAATATGTAATATTATGAATAAATAGTTGTGAAAATAAATTATTTTTTGCGCCTCCGTCCAGAAACACTCATTTTGCAGTACTTAAAAGCGGCAGGAAAAATAATCGTTTTCCTGCCTAGGCAGACAAAAATGTCACTAAAGGTTGGCCATACTAGATTCCGCATGGCAGACGTGTAATAAATTGTCATTAAGCTACTGTTCAACCATGCTAAGATTAACTGGTGCCTTCATTGCACTTATTATTAATAAATAGATATTAAACTAGAAAGAAAATTACAGAAAAAGATTTACTATCGGAAACGTCAAAATACTAAGGTATGTAACCTTTGTGCCAACTTGTACTGTCAACTCCCTAGTGTCAAAATTTCTTTTTTATTTTCAATTCAAAATTAAGATTTGTCGGCCCAAAAAACATTGTGTATCACACGGCCAGAAACTATAGTTTTGCGAGTCTTCGTACTTGTGGGCCTCGGCTACCGCCTCGTCCCACAAACCGTACTCATACTCGCAAAACTGTAGTTTCTGGTCTAGTATACAAATAACATAACATAATTTTACAAGAGAGTTACAATTTCAAAATTGCAAAAAAATTATTGCCAATTCAAATTCGACTAAATTCATTCTTCTTACAATAAAATTAGTAATTTTGTAGAACTATTTATTTTTTACCTTTACTGTGTCATGACCGAGGATATAAAAATACTTTTATTTATTTTTCAAATTACATATTATATTTGGAACTTTGTTTATTGGATTTTTGTATTTAATATAAATATTTCCTTTCTTATAAATTTAAATTGTAATTTAAGAAATTTAGAGTAGTAGTAGTATTGTTCAAAATAAAATATATAATATAATGTGCATAAAAATGTAAGCAATATTCCTAAACATATGTATTTAATATATTTTAAAAACATAGTGAACAGGTTTTTTTAACGTTTTACAATTAAAACGGAATGAGGGTCTTCAAATGAATAAGTAAAGACTATAGACTTATTTAAAACAAAGTTAGTCCGTCTTTAACTAATCAATAGGTTAAAGATTTAGAACATGAAATATTTTTATGTTTTTGTATACTTATACCGAATGTTTATTCTGATGTCCAGTAACACATGCAATTTTGATGATCCATATACTTACAATTGGTCTTAACTAAAATGAACTGGAACTTCTTTATTATTGGTTTTAAGGGTATTGGTATTAAAACTTTCATATCACATTGTCTTGAAAAGCATTAGGAAATATGTCGTCCAAAAATATTAAACTTCTAATTATGTCAAAAACGTGTCATTCAATTGCTTTTAATTACAGTTTGGTCTGGACTAAAAATACTGAATCTTTACTAATTTAGTGGAATTCGTAGCTTTGCTACTAGCAAAGTTAGAGATAGCCTTGATTTGTAACTGTATTTATACTACTTCTGAACAAGGCATTTTTACTATTTAAAATTTAGGTATTACCTAATATATGTTAATATTCTTACGCTTACATAATGTAATGATCTTGAAGCAGTTGTATGTATATTCTCGCTCCTATCTCGTTTATATTTGATCTTTAGAGGGGCAATTACTCTGTCCTCCTGAAAGCACTACATTTTCTTGTAAATGTATTTAGGGTAACCTTTACCGACCAAGATAATGTAAATGAGAAATGCTTTCAGCTATAAGAACAAAGTACTGGAATGTGGACAACCGCATTCGGGTGTTCAGAGACTTTGGAAGCGCCGTTTTAATGACAGTAGCGTTAGTAACCTATTTTCCTTCCATCTCTTAAGAAAACCATATACCGCTACAACTTGAAAGCTAGCACCCAAACAAAAACTGGAAAGGTTTCTTTGTATAAGCAAACAAGTAGATTACAATTAAATATTAGTTTTAATAATGAAATAGAGATAATGTATTTTCATGTGCATGCATAATTTCGACAGTGTGAAACATGTAATTAAAATAAACATAGCCTACATTAGTTTGCAGCCCAATTATGCTGTATATATTTACACATCTAAATACGCGTCATGTAATGTGTCATGCTGAAATAAAACTAGCAGGATAATATTTAGGTGAAGATATTTTTTTTTATTTGTATATATTTCATGGAATTATTCAATATATGCAAATAAGAAATCCTCCATCTAATTTTTCCGTAACTACAATATTATTTTATCTTTATTAAAATTTACGTTTTGACATCTACTTGCAGTGTACACTATGTCAAGAATCAAATATGAACGGAGGGAGCGTGGTAGGTAGGCAGCACGTCTAGCAAGGTCGTGCACAATTCTTGTTGTAATGCCTATTATTTCAACTGTTATTTCCTCACTTAAAGCTTTTTTTTTCGCCGACCAATATTCTTGAATCATGTTTATAAATATTAGAAAACGTACGTTTTATTGTAGAAACTGGACGCTATAGGCATTAGTGTTCGAATAATTTTCAACTATATGTGAAACCGCCTCAGAGCTGGTTTTAAAGATGTTTTTGGAGATTGAAGGGGTCGTTATTATCCTCGTTATATATATCCATAACGTCGCTTTGCCTTATGCAATTCAATGCTACTAATGTGTTAAAATTATATCATATCATTTAACAGAAAATACTAGCGATGAGCTTTTATACGGTTACCGGTGATTAATCACGGGTATTCAAAATTCGTTTTAGCAATCAGATTTGCGAAAGTCAAAAGTACTCTTTTTTTTTTGTTGTCCATGGGCGGGTGTAAACCCGAAGAAGGCAACTCGACCAGAAAGACCTATTGTGCCCCCATGTCAGTTTTAGCCCTCTCACTCAGGTTGCACCCTATCATAAAAGTTCGTAATCTGGATGAGAGTTAACTTACTGACTCTGAGTTCGTCCAACCGATCGGCCCCAAGTGCGTCTGCCTCTCCCCATCTACTGCCGGGCAGTTGACAAGAAGGTGAGCAGGAGTTTCCTCCGCACTTCCACACTTCCCGCACAGGCGAGAGTTCACTAGCCCCATGCGGTACATGCGCTTATTTAGTGCGCAGTGCCCAGTTAAGATTCCTGTGGGTAATCTCAATCTGTCCCTGTTCATAAAGACTGCCTTACGGATTTTTCCTCATTCGGTTGAAGTCCTAGTGAATTACAGCGTCTAGCGCCGGCGAGTCTACTCCAAAAAGAACAGGGTCAGCAAGTTGGCACCTGACAAACGTTTTGATGCTGCAATATAAGCTACTGCACGTCGGTTCTGGACCTACAAACGGCAGCTCGCTGGCGCCCCTTGCTAACGTGTCAGGTATTTCATTGCCTCTGATCCCAGAGGGACTTTATAACTACTTACAATAATCACGGCCAATCTCACTAAATAAGTAGCCTGAATCTCCAACAGAGCTGAATGCATTTGGGTTGGTTTAGCCATCTACCGGTAAGTAGAGAAAAATGTCAAAGAGGGATTTTTAATGAAGAATTCTATGTTCCTAACTTGTAAAAGCCTGTCCGCTATGTGAGACGCAATTCTTGTGTTTGGAATCGTTTCATTCGAGAAGCAATTATTAATATTAACCCCATAAGTCGCAAGTCCGTGACGTATCGTGGGCATCGCTTGCTACTAAACGATGCTTAAGGGGTTAAGCCGAACATAAATACCATTACCGAGACCTCTTAGAAATTACGACCTTGCGAAAGGCTTTTTTCAAAAGCCGCTCAAGTTTTAAATAAACGTAGGACGCGGCCAAATGATAAAAAAGAATCCCAAGTGTTACTGTTTTTGAATGCCAATTATAAGTACCCCCAAAATCAAAATTGAGAAATGTTTTCTGAAATGCCTAGAATAAATATGATGCCAAAAAGTGATTACATTCGTTTTTTGCTTTTTTATATACATATCTATAGCTTTAGTTCCTCATGAAACGAGAATTGTTTATTAATTTTGTTATTTATCTTGTTTCCTATTTATTTTATGTAGTAATAAACATTTTCTTATTGCAATAATTATTATTTTTTCGATCATGATTTGCGACCAGCAGGCTATTTAATCTGCTATTAGGTAATTACTATATCCTGATAAGTACTTAGATATATAAGGGAATATAATGCAAATTGTTTTCACAACAGTGTGTGGTGATCTACACAATGTCAGTAGGTCAAGCATCTCTGGGATTGTAAAAGATGTTTCCTAAAAATTGGCAAAATTTGCCAATTTTTGGAAAGATTCCCAAGAGCTAAAGAGCTTACGGTCAATAACAATTTAGGTATGAAATTGTGGCTTTCCAGGCATTAGTGGTTGCATTAATGGCTTACATAGAAACTAAAACTCCTGAGGGAGAGAATGGAGAAACATACAGCAACAGAAAGGGGTGGATGTCATTGAATGTTTAACCAACATTACGAAATAATGAACATTCTTATTCGCGGGCCAGGTCCTGCTTATGACAGTCAAATATACAATAACACTTCAGTAAAACTTAAATTTGCATTTGGTCAATTATTAGGAATGTTATTGGATGATAGTGCTTATCAGCATAACATACCTTTAAGCCAATGCAGAATCCACAAACATATGCAGAAATTCACTATAATGTAGCATATGTGAGAACACGTAACGTTGTGGAAAGAACATCTAGAATGTGGAAACTGAATACATGTGCCATTCCATTACAAAGTTCGCCCCACAGAAAGAGTTATTGCAGCGACTGCAGTCATACACGATATTGCACTCATACCAGAAAAATATATGACCATGACAATGCTTCTGAAGGGATTGTAGCAGTTCCACCACCAAAACGGCAATATGATCCAGGTATTAGAGCTACATTTATAAATAGGGATTTTAATCATAATATTTATCTAACATTTACAAACTACGCAGAATTTGAACTATATTATACATAAAAAGTTTTTCATAATTTATTTATTTCCATTTTGTTTCGCTAAAAATGTCGTCTTTAAATTTTCCTGAGACAACTATTGTTGTATTTATTATATATATTTAATTTACGTAGCTCTGCTTCTCCTAACTTAATTTTTTGGTCTTTAATTTTCAGTTGTTGTCCGTCCATCTTCAAAACTTGCAATTCTCCATCCTGTTTATAATTGAAGAGCACAATTATGATCCAAATGGGCTTGCAGCTCCTTTTCAATGACTATCCCTCTTGAAAAGAATGTTTCGCTTTTCGCAGGTGTTTCCTTGATATGTGACTTCTAACGTGGTTCAATGGCAGGCCAATTGAGTAATTCTACAATATAACATAACATAAACAATAAATTACTTTAGCAAATCATGTAAAAATCATTATATATTTAAAATTACTTGAAAAATCATCAAGGAAAAAACAGGAATCATTTTCTGTTTAGAATGAAGGCGTACATCTAAAGTAATATTTAAAATATATAATATATATTACAGTAAAGACAGAAAGTAACGCTTGAAACAAGTTGTAGGGACGATTGCTTTTCTATATTTCAAAACCTCCCTTAATTTTCAACTAGCAATCATCCCCTCTCCCCCTCATTTCTTTCGCACTTATTCATTTTCACCCGGTATATTTTAAATTACCTCTTCACACAACATATATTTATATTATGCAGGTAAAAGAATTCCTAGGCAGGTATCTACCGTGTATTCCATATATATAAAAAAAATATCACTATAAATTATTTATGGCAGGAGTTTGTCGGTCTCCACAAAACTTATTGTCCTAACAGCAATTCAGCCATTACCATGCAAACCGCAGGATATTGCATAAGGGATTGTGACGTGTTCGCTCTTATTTCATGTTTATTGGGATTTTCCGGTGAACTTTGTATTGGAGAGTTGGTACGTGGGCTTCAGAAATTGGAATTCGCTCCCCGTACTATTTCGCTTTATTGCTTGGCAGATGTCGATTAACGGGACGATGACGAGCAGAACATTGAATTATGACCTTTATTCAAGCGACGCTGTACAGGGATTGTTGTAGTCGCGCCACAATATCTGGTCCTAAGTGCTGTTTTGCTTGTGTTTGCGTTTATATTAGTGTGAACGAAATTCCCTTCTGTTCGTAATAATTGATAATGTCTCGCAAAAGTAGGTATATAGTAGGTTCTAATAATGATTGTATTAAACCGAACAATTGCTTTCTTATGTAATTAGTTTCTGTTGTCGGGTAAAGTGAACGTTTTCCAGTATTTACTATTTGGAGCAGAGCAACTAACATAAAATGTATGAAAAAATGTTCTAAACTGTAGTATACATAGTACACAAAGAATGTAACAAAAATTATGCAACTTAATGCAAGAAAAATTTATAATTATTTAAATAGTCAGTAAAGGGTTGTTGGGAAAATATTTATTTATTGGAAATAAGTAATATATCTGGGCATTCTATGTTTTTAAAAGCTAAATAATTATAACTGATAGTGCAAGGCACTCTTCCAAGTGACAGGTAAATGTAGCGCATCATCTCGTTTATTTAGGGGTTTTGGCCGTTTTATTTATTTATTTATTTTTTTTTTGCCTCGCAACATGAAATATTCGTAAACCTACCAGTCCTGCACAAAACAGTACATCCGTTACAAACCATATGGTCGTCGGTCATCCACTACAGGAACAAGAGATGCCAGATGGTAGCCGGCAACCAGGAAATTACTTACACGGCAACGCATAAACATGTCAACTAGTCTTTGAACGGCCTGTAAGTTGACAAGAGTAGAAAAAGGTAGCTGAGATGCTACCGAAACATCCAAGTAATCCTCGCTCGGAGGAAACCACGCAGACTGACCGAGAAGGTGATTTATATGTTATACCCGCGAAACATTAGATATACAATAAAGGATGCTATAGTTTAGAATAACATTTAAGTATTCGTGTAATCTTTACCAGTTTTCTCTATGATCACGAATGATTTGCTTTCAGACTAGAGACGAAGACCCAGACCCACCACTCGAGGAATCCAGGAAACAGATTGGGACGACTACCGAACCAATCTAAGTAGCAATCTAAAGGTCATCAAATCCAGAAAAGCCAGGCATCATTCTGGATCTGGAAAACGACCTTAAAGAGGTGAACAAGGCCATACTCGAAGGTTACGATTCGAGTTGTCCTGTTCAGCAGACAAAGAATGTGGGACGCACCTTGGTGGAACAGCCATCTGTCAAATTAAGATCCGATACGCGGAAGCTCTTTAACAAGGCCAATCGTAACGGAATTGGCAGAGTTACACGAGAAACTTACTTTCTACAATAAAGCTATCAGGAAAGCGAAAAGAGATAGCTTTAGAAAGTTCTGCGAGGAAATCGATCAACACCTACCGCTTCGCGACTCACAAGGTAATGGCGAAGGTAGAATCGATTCAGGAATGGCACTAAGAAAGCCAGATGGAAGCTTCACTGAAAGTGAAGAAGAGAAGCTCTCCTCCTTCTAGAAACCCACTTTCCCGAAAGCAAAGTGGGAACCTCGGAAAATCCTTCCGAGATATATAAAAGACCAAATAAAGAAGCTACACAGTGCCAAGACACATATGTAGCAGCGAACGGTTCAAAGGGCCATCCAATACCTTTCAGCCGTTCAAAACACCGGGAGTAGACGGGATCTTTCCAGTTCTACTTCAAAAAGGCAGAAGAAATCCTTCCTCACATAATTCGGATAAGCCGAAGTAGTCTGGAGTTAGGTACATTCCAGAAGTCCGGCGAACGGCTAAAGTCACCTTTATACCAAAAGCAGGGAAAAGGACATTACGCACCCTAAATCCCACAGACCTATCAGCTCACATCATTCTTTTTGAAAACGTGGAAAAGGCTGTAGATAATATATCAGAACAGACATCTTAGAGCGGGTGCCATGCACCCCTGTCAGCATGCCTATCAAACAGGCAAATCCACTGAGACTGCATTAGTGGAGCTGACGACCAATCCAAGATGCCCGACGAATAAAGAAACCGTAGTGTGCACCTTTCTAGATATAGAGGGTGCTTTTGACAACACTCCACACGAGTCTGTCAAAAAGCATTAATTAATGGGGGTAGACGGTTACTTCTAGATGGATGTCGCAACTACTGTCTACCAGGTCGGTGGAGGCGGAGGTGGACATAAGACCATCTCGGTTAATACGACCAGAGGATGCCCACGGGGAGTTACATCCCCACTTATGTGGAGCCTAATAGTAGACCGAACTCTTATGTGACTGACGGATCTAGCATATCTTGCAAGGGTATGCTGATGATATTGTCATATACGCAAGAGGCAAATTTGAGAATACCCTCTGTGACATAGTTAAAGAGGTTTGAACTTCACGAGAAGATGGTGTCAATCGATGGACTCAATGTCAACCCACTAAGGCAACCCTAGTAGCATTTACCAGAAAAATCCAATCTTAGAACCATAAAACTGGATGGGCAAATATAGAATGGAGGGCAGAAGTTAAATATCTAGGCCTTACCCTAGACAATAAACTCTATGGAACAAACATGAATTTGAAGTAACCAACAAGGCCAAAGAGCTCTGATGGTGTGCAGAAACTTTGCAGGAAAAATTGGGAATGCAACCCAAAAATACTGCTTTGGATGTATACAGCGATAGTGAGACCGATCATCACCTATGCATCAGTAGCATGGAGCAAAAGAACTAATCTGCCACCGCGAAAATTAACCTCTCGAAAGTGCAAAGATTAGCATGTGTTATGCATAACGGGGCTATAGAACCTGCCCAACAGCAGCTATTGAAGTAGTATTGGATCTTGCCCCCCTCCACATAGTAGTAGAGGGTGTGGCGAAAGAACCGCACTAAGAATGGTCAAGGAAGGAATGATTAGGCATAGGCTCAATCTCCTGACGTGATCAAAATATGCCCCGGATGATATGTTAAAAAAAATTAGCTTTGTGAAAGAATTCACCATAAAGCTAAGTAACAGGAGCGAGTGGGATCATAACACCATCTTGAACTTAATAGATATGCCATCAAATGGTACACTGATGGCTCCAAAACGGCAGAAGGAACTGGAATAGGAATATATGGCCTAGAACTACATATTTCGAAGCTTGGGAAATACCCAAGCATATTTCAGCGGAAATACACGCTATTGGAAGATGTGTTCCAGTTCATTATGGATAGAAACTATCGGAAGCAGGAGATTATCATCGTGCCTGATAGTCAAGCAGCCATCAAGGCGCTGAACTCATATGAAATCAGCTCCAAGATGGTCTGGAATGCCTAGGAAACTAAATGAGCTAGGCAAAAAGAAATAAAGTAACCCTCCTGTGGGTTCCGGTCACACAGAGTGGAGGAAACGAATAACGGATATCTCGCAAAAAAAGGGCTGGAATGCCTTTCGTAGGGCCTGAACTCTTTTGCGGTTAAGTAGCAGTACAATCTGAAGAAACTAAAAATGGAAATGGAGCAGAGAAAATCCAGTTACTGGGAAAATCTCCAGGGAATGAGGCAAAGTAAAATTCTTCTGGGAACTTATAACCAAGAGGTTTACAGAATGCATCAACCTGAGTAAGAACAATGTTCGCATATTAACAGGAATACATTGTAAACTAAAAGGACACCTGAGTAAGCTTGGATTGGAAAAAGATCCTGAATGCAGATATTGTGGGGAACAGGATGAAACATCCATCCACCTCTTCTCAAACTGCGTAGCACTGTGCAACCCGAGGGCATTGTACCTGGGTGCATGTGAAATCGAAGAGGGACACTTACCTAGACTGGGGGCTTCGGACATCCAACACTTTTTAAAAGGAATAGGATTACAGGGGTACATGTCGTCACCAAAAGCTGCGCGAAGCCTGACGTCAATTACACCCCGGTGCCTTCTACCACTGCCTGTTACTTAGTAACGAGGCATCGGCTACCAATATTCCTTCATTGCGCATGTGATGTGATGTACCATTCTCTATTGCGACGAACTCTACGTTTAGTATATTCTACATATATCCAGGTATATATGAAGATATACACAGCATATTTCATGTATCTGTTTGGATGAATATACACGAGAAACATGCTCATGTATATGTACACATACGTACACGTACATACTCAAATATACAAAGCATATACATTCAGTGGTAAGCATATCCACCAAAAAGGTACTGCAACAATATTGTATGTGTATTTGCAGTAATCACTGAAACAAAATTTTAATCATACAAGGAAACAACACAACTAAATAGTAAACAAACTTTAAATATTCTTTATTATACAGAAGCTTTAGCAAGTACAGAATGTTATAATTACTACTTATTACTATTTCTTTCTGCATGCATCGTCTTCGTTAACCCTGAAAGAAAAGTAAAAAAAAAAAACAATAAGTTAATTTTAAACACCAATACGAAGTAAGCAAAATGCAAAGGCCGAAAAATGCATGACACTATTTGGTTGTTAATCTTGTGAAAATAGTGGAATAGTGTTGCGATGAACGTGGTTGCATTCGCCTGTATGGCTATGAGTAAATACTGCAGTGTGAAGCTACATAACGAATGAAACAAAGGCTTAAGGTTGTTTTCACGATATGAATGGATATATTTCGTGAAAGACAGGTGCAAGCAGCTCCGTTCATGGCGTAGCTTTTATAATAGGTTACAATTTAGTTTTTGAGCAAATACTTTATTAATAATAACTTATTAATAAAATAAATAGTAAATTGTTGACATACAAACAGCTTGTTACACGTTTATTCTTGTGATGGCAACGTGAAAGATTTACTTCATGCACATGCCCTTCATTCTCGCAATGAGTGAAGTAGACTGCTTGAAGTCGCATTATGAAGAGGACGATCCACCGTGAATGATGATGAAAGTTTCGTTCCCAACACTATAGTGGAATTGTAAACATGTTAGATTACAAAATGCTACTGAAATCTACATGTTTAGGGAAAGAATTATCAAATATGTATTTTTATCACGATCACCATTCTTGTGTACCGGCTTTTATCCAAATAGTTAGGTTAGGTTAGATATATTGATAGTATACCCACACATACCGAGTTCATTTAGAATTAAAACTATTTTGTATAATAATTTAGAGTTACTTACGTGTGTAATCCATTGTAATCTAAGTTACTTTAGATTGTGGGAGTCACACAAGCACAACCACATTCGAAGGTACACTTAGGCAGAGTTCACACCGGAGTGATACGACACGGATATGACACGAATACGGTAAGCGATACAACAAGTAACACGGCACGTGCTACCTTAAACAAACAGTGATCGTACATTTCAAAAGAAAACAAGTCAATTGAGTTACTACGTCAGATGTACACCATCTATGAAAAAAAAATGTCAATTACAATCTGTGTGAAAACCAATTGATCAAATGTGAGGCTGCAAAGAACCAATTTAATCGTTAAATAGCTTCAAAAATGTAAAAAAAAGTAAAAGAGATTATAAATTAATATTCATTTACAATAGAAAATCTATTCATTCGAACAAAGGAGAGCTAAAATCATTTCTTCTGATGAGAGCTAAACAAAATTACGCTGGCTAGCTAAAAGTAACATTTATTAAAAGAGGTTAATCAAATAGAGATATCAGATAAGTTTTCATACTATGACACTTAAATCAATAAGTTTCATCCAAATTTCAAAAAATGTGTGTTGTCACCATAGATGTTTTTTTTTTCATTTAGCCGTTGATATCAAATCGTATATATCGTTTGCTCCGAAATTGATAAATAATGTCTGCTACCTAGCAAATTAAAATGACCAAATTCTTTCAAACGGTTTATTAATTAATCTTCATAAAACTGTGTGTGTTTGAAGTTAATACCTCTTGCAGCAATAGCATTGGCTTGAGGACGGCTCCTGTTATGTTAAATAGAAAAGGGAAATGATTTTGAAGATTATATTAATAATCTTGCACTTATTTTTAATAAAAATCCTTCTTTTCAGGAACATGTTTACAAACTGCACTCATATGATTACGTAAAATTGTCCTTTCTTAATAAGCTCAAGTAGTACCTGCTAAACTAAATGGCAACTAATGAGTAGTTTAGTTTATAAGTTAGCTCGGCTACTGCAGCGATGTTTACTATCCTCTTTTAAACAACTACTACCTATCAAAGCTTGCATATCTATGTTCCAATATTCGATGGCAAAAATACGCTTTACGCTTCCTCTCATAGTTAGCACAGAATACTTAAACTTCGTGTAAATCTTTGTCTCCTTTGCATATCTCATATATTCCATAATCACTCTGCCGTCCCAATATATTTGTTTCGTCTTTCGCAGCTGCATCAATACACACACATCAAGATTTGCATCACTTAAATCGTTACGCGTTACCTCGACATAGAACCAATAATTTTCATTCTTGTTTTAACTTTTGGACGCCTAAAGTTCTGAATACATATCCACATTTGTGTTGCATGAAATATAACTTACTACTTATGTACAACTAGCTGGAGAGGCATTTATTTGATATATAGGGTGCTGTTTCGATAAGCGTTGCAGTTAGTTTTGGCTACGTTATGTTTTTTCAGTAGCTATTTTCGGCTTGGTTACGTTCATCGTTATACGTATATCCAGGTACCAACCCTCCGTCAACCTCCATTTAACATTGATACAATGACATAAACATGATAATACACATATAAGTATGTATCGTTTGAAATATTGTGGTAAAGTGAAAGTAGGTAAATTAATTTCTAGCTGCTTAAGATAAATAAGGAATAAAGCTGCATCGATAATAGAACCAAATGGAATACTACGTTATAGATATCTACTAACTAGATTCGATTGATTACTGAGTCAGAACTATAACCTATAATGAATGTAAATTGGAAGATTTGACAATATTTCACGAAAGCCCTCTTATGTCATGCGTGTCTTCAAATTTAATTTTTTTCTGACATTTCAACAAATTTCTGGGACTACTTTGCAATTAGCATAGTAGCTATGATAGCTAAATAGCATTTTGGTTTCTGAGCAAAACAGAAATTGATCCAATATTGCAAAACTTTCCTGGAGAAGGAGTGCATTTCACCTAATCATCTCATAACCAGAGAACTACTTGAACTCGACCGCAAAAGTTTCAAAGCAATTGTTTCACAGAATCGGGTTTTCGGATGAGGCAGAATTCCGACTGTGATTGAAGAACGAGGAGACAATTGAGTATATTGATTTAGAATCGGAAAATCTACGACTTCTGCTTTATTAGACATACACCGTACTATAATAAATAATTTAGAAAATAAATTACTACCAACTGGCGTTATCTGTGACTCATCGAAAGCTTTCGATTGCGTCAGTCATCAATTATTAATTAACAAATTGAATTATATGGGATTACGGGGTAAAGTTAGTGATTGGTTAAAATCTTTTCTGTGCAATAGAATGCAATTTGTGGAAGTAACAATTAAAAATGTTAATACTAAACAAACCGTCAGATCTTCACTTATGCCCAACTGTATTGGGATACCCCAAGGATCCGTTTTAGGGCCAACTTTATTTTCCCTATTTCTGGATGATGTTATCAATGATTATCAATCAAAAAAAGATTCGATTCGTATGCTCGTATATATTTAAATAATAATATCATATCTTGCACTAGGACTGCAAAGTTATTGGGAGTAACCTTTACTTCTACGCTTACGTGAGATGAACAGTGCAACTCCTTAATATCCATTGTCATTTTTAAGCTGCGACAACTAAAAGCTGCTGTAAGTTTTGAAACATTGAGAATTGCTTATTATGCAGAGTTTCAGTCATTGCATCTCTACGGTATTCTGCTATGGGGCTCGAGTGCATTTGTTAACGTAGTTTTTCTTAAACAAAAAGCTGCCGTTAGATGTATGTGCAGTATCGATCAACTTACCTCGTGTAGGAGTTTCCTCATTTCTTTAAATATATGACTATTTTTGAATTATACATTTTGGAAGCTAGTTATTATGTTCATAAAAATAAAGAGAAATTAATAAGTCAAAATAATAGCGGGCATTCTTACAATATTAGAGATCCCAAAATTCACTTAATTCAACATAGTTTAAGAATGACAGCAGCTAGTTTGGATGTGTTGGGGATAAAAATTTATAACAAACTCCCTAATACTGTTAAGGCTTTTAGCTGTTGTAAAAGGAAGTTCTTAAGTCATGGCTGCTGACAAAATGTTTTTATTCATTGGAAGAATACTTTAATACTGATATTTAATAATTTGTATAAGATTGTATTTCAACAATCTGTATGTAACTTATTTTTCTCTTTTTCATTCTTTTTCTTCTGTCTTTTACATTTTCGCTTCTGTTGACATGTTTTTCACATATTGTAATGTTGGAAATAAAGTTCTATTATTATTTATTATTATTATATTTTCTGTCATTGTCCTGCTGCTACAAAACCAGATATTTTGTCTTTGGAAAGGTTGATCTCTGTGTAGAAAACCTAGAACTAATCTCATTCTACAAGGTTCTGAGCTACTTTAAGAAAGAATTAAAAACAAAGCAGTCAATTAAGTATAGGATAATGAAAGGTTCTAAAACATTTCGTGCAATTGAAGAATGAATGACACAGAACTAAGTAATAAATCCAAGATGAAGGTGTATACGATGACCACATAATCTGCAGCAGAATGCAGTGTAGAATCAGTCACTTGTTTTTTTTTTATTTATTAACGATAATCTTGTGAAGAAATATAATAGGACTTAAAATAATGCTAAAGAAACACAAAACTATAGTGCTTTTTAATAATGAAATAGATATAATACTAGTAAATGAGGATGCAGTTACTATAATGGAAAATATAAAACAAACGATGTAATATTAAGAGGACAAAAAGAAAAATGGACATCAACAACGTCGTAATCTAAGGGGAGACCAACACATAACAGAGCTAAGAATATTACAAACGACAGGAAGCATTTATATTCCCTGAGACGTTTAGTTGAAAGCTTTTACAGCTAGCACAACTGTCATATGTCAACCAATTCTTGAAACGAAACATATCTTTATAAATTTTCATGCTTGCTTCGTCGCATGCAAAGGTTTTTATTCACTCGTTGCATTGTCGTGAAAAATGTTGACATTCTTCACAAATCTTACTTGGTAGTTGTGGACATATGATATACGCGTAGGATTCTACTTCTTTGAGTTCTATTTCAAACTTCAAGTCATTCTACCGCTTTAAAATATTCAGCGTGATAAATGTAGGATCTATGCCGATTTGGTTGACAAAGATTGATTTAAACGAACTTTTAATAAATAATATAAAATAAGAAGAAAAAGAAAGAAAGAAGACATATATAATTATATAGTTTCAGGTTCCCTTAAGGGTTAATTTATTATTAGTGTTGTTGCCCATCTTTCTTTTCTTTAATAAAGCTGTAATTTTACGGACACCTATTTTGGTCAAAATGATAAATAATTTATCAGAGTTTACTACGTTTTTCAGAAACGGAAATTTCTTAGATTGACTTAGTTGATTTTAGTTGAACGTTGTTTCTGTTTTAGCGCATTAGCATAAAAATGCAATCAAGCTGTGTTAATTATCAACTGGCATATGAAATTAGAGATGACGACAAACTAAGAAATTCAGTAGACTCAGTGAATTTGAATATCAACTTGCATTTTGATTTTCTAATTAACAAAAAAGGTAAATTAATGCTGCCGATGAGTGTGTATCCAAGCTCTTCAGTAATAATTTTATCTGCCTATCAAAACTATATCTACTGGAACATTTAATATATTTCTAAGATATGCATTATCTTTGACATTAGTATTCTACTTCAGTTCGATATTATTGTATGGAATTACGCAATAACGAGATTTCAAATTTGCATACTCTACCCTTATAACGGTGTTTAGCTTCTGCTATTTGTGTCTGAATAAACGTGATACAATAGGTTGAGTAATTTCATTTATCGTGCGTTAGTTTGGCAGAAATGTGAATTGCAATTGAAGTGTAAATGACATTGAATTAATTACACATACGTCGATTCAAGTAAAATAGCATACACTGATTGTATGTTTACGATGGTCACACAAGTGCTGGCAAACCCGTCGCAAAGTTACAGCGCTTTGCAACCCTAAATATTTAGGCAATAATCCAGTAAAGCTAAATTTTAATGATAAAGAGGTAAAGGATTTCCTAAAATCAATGGAAACGCAGTAGAACGCTTAAGAAAGATTTGAATGGGAGTTCATTTCGAAATACTGCAGTTATTAATTTATAGCTGCACGATATCATCCTAGAATAATACTGCACTTTATTATTATAATTAATAATTATTAAATATTCTCAAACACTATTTTTATTCCGAGGAAGTGTCTAAACCGAAGTCCATATGCGCCGGTCATCTACGTGTATTTCTACTTTAAATAGCCGATCTTCCATGGCCGTCTGACTCACACGCTTGCTTTAGATTTCCCTACCGTGATAGTGGGAGACATCTATCCCTTACAGTGCTGAGTACTGACGTATACTGATGACGCGTCCAGGAATGCATAGTCATAGCCGACCAAGATGCGGTTGGCCCCACTTCAACGTAATTTTTTTTCGTGTAGTCCCACCACCCCCTCTACCGCTAGCTCTCCGCGGAAATCACCGAACGTCTGAAATCGGTGCCAATCTAGACGTGGCTCCTCGTCCGCTGGTTATCTGCATAAATAAATACAAAGCGTGTCAGTGCAATCATGGGAATCGCAACGTTCGTTCTGTTAAAATTTAATTGTTTACTTTAGAATAATGTGATTTAAACTGTAAACGCTGGATTATATTAAATGAAACATAATTGTTCGCTGCTTAAGAAAAATTTAATTTCTCCTAATACGCCCTATTATCTCACTTGCATAATGTCGCGGTACCTGCTGCAGCAGGTCGTGGATAATCGCCGGTAAACAGCATTAGTCAAATCGTTATCTCTATGGACAGACTATACATTTGTGCGTAATATGAAATAAACATGCATGTCACCTAATCTATAAATAAAAACATGTATTGTACAATTACCTAAAA
Source organism: Protaetia brevitarsis (assembly GCA_004143645.1). Taxonomy (NCBI): domain Eukaryota; kingdom Metazoa; phylum Arthropoda; class Insecta; order Coleoptera; family Scarabaeidae; genus Protaetia; species Protaetia brevitarsis. Next base: position 1,061,041 of record RXPK01000201.1, on the reverse strand, counting down.
AAATTATGACCGCGGTTGGTAAAACAAATTCGTAGCTGTAATTCTAACAGATCCACTTTAAACGCAATGCTATCATAATCCGCGACACAATGAACTATCGTCTCGAAAGATAATACCCTTTATGGTGCCCGACAAAGATGCCGCCATCTTTTCGGCGATTTATATTCCCAGAATTAAAATCTTTGTAGTTTTCACCAAAGAATTTTATATAATAATTCTGATTTTCAATTCTCTTGCTTATTTTTAGTTATAATAGGGTGTATATAACTTATTGTTATAGCAATAAATAAATGAGCAGTCCTTATATATCTTTTTTACTCTTACAAATATCGATGCCAGTTTACTCGTTTAGTTATTTATAATATATATTAGAAGTAAGAAGAAGAATAACGACAATTTCTTTAAATAAAGTTAAAACTTTTTTTTCCGAGGTGTATGACATTTTTCCATATACTCTATGCTCTGTTTTTAAATATAGTTTGCCAATTATCTTATACATCTAAATTAAGAAATTCTCACAAAACTAAAGTTTAAAAAGTTCTTGTGTTTCAGATAACGGCTTCAACATATTTCTTTCTTCAAATAATAACAACATACTTATTCCTGAATTTCTTAATACGGCATGGCAGGGCAATATTTTATTATATCTTATGCAAAAATTCCAATAAGTACAATTCGATTTGTGCCGTCATAAAAAGTAATAGAATTAAAACGTTAAAAGAAGGAATAACATGTTTTCTTAATAAAAGTGAAAATTACATACATAAAATTCTCAGTTGGCATTTATGTCTAATATTTTATACATCCATATTAAGAAATTCTTATAAAACTAAACTTGAAACAATCTTTTGTAATAGAAGTAAGGGCTTTCGAAAATTAGAGTTTTTCTAATGATTATATAAGAACACATTTCTAAATCATTTTTTAACACGGCACAGTACGGTTACGTAATTAAATGCATATTTGCAAATTATACCGTGCAAACACTACGCGAGTAAAATAAGCAACAAAAGAAAGATACATATATATATATCGACAATCGCTCCGAAAGCTAATCCCCTTAATATTTGGCGACAAAGCGGCCGCAAGAAATTTATTCGCAGAATTTGACTTTATAGTTTCCGGGGAAGAATTCAACGAAAAAATAATTCTTAGCATCTACCCATGCGCAATCGCTGGTAGATTAAAGGAGATGTATCTCTCCTTATGTTTCTTTATGGCTATTTTCCCTGTCATCTTTTTTTTGAGTCAATAGTACGTACATTCCACACAAAGTTTGTATGACATCGAATTTAAAGCAGAGAGGTCCTTCCATTAACAAATGCAATTTAATTTGGTTAATTAATGAATTGAAAGCATGAAAGTACCTAAATGTCATATGGGTTCAAACGCTTTTAGCTTGTATAGTAATTTTTCCGGCACACAGTTTTAGGGGTGCTATAGATACCTCCTGTTTCACTGGCCTCACTTGGCCAATTAATTTTTAGATAATTTAGAAAGTAATGCCATAAATTATTATCCGTTATGTTCCCTGAAAAATGGTATAAATAGGTAGACGACATATTTGGCGTGACAATGAGAAATTTTGAAATTAATGGGTTTTACACATATTAAACAACATACGAACTAAGAAATGGAAATCCACTTCCCTTTTGAGCCCTTTTAATTTGAATTAAAACTAACAAATTTTATTTTGATATTTAAATTTAACACGTTCTATAAGCCGGAAACCTGCGTAGATGAATACAACGTATTAGGGTACTGGACGGTCTGACGTAGTTTAATTAATGAGTGTAAAGATGAAGATGAAATATAAAAAGGTAAGAGAGAGGCAGCAGTGTTTCTGAAGACTTCGTATCAGACAGTTCCTACAAAAAAAATCAAAAAAATTGATGTCACGTTGACAGGGTACGACATTAATTTTGAGACTTATACATATAGGTAATAGCAAATGTCTGACTGAAATTTTATTGAAGTTTAATTTTCTTACATGGCACCTTCATCCGCTCGTTCAATTTATAACTAATCACTAGTAATCATATAAGACTGAAAATCTTTCTTCTGGCCGTACCTCTTCTGAAGAAGTGTATTGTTCAAGCGTATAATACAATATCTGAATACCTTTGAATTCAATAAACTACCAAAGTTTCAATGGAACTACGACGTGCGAAAGTAAATAAATATTGATGACGGCAAATTCTGAACCGCTATATTTTTTGGTATCTGGAAGAATGCGGACAGAGTTTCTCGAATAGAAAGCAATACGTATAAAGTTTTTCAATATCACACAATGAATAAATTAAATCGATGTCAATTTGTGTTCCGTGATCAATCAAACGCAAACGGTAGAAAGAAGGAGTGGAGCTCCTAACTTTTCCCTTCCTAAATCCCTAAATTCTCTTCTCTTAGGGATTTCTGCAATTTCAACATTATTAAATTTTTGTTATTGAGTGATGACAAGCTAACAGTTCGTTTACGCTCTATACCTGAATCGCTTCGTTTTGAATCTAACAAAATTTGATCACAAAACAATTTTACTGTACAAGGACTACCCAATATACGTATAGTGCAATATTTAAATAGAGTGTAGGTTTGTCCTATAGGATGACACTTACTATGAAAAATTGCCGATGGAAACAATATTTACAACCTAATGTAGAAATCTAGGTGTTTCATAATTTTTTAGATTAGTGTAAATATTTTTTTTATTCCTGGTACACGCACGTTGGATGTGTTGCAATCTCAACCAACTTTTCCTCAGGCGGTCTTTCTATGTGGACGATTATTTATTTATTAGGTGTATTCGTAACTGGCGGCGGCTCGTGCATAAGTCACCGGAAGGGCTCTAGTAATGATCGAATTTCTTCGTATACTTCCGTAACTTTTTATTTTATCGAGCTGCAGTTTTTAAAGTCTGTCTGTAATAAAAGATCATTTGAAGCTGTGTGCAATGACTAATGACAATATAATCAAAAGATGTTACTGACATATAAAGTAAAAGGAAAACCATATATATCATTTTACCGCTACGCCCAATCGTAGCATTGTTTGTGGTTTAGGTAAAGGCAGATTTTCGAAGCAAGCGGCAGAAGACAACGTCAATACTTTGCTTATGTCAAAAGTGCAGTTCCGTCCGCTGCATGCTTTAGAAGTCTACCTTAATAGCCAGACTGGTAAAACGTACGGGCATACATTAGGCGAGGCAAGGAGGAATACTTTCTGCAAAATCGTCAGGAAAACAACAGCTTCACGTTATTTGCGCGAACTCTTTTTATTTCTGTGATTTATGATATTAGTTTTATAGTAATATAACAATAATAGTAATACTGTCTCTATTGTGCTAAAGGAAAAAAGAAAGAAAAGAAAAACTTAAGTAACATTATTTAAATTTAAATTGACACGTCAGAAGGCGGGATTCAGTACATGGCTACCAAACCTGTTGCTGCTGTCCAATCCAACCTTGCTAGCTAGTAACTTACGTAAGTAATGCCTAAGAAAATTGAAGTTAAACATATGAAAACAAAAATAAATTTAACTTACTAAACAGTCATTTTCTTAAAGAAACGTTTAAAGTCACTTTAATAGTTAGAAATATAATTTCATGTCATTGCTTTTCTTAAAACGTTAATCAATATACTTTAATAAAAGTCTGTCTGTCATATGTATTTTAAAGTAAAGTTGGTATTAAAATACAATGACGTGAATTAGCAATCCATTAAAATTACTATCAATTTGAACTGTCAAAATTATGAGTTTCACAGATCATTGTTTATGTCTTCGAGGAAAATTTAAATTTGGCTCTATGGGCCAGTAGTGACTCTGAAGATAACATAATAATTATGCGCCAGCCAAAAATAAATGGAAAAAAGTCGTTGTTTTGATAAGTGGAACGATTTTGAATTTTACCAAAGGTCTCGTCTAAGTAGAGCGCTTGTGTTAAAGCTGGTAGAATGAATTAGTTTTCATACCAATAGCTAGATGAATATCTACTGATTTACGCTGTTACAAGATGACGTTTTTTAAATGTAGAGGTGGGGCGATTACAGCCGAAACCAAGGTTTTATTAACATTGCAATTTTATGGAACTGGCAATATTATCATGTCAGTTGTTGATTTCGTTGATGTATCTGTGGCATCGACATCGAGAATAATAGGAAAGTAACTCACAAAATAACTGTACTAAAAGTGAGTGTGCTAAAATGTTGCAAACCAGAAGAGAGCTCGAAGAAGTCACACTGCAGTTTTTTTTTAATATTGCCGGCTTTTCTAGATGTTTTAGTGCACAGTAAAAAGTTTTGTAATAATGCAGTAATAATCCTGTTTTATTTTACAGTATTATCACTGTAAGGAAATTTTTACAGGAGAATTACTGAAGCTTTATAGTTTCTCAGTAAATAAGCAAACAATTAATGTAAAAGTCAAAAATATTGATGTAAATTTCTGACAGCGTTTAAATATATCCGAAATGATCATTAAATTTACAGCGATAATACTGTGATATTAAGGGTAAGTGGCGAGAAACATGATGACGCGATACTTCGCAGTACAAACGCAGTAGTCTATTTTTAGTGCTGTTACAATAGGTACCTACTTGTTAGGACTTGTCACTTGCTATCCTGTGTAATATTAATCGAAAAATGAAAAGTAAGTATTAAATAACAGTTGCATACAAGTATTTTATTAATTGAATGTGTACGAATATGTATAAATGTGCGATGTGTATGTTTGAGTTTAGTTCGGTGTGAGGTTATGAAAAGCACATGAGATTTCCTGAGAATATTGGTAGAATTGCGTATAAATGTGTGTGGCCTAAATGTTTAGCACAGCTTAGGTCTTATAAATGCTTCCAAGAACATTTATACTGGTAACATTCACTAAAAAAGAAATTGATATCGTCGAGAAAAGAGTTATCTTAGAGATATCTCTAAACTTCGTTTGTAGAGTAACTAAGTGTTAATTTTCATGAGAAGAAAATCCCTTTTTCTGTTGCTACACCAATTAATTTATTTTTTCTATTCCAGTGGTTTTCTAGTTCTTCTTAATTTAACTGTTGCATTTCTTAATTCATAAGAAGGCACTTTCGTCGAAACCGGCAGTGCAGAGAATATAATTATTAAATGCAGTAAATAAAATTTATTTTTCTTTTCCTATTTCAACTGTCAAACTAACCGAATTACGGACGTAGGATCACCATAAGATTATTTTGTTTTATAAAATGTCTAAATGTTATTTTTGCAAAAAAGTCTGTAAAAGTTCAATAAGAACTTGTATGTATATAGTACTAGTTTTATTGCAAAACGAAAGACTTCGGTAATCCCGCATTTATTAACCTTTACCGAGCATATTATTGCCCTTATTATTATAAATAAAGTGATGGTACAGGTACTCATAATGTTTGTAATGTATAAACAAAGGTAACATTTGGAAAGTTCTTTATTTATTTATTTTTTAGTGTAATGCGAAATTAATAGTTCTATATTGCATATACAAACATTTTAGCTCATATATTGACTTTATGCATGAGTCTATGATAAATTATTTACATTTGTTCTACTATATGAAAAATTATATCTTGACATAACTATAACAATTCCGTAAATATTCAGGTAAATCCAGGTAATTTCCAGTGCATCAGTTTGTAATATTACATATTATAGCACTGTAATTTTATAGAAAAGTAACTGCAATTTTACAAACAACGGCTGAAAACGGCTGTAGTAATTTTACAAATGAGTGTTGTAAATATGGAACTGCAAATTTACAGTAATACTGAAAGTTTCTCTCTCATCTGTAAAATTACAATAGTTTTCCTAGCGGACAATTACCAGGAGTACTACTGTAATTTCTTTTTACTGTTTTCTATTGATTGCATACACAATCTTCTTTCTTGGTAAAATTGGTCTCTCTATTCCGTGCGCGTTGCATTCTTTCTATAGATGTTATGCAATAATGCAAGGTGCATAAATTCATAGCATAAATTAGTATTTTCCAAAAAATGTCAGTTGTCACACGTTAGTGACTTTACTTTAAAGCATCAACAAGGCTGCTGTAATTTAAGTTGCAATAAAGTGTTAAAGCCAATTATGAAATGCTTTCTTATTTTAAAGCCCACTTTAGAGTTACAAGTGGCGTTAAAGTTGAACCGCCGTAATTCAATATTGAACCAATAAAGAAAAATACAAAATTAGTGATGCGCTGCCACAGCTATTACTGCGGTCACTCATATTTAAATTGTTTATGAAGCATATAAAATTTTATTCTTTTTGAAAGAGCTACATGATTCAAACAATTGAATTCACTCGGTGATTTACTATTACTTTACTATCTGATCACCTTTATGTTATTATTACCACTATTTTTATTCGATTATCGATATCAGTTTTCCTCAAATACTATTTCCTTGCTATTTCTGGATAATTATCACTTTCTGTATTCTAAATTGATGTTACTATTATTGATAGAAGTTACAAAAGTGACAAAGTCGCGAATACGTGTTATATATTTCATTGGCTATTTTATTCGATTAAACATCTACTAGTTTTTGTTCTCACTAATTGACGTGAATGGCAATTCATCAGATAATATAACAATGATAATATAAACTGTAACGGAACAAAATAGTCGAAAGATGAAAAAGAATCCTTTTTGAGGAATTCTGCAAGTATTTTTTCAAAATTAGCAATAAATCTTTCCATTTATCTTTTAATTTAACATCAACAGCGTTATTTAACAATGTCAACATTCTAAAAAATTAAGTATATCACTTCATCCATTTTATTTTCGAATCGGTATGCATATTTTTGAGAAAATATTCTTTAATTTTTATTCTGCCTGTTCGTTACCTTACCAAAAAATAGTACTTGAAATAGTACTAATTTTTGGTCTTTGAATTATGTTTCATTATTTTCTTATGGATTATACTAGATTATGGTTCCATATATTTTTTGAGATTGCTCATTTATTTATGTTTGAGTACGGTGTGCATTTTCTCCTGCGTTTTATACTACCTTATACATTTTACTGTACCTTTAATATTTACATTAAATTTCACATCAACTGTTTAATAAACAATATATGTAAAGTCACAAGATGATTGGTGTAAATTGTTTAAAATTAGAGTAATAATTCTGTTTTTTAGTCTCTTGTGGTCAACAAGATTTTGATCTGTTTATAGTACTATATTTATTGTATTATTATTTAATTTATTTAAAATTCTCTTATTTAACACATGTGTGTATATTTTTTTGACACATCGTTTTTGTATTTAACAAGCACTTGACAATTTTACATCCCAAGACTATCTGTCATGGAAACATATCATGATATGAAATTAAATAAAACAAAATTGGATACTGAACTCTTATTACCCTAACTTTAAACTTATTTAATTAATATTAAGTTTTAATTTCATTTAATCTTTCCAATATTTAATTAACACTAATTACCTCAGTAGTTGTCTTCCAAACCATTTATAGTAATTGTGATTTATTTTCCCATATGTTGTTTATTGAGAACAAACTTGAAAATTTCTTTTTTAGCAGTTCTATTATATTTTGTTTTTCACACACGTTCTATGCGTACTGTGCTTATTATATTATATCTTCGCAATTTTTGGCGCATAATTAAAACTATGAAATTATTAACTAGTAATTTCTCTGCGACAGCAGTAATTAAATATTCTTATTTACCTTGTATAACTAGCAATCACCTTAATTCCTCAAAAATTAAATTAGTAATTTATTAATATCTGTTAATTACTGCGACGCGACGATTACTTAATTATTCCACCACAGTTACTTCTGGTGTATGCTATCATTGTCTTAAAATATTACTAGTAGTACGAAACCAATTTACTTAAGCATCAACACTTAATTACATTTATTTTATTCTGTTTGCGGTTTATGTAGAAATGGATAGCTATTTGAATAATTAGCCAAATAACGGCTATATAGTAACTGAATGGGTGACGGGGCGATCAACAACTTCAGCTATTGCGGCTAGGCCGGCTACCGACTAGACAGCTATGAATAACCGACCAAATTATGTAGTTACGACAACCGACAGCCACCTTAAATAACATATCGAAACGGACCAAAGACTCGAAAGAAAAGTGTGGATATTTTAATACCTGATACTTTGAGTTTGGATGAGTTATTTTGAAGAGGTAACATTGTATATCATTGATAGTGGGTACTATTTTATTAAAGAGTACTATTTTATTCATTAATCCTGTCATCGTAATACTTTTTCAAATATAAATGCAAATGAGTATATTTCAATGAAGGTAAGATATTTTAAAATTTCATTACATTAAAATGAAATAAAAGTAACTTTAAACATTTAAAATTTAAGTAAGTACATAAGGTTTCTTAAAACTAGTTAACCCAATATTGCGTAGATTATTTTTACTAAATAATTGGAAAAAGTCAATATGCCAAATTCTAGTTTGACTGGCGAAAACCTCCTGTACATACATGCAGAAAAACTCTTTCAGCAAGGTCACTTGGGGTCCTGAAAGGCAGATCAGGAGCCACTGAATTATTACATTCTATACCGTGCTCGACAAAATTTAACTTTAGTATAGGGATCTTATACTGTGCATAAAATGACCTTGCAATACGCATGATGCCAATTTTGAAACAATATTGATCGTTAAACATGTGGTGGGAGACACAACTATGTCTGTTTCTATTTTAAAACGACGCGCTCTTTCTTACCCTCTGCCTTCCTATACCCTAGTTAAATTTTGGCGATTACGGTACCATATTAAGGAACATTAGTCTTGTAACTTACCACCTCTACTAAGATTTAAAACACAACTCAGCCCTAAACAATATAAATTCTGTTGGGTACAATAACATTCCTATAAAATTACTAAACTATTGCGCCCCTTTTCTAGCTGAGCCCTTAGTACTAAAACAGTCCTGCTAATATATATAAAGGGTGGTAGAGCCGATATCAGCAATCATAAATCGATCTTGATTCAATTAAGTATCTCTAAGGTATTCAAGAAAATAATCTATAAAAGAACATATAAATTCATGGAGAAAAACTGTTAGCGTTTTAAATACAACCCACGATGGAGTCGTCAGGAGTAGGTCTACTACGATAGCGATCTATCAGATGATGATGGATGTTTTCGAGGGTATAAATGGATAAATTTTCATGGACTTAACGAAGGTCTTCGACGCTGTTAACAACGACCTGTTTGATGACTTTGACAATTTGCTTTATAGAGACTGTCGAATAATTGATATTTACATTGAATTGAATGTTGCACCAGATTTCGGTAAGTATTAGCGACATCTGCATGACATTATTTGAGAACATGAGAATTACTTTCTTGGTACGTCAAAATAATAGTAATGGCATGACAGGCACAGCTAATGACAGCCTAGTTTATATCAAAACTAAATAGAGCAAAACTACGTAATCAAATAACTATGTATCTTAAATAATAAGAAGTGAAATACAACGTTCAAAAACTGATAGTTCGGCTTTTGAAGGAGCAAATCGATTAACTAGAATAATTTTGGAAATTCAGTGCTTGTCAATATTACGATTATTCAAATTTAAATTGACATTTTGTTGCCACAGTCTTGCTAACCGAAGGGTAAGAATTTTTCTCAGAAAGATCCAGTAAGTGAGGCCAGTGGTGAACATGTGCATATGATTCAACAGACCGTACACTGTTGAAAATATTACGGTGTTGGCGTTAATTTTGCGCTAGTCAAATATTTTAGTGTTGATTTTTCCAAACTTTGCCAGACGAGTTGACTACGCGTATTTAATAGAATAGAAATGAACTAGAATTTCGTGTGATAATTTCCTTTGTTCAAGATATGAGGATTGACAATTTTTCTAGACATTCAGAAGCGTCAACCAATCAGATTTTTTCCCTCGGATAGAAATATAGAAACCCTATCTATTCTAATACGGTATTGCATTATACGCACCACCTGCATTGCACGTGTATCTGTTTTCGTGTTTGATTCTCCGTATTAACATATCCAAACAAACCACCAAATGTGACTGACTTGCGAAGTGTAACCTCGTGTTATTAAACGTTAATTCCAGTGGGCATAAAAAAAATTCAACATCTTAAATATGTATTGGGAACATCTATTTACGCAATTAGTTTAGACTTGAATCAAATAGCATAAACATTCACTTAATTTATAATGGTTCTCAAAAATCATTTAAAATTGGTACGTTTAGTTGAAACCAAAACTTGTGAATGAGTGGTTTGCATATTTATAATTGAGAAAACGTCTTAAAGAAAGAATATTATAGCACTAAGAAATAGGAGTTGCATAATAAAAAGACGTTGTGTTTAGAAAATGGTTAGTCTAGATCAAATGAAATGTGACTATTTTATAATTCCACGTGTCAGTTGGACAAAATAACTCCTTAGTAATAGACAATACTTGACTATCTTTGCTCGTCAAATTTAAACTTCTATAGTTCTCGACAAAATAACACGAAAAGAGTGTGGACCTCTCCTGACTATTAAATTAGTCAAAAGAGTGTTAAAATTTTCAACAGTGTATAAAGCAAACTGTTAAAGTCATTAAGCGGGTCGTGCAGTTAACCATCAAAAAGTGGATAAAGAACTTCAGATAATGATATACGTGGTAATGGTCTTACATTAATAAAGTATGACCTATCACGTCGTTAACAAAAAATATCCACGATGGATTGCAGAGGAATAACTATCTATTCCATGTAGAAAGTAGAACGAGGCGTACTACAAGGCCCCATGCTCAGCCCGATTCTGTTTCTGCTTTACACTAAGGAGCTACCGAGTTTAGTCCAACATTACACCGTGCTTTATGCAGATAATACTTCTCGAACTGTAAAAAAAAAACTAGCGCAAACCTAGGTGGCGCTTACTGCAAAATTAGTAACTTTTGATAGGTGGTTTACTGACAATAGCCTACAACTAAGCATACAAGAAACATTGCATGTATTATTTTAATTTTGACCATCATGTGTAAATTTAAATCAAACCCTTTAAATTGGTATTTTGGTCGATGTTAGGAGAATAATTAATTATATTTAGAGAATATCAACTATTTTGGCAAGGCTTGAAAAAGCTGCAAAATATGCAGCGAAACGGAGCAACCAACAAACAAAAAATTAAGTAGATAAGGTAATTGATTTTCTTCTAATATCAATCAAAATACCAATTTAGTAGGTTTAATTATAGAGGATTAATTTTTTTGAAAATTCATAAAAGTTAACCTTCTGAAATGCATTACAGTTTTGTTTGACAGGCTAAAACCTTTAGAAAGGTGTAGAGCATCTATTAATTTAGAATAAACAATGCCTTTCTTCCGCTATTCTAGAGTCAAAAAACTTAGGTTTACTAGTACATAACTCGTTTAGGTAAAAAAAAAAACGTGTCTCAAAATTAATTAGTACTGCATAATGCTTGAAAATGTTATATCCTTATGTGACAGTTTTTAGCGGGAAGATAAAAAATCATATTACACGATAGTCTCGTTTTAAATATGTTTAACCAAGGGTCTGTTGTTTACGATCCTTGTTTGCATGCATGTAACCGAAACAGAATACAAAAAGTTCAAAACAGTTGCCTAAGGTATATTTATATTATTAAAAAGTATGACTGAATTACACACAAACTTCTGAAGGGTGGGCTATTGGAAATCATAGGCGGCTTCAAGCACTGAAATTGTAAGTAATTTGCTTTGCTAAGATCCGATTTCGCACGAATGTTCATAATATCAACATTGGAAGTAAGGGCCTTATATCACCACCACTCCACAAAATGATTTTTTATGAAAGATCCTTCTCATATAATATATACTGTTGTATGTATAATGCTTTATCATCAGAGCTTAAAGGCGTAAGTGTGCTTATGTTCGCGAATACTATTAATGAATATGTGTTTAGGCGGCAGTAATAGGATTCAATCTTAATTTATTACATATTGTGATACCTTCGGTTATCTCTATTAATTGGTTCTCTGTGCGGTGTGATTATTTTAGACATAAATCCCTATTGTTCTTGGTCTTAACGTGCGTGTAATAATATAATATGGTTAAAAGACATTATTAGCAGTGATCTATAAAACTGCTTCTTTATGTTAACAACCTGCTTCTGCTACTTTTTGTAGCAGTTTTCCTTAAATAACGGTATGCTAGAAACTGTTTCTATAACTTTGCACACAGCTTAGAGTGTCTTATTGTTACGCTATTACATATATTTTTATTACATATGCACAGAAGTTACAACTACAAAATGCTCCAAATTAAATAATTATAGAAAAATCAATTTACTCATTTAAATTATTATTACCTCCATTCCCCACCGATGCACGGCGGTCGAAATGATTTACCTACGCAAAAATCAAATTTTAAATAATTCTAAATTCGATTTTTTTTACACATAAACAGAGAATATCTAAAAAGCATCTCAAAAATTCTGGGATATTCTCTGATGTTTCGGTAAAGTGAGGGTATATTGCTGACAATATTTCACATTTTTCAATTATGTGTTTCAGTTATCTCATCACTTGCTTTCTGTGGTGTTGTGTTTCACGATCATGGATACTAGCCGAAAAGATAGAAATACACGTTATATCTAGACATTTAATTTTATAATTATGGCATTTACTAACAATATTTTTCCATCTAAGTTCCATAGTACTTCTTCATCTAAATGCGTCAATGTCTTCTATTTCGTTTAGTTTAAAAATCTATATATACGAATACACTGTTGAAAATATTATCGGTGTCGGTGTTAATTTTGCGCTGGTCAAATATTTTAGTGTTGATTTTTACAAACTTTGCCGGACAAATTGACTACATGTATTTAATAGAACAGAAATTACTAGAATTTCGTGTTAATTCTTTGTTCAGATATGAGGAATTACTATTTTCCTAGACATTCAGAACCGTCAAACAATCAACATTTTTCCCTCTGATAGAAATATAGGAACCCTACCTAATCTCATATGGTATTGCATTATACGCACCACGTGCATTGCACCTGTAACTGTTTTCGGGTTTGTTTCTGGGTATTAACACATCCAAACAAACCACCAAACGTGTACTGACCTGAAAAGTGTAACTTTGTGGTATTAAACGTTAATTCCGGTTTGCATAAAAAATTTCAACATCTTAAAGTTGTATTGGGAACATCTATTTACGTAGTTAGTTCAGATTTAAGTCAAATAGCATAAACATTCACTTAATTTTATAATAGTTCTGAAAAAATCATTTTAAAATTGGCACGTTTATTTGAAACCAAAACTTTTGAATGAGTGGTTCTGCATATTTATAATTGAGAAAACGTCTTAAAGAGAGAATATTATAGCACTAAGGAATAAGAGTTGGATATTAAAAAGACGTCGTGTTTAGAAAACGATGTTAAATCACCCAATAGACCGCATTCATTTAGTTAAACAGCTAGTAAATTTGTCTAGTCTAGATCAAATAAAATGTGACTAGAAGTATTTTATAATTTCACATGTCAGTTGGACAAAATAACCCGGTAGCAATAGACAATACTTGACTATCTTTGCTCGTCAAATTTAAACTCGTGTAGTTCTCGACAAAACAACACGAAAAGAGTGTGGACCTCTCCTGACTATTAAATTGGTCAAAAAAGTGTTAAAATTTTCAACAGTGTATATTTGAAATGATTTTTTTTTCTGTAAAATTTCTATACATTGTTGTATGTAGCTAAAGTAAGAGAAGCTGTGGAAAACTGAGGAGAAATATAATACTAAACAGTTTTAGGAAGCGTGTAATTCCTAGGAGAGCACTATTTGATGTTAGGCGTTCTGGAAAGACGTTGAATCAAAAAAAAAAATAATGCAGTTTTAAGATACGTCTGTAATACGCTGGCAATTGATAAAGACAGCAAAGATAAAAACGAGTGTTTCAAAGAAGAAGTAAAAGCTTTAATAGTGGGATATCCCAAAAATGAACGCAATACTACACTGTTGAAAATTTTAACACTTTTTTGACTAATTTAATAGTCAGGACAGGTCCACACTTTTTTCGTGTTATTTTGTCGAGAACTATAGTAGTTTAAATTTGACGAGCAAAGATAGTCATGTATTGTCTATTCCTGGGGGGTTATTTTGTCCAACTGACATGTGGAGTTATAACATACTTCTAGTCACATTTATTTGATCTAGACTAGACAAATTTACTAGCTGTTTAACTAAATGAATTAATTTGGGTGAATTAACACCGTTTTCTAAACACGATGTCTTTTTAATATGCAACTCTTATTTCTTAGTGGTATTATATTCTCTCTTTAAGACGTTTTCTCAATTGTAAATGTACAGAACCACTCATTCGAAAGTTTTGGCTTCAACTAACGTGCTAATTTTAAAATAATTTTCTGAGCACCATTATAAAATGAAGTGATGTTTATGCTATTTGACTCAAAATCAGAAACTAATTACGTTAATAGTATGTTCCCAATAGGATCTTTAAGTTGTTGAATTTTTTTATGCACACTGAAATAACGTTTAATACACAAGATTACACTTTGCAGGTCAGTCACTTTGGTGGTTTGTTTGTATAGGTATGTTAATACGCAGAATCAAACCCGAAAACAGATACACGTGCAGTGCAGGTGGTGCGTATAATGCAATAGCGTATTAGATTAGGTGGGGTTTCTATAATTCTATCCGAGGGAAAAATTTTGATTGGTTGATGCTTCGAAATGTCTAGAAAAATAGTAAAGCCTCATATCTGAACAAAGAATTGACAGGAAATTCTAGTAATTTCTGTTCTATTAAACACACGTAGTCAACTCGTCTGGCAAAGCTTGTAAAAATCAACACTAAAATATTTGACTAGCGCAAAATTAACGCCAACACCGTAATATTTTCAACAGTGTAGCATTCTGGTTAGCTGATTATGTTTTTTTTTTCAAACAAAAAACTGTCGAACCAAGCCCAGGGAGATTATTCTTGAATCTGTACCAGCGACTATTTTCGTGGGACACGTCAAATTTGTATGCGACATTATCGACATCCAATTCTTGAACCATGCGACGTTGTCGTGTACGGCTCGTACCGAACACTTTTCAGCAGCTGCTTAAAAGCAGACGCCTCGCATCACATGTTGAGGAGCAAAGTAAAGCAAAAGCAACCATTCGCGTTGTATTTCACATCATTGCATGGCGTCAATAAAAAAGAGACGTTAAATGGAAGGTTATGTATCAATAACACACACATCAATTTTTGATTTTGCAATTTACAGCAACAAATAACGGTAAATGCTTAAAAATTTGGTAAAACCCTATGAACAGACAATCCATTTATCAGGCGCCTCAAATAACATGTGTACAATTACTAAAGTTCACTGGGTTAGGCATTGAACGCATGCAATCAAAGTAGAGAATCAAGATTTACAAACAGGTTTTAATGTTTTTATTATCTCTATCTACCAGTCAAGATCGACATGAAAAAACAACAAAAAATGAATGAACTAAATAGATATAAGGGAACACTTCGATAAAATTTGATGGTGTTTGTTATTAAACAAAGAATAAACAATGACTATTCATGGGAAAATGTATCCACAAATATGAGTGTTAAATAAATGAAAAATAAAAATTTTAAAGTACACAAACGGGTGATTACCAATTTTAACAGATCCCTTCGATGATATTACCGCATTTCGTTGTTTCTAAAGTCAAGGAAATCAAAGGAAATAATTCTGCAGTCACCATTAACAATACTATTGGGTCTACATCTGCGGGTGGTATGTTTGCATTTTGCGATGTTGTCATGTGAGACCACACGATACACTTAAATGTCGAGTCGCGTGGAAATTAAGCATACCAAATTGCAGACGTGTGCGGCATCAAAAATGGACGGCAAGTGTCGCATACATTCAAGAATAACCCCCAGGACCTTCTGGTCGGCAGAGGCGACCACCAAAAAAGTTTCAAGAACTAACAGCTTCATACAAAGGGAGAAAGTGTTGCCTCTATTACAAAAGTATTTCAAAGAAGAATTGTCATTTGCGGCACAGACGAGTTTACAGTTAGCTGGAAAAAAAAAGAGCCCGCAAGTATAGTTCACGCAAGTTTAGGAAACATCGCCAGAGAGGCCGCAATAATTTAAAAGGTACAATCTTAAGCTAATTGATGATGAAGTTAACGGTGTGGTGTGATGGAGCCTACTCTTGTTGTTCATGATTTCAAATCAACGGATAAAGAGAATATTCAATATAATAGTAAATAAACAGCTTCATTTACATTTTTTGCTTTCTTTTCCGAAGTTGTTTAATTTTTGCCCACCTAGTTAATACCACGAAACAAGAGGGAAGAAAATTTCAGTTACATTTATTTAAAAGATAACTTATTGAAAAATATTTTACTTTAAAACTATCAGTTTCTTCTTATCGAATTTTGTTGCTTGTTTATTAAAATCTTTAAAATAGTGTGTAAAGCAAAACAATGTTTCGTTGAAAAAATAAACTTGTTATTCGATTACTATTTCTTCACGGATAGATGATTAATTTCGAGCACTATGCGGTGTAGTGGAAAAATAATTAATCTAATCATTGAAAAAAAGAATAATCCCACGCGCCTCCCAAAGTAATCAAGACGATCTAAATACCCCTATACGACAAAATTGTACGCTCCCGTGGTTCCTATTCAAACCGACGCACGATACTCCCTTTACAAACTTTACTTACATACTTAGAATCATTTTATACACTGTCTTGATTCCATAGCTGTGATAACTGTCTCGCCTTGGGTGTTGGGAGTACCTACCAAGCGAGTTCCCGGGGTGGTGGATAGAGAAAGGCCTTGGTCCACGTTCGCTCACAGACGAGAATAGTTAGTGGCGACGATAAGTTCGTCCATCTCTGCTTAAAGACCGGGCAGCTGTGAAATGAAGCCGCTTGCTTGTGGACCACTCGCCCACAGGGCTTTACAGGGTTCTACAAACGATGCCAGTTGTTGCTTTCCGGCTACCGAAAGCTAACTGTTAAACCAGGCCGAAAGGGATGGGGTGTCTTGGGCCGGTAATTGCACTGACCGAGAGGAACAACCTCAAACAAAATAAGCAAAACGCTAAGGTGGGCGGACTAGGGCTGATGAGATGCGGGCGACTAGAAGACCAGTCTACTGGTCCAAACCTTGGCATTGGCCACCCCAGTGTATTTGACGCGTGGACCTCTGCATGCGGGCTCTGTTAGGTGGACTTTTCTTCCCTAGCTACCGAGCCGCTAGTAAAACAGGAACTGGTGCAGGACCTCATAAGAAGGCCTTCCACTTCCAAGTAGTATACCTCACTAGGAAAGAACAAAGGGAGGAGCATAACGAGCAGATTGGAGAACAGGATGAAACACTCATCGTTCTCTTCTCAAACTGCGTAGTTGGTGCAACTCACAGGGTTGCACCGGGAGCAGTAAAATCCAGAGGAGACTTACTAAATGGGCTTCTGATATCCTACACTTCTGAAGGAATAGGATTGGAGGCAGCTGTAACAGAAGAATAGGGAACACAATAGATCTTTTGGCGCAGTGTACATCACCATATTACATACATACAACTGTCTCGCAGATAATTTTAATCTGTTGTTTTGTATTTGTTAGTCTTTTGTTCCGTCGTGTGTGCGTTTTTAAATGTCCTTTTTCGACATTTTAATCTTTAGATTTCTTAACATGATGTTTTAAGACCTGAAGAAGGCATTTGTGCTCTGAAACAGTCTTAAATATATTTAAAGGTTTTGGTAAATGTACGAACGTTTTTTCCTTTTTTTATTATTTATTATATACCCCATTCATGGATTTCAACATACAACTTTATACACTGCTTTACTGCTATACTGCTACGAATATACATGTATGTTTCACAACATTCGTACTTGTCTACTATGTCAGGAAACAAAAAGTAGCAGCTTCTTTTGAGATTAAATAGCTGCTACAAATTGGTAAAGCTTGTTAGCTGCTACAAAATAGCAGTTTGCTTCGTAGCAACCCGTCACTAATTATTAGCATATAAAATGTTGTTATAAGAGTTGGTGCATATGTATTTTAAACTTTTTACTGTTTAAGTTCTTTATAGATGAAGAACGACCGGCTGCACTCGTTAGGTGCACAAAAAAGGACTAATAATGGGTATAGCAAGCAAAACTCTTTATAGACATCAGTAAATGATAGTAGATTTTTGCAGTCTGTCTTTTTGAGATATCGATGTCTTCGTCGTTTTTGGAAGCACCGAATTAGAGTTTGTGATACACGTGCGACATAAAATACTATTTTCACTTCTTCACAATAAGTCAAAGATGTGTGTTCGTGTACTTCTTTTACGTTTCAACCGCAAAATAATTCGTAATTTCCTTATTTCGATCATTTCAATAAAGTAGTGCCGTAATTTTAACTAACAACAAGGAATTCAGCATTAGCTCAATTTGTCCCCTTTCACTTTATAACAATGAAGGTTTTAGTGTTATATCAAAAGATATGACATAAATCTTTTGAAATAACACTAAAACCTTCGTTAAACCTAAAAACGAATGAACGAAAGGAACATGCGGTGTAATAATAAAATATGAAGTAGGTTTCGAATGAAATTGGTTTCATGACAAACAATAATGCAATGCAAAGGTAATTTCAAGCAAAACAGGCTGTGTTAGAATGTTGAAAGCTTTATATCAAAAGCATACTTAGCACAATCCCCGTCGAAATAGCTCATAATGTAAATGCTTTATGTACAGAGTGGAACAGCTTTTATTTCATAAATGAGAAAATATATTATTTATGTGTTCTCAATGCGTTCATACGGCACGGAACCCCTCTTATCCTTGATCTAGATGCTTTGTTAATGACTTCGTGGAATTTTATCTTCCTTACTCGTGATGAGGGAATTCCTCCACACAAGAGAACACGGTCTTTTCCATATTTAATAGGTTATGAACGTTGTACGAAGATATCATCACATTTATATATGGGCTCTGCTGAACTTATGGCCATTGTTCAGTTATTCTAAGAGATAAATCAAAAAAGATGCATGTAAGCAATCGGGCTTCTCATTCATGTATCATTGTATTTTCTCAATTGTTTCTTTGCTTTTAATTAAACCATTGTCATTGCTTTGGTTCTAAGAATTAATTGTAATGCTTGGAAAATGACGTACAAATATTTATTCGAATATCAAAATGATTACATCGAAATATTTTAACTGTTGTTAGACTAACAAATAACTTTAGTTCGAATCTAGTATCTTTTATTTGTAGCAAGCTTTCGCAAAGTAAATAGAATTTGTCATAGCTCATTGAAGTAATATTCTCTAGGCCGATAGTTACTTGAAAAAAAAATATGTGAAAAAATAAAGCTTCAGTTGATTATGTTACAGCTAAAGATTAGAAGCAGAAATATAATCTTGTAACTTCAAATCATAAAAAAAATATATTATGGAACCAACATCTTAGCCTCTGATGTTCAAAGTAACATGACCTTAGATTAGTGATTCTGGAAAAGGGTTCACTTAATAGCCGAAATAATTTGGAACTGAAAATTTATGGAACGCCATAACAGATTACCAGGGCTTTTAGTGAACGACAGGTATTATTCTTCTTCCATCACGAATTAGTGAATTTCAAATTGTACATATTGTAAATGAGAGGTGCTTTCCTCAAGAAGCCAGCAGATTTAGCCATTCTCTAACGCAAGAACCCCAAATTTACTAATTATCAAGTTATTTAAGAAAAGTTACTCTGAAAGTATTAATAATTACCAATCAATAGCATTATATTCAATATTTACCAAAACCTTAGAGAAAATAAGCAGTTAACCAGAAATTTTACAGGTTTTTCTATTTTTACTGCCTTATAGTTTAACGGTCTTATTCAAAAAAAGTTACAAAGTTAGCCTTATAAGGTTATTATAACATTGTGCAAAACGGAAAAAACGTTATTCATAAACGTTTAATAGCGCTACAAAACTGTTACTACTTTTGATATAAAGTTTTGAAGCACAAACGGTATTCAGCAGGCCCGGATTGATACAATATTCCAATTCCAAAAAAGAAAACGTGATATTGAATTGAATGAGATATATTGGCAAAATTAATTGAGCAAAGAAAAACTTATTATTATGCTAATAGATTATCAAAATAAAATGGATACGAAATTAAAATTTGTTACGTACGGTACATAATAACGCGTAAACGAAAAATCTTAATCACGTATTTTTCGTAAACATAAACTGGGAAACAATTTTTGAAAATAACTACACATGTGTAGTTCATGTTCATGTAAGTTGAGAAAAAAGAGCTGTTAATCCAACGCGTTTGGATAAATACAACACATAAAGTGTTAGTTCAACGCTACGTTATTTTAAAGCGACAGTTGTATTAACCCATTTTCTATTGTTTATAAACAATCCAATTTTGCGTTTATTAAACAGATATATTTTTTTCTCAGTGTGTATGCCGCTCCCTTGTACATGGGTAAATGCATATACCTCCTCGTTTTATTACAGTTTTTGTATAAGCCACTGTTTTGTATAGCACGCAGACCTCCTTTGCAAATGTAAAATGATTTTACACCGATTTTACGGATTATTATAGTGACATTAGTAGTGTTACATCCAGAAGGAATAATTTTTGATCTTTTTTGGCATATGACTATATTTAAAGCAAGCTATGGTAAGGATGTGAACTTTTTATCTTTGCTTAGCTTATTTTGTGAAGAAACCAGTTTATAGAGCTGACCAGTGCAGAAATGTTTAGTCATTGCGCGTCCGTCTACGAATTTTAAGCGTAACAAAATACTTAGAGTTCGAAGACGTCTAAATTATCTCCGTGTTAGTGACTTTGACAGAGGTGGAAAATTGTTACCTATCGAGATTTTAGTTTGTACTATCGTGAAATTGGTCGCTGTGTTAATTGTACTGCAATGACGGTAATGCATGTGTAGTCGTATGTGGATAGAAGAAGGCAAAGGAACACGAAGAAGACCAACTGGTCAACCGAGGCGTAGCACAAAAAGCACAAAACGTCAAGATAAGCGCTTCAGACAACTAGCCCTACGAGGCCGTTTTGATACTACGCATCAAATGGCTGACCAATGGGTTGGGGAAGTCTGTCTACCGTCTACTGTCTACGATTAGTGCTGCCTTTGACTGCGGGCTACTGGCGTCAACGTTTGAATTGGTGCAGAGAACGGCAGCATTGGAAAGCAGAATGGCATAATATCATCTTCAGCGATAAATCGCGATTCTGTCTAGGTATGCACGATAGCCGTAGAAGGGTACGACACCGCTGTCCAGATACAGGAATTGCTGAGTATCATTGGTGCAATTAACAGTACAGGGATTGCCTCTTTGGAGATCATTGTGGGCCTGCCCCGCTGGAGCTTTATGTGAGAGCGAAGGCAATGAATGCGATCCCTAGACTGAAAGCCAACAACCTGTGGCATCCCAACTTCAGGGTGGGAGGGCACACTTATACTACGGGCACGATGCTGGACGGGCCATTGCTGCAAATGCCCACGGACAGCATGGCACCCGAAATTATCTTCACTGAAAAAGTAAAAATCTCCATATCGAACAGAGACCAGGTACGTAGTGAGATCACTGCTAATGATAACTAGTTCACGGACGGATCCAAATCCAGCCAGGGCACAGGGGCCGGTATTTGTGGGCGCAGACCTAATCAAAGGATATTCATAAGCCTGGGGAAACATACAACGGTCTTCCAGGCAGAGGTATCCGCCCTTGCTGCCTAAACAGAAATGATTGCAAAAGGGGGCTACATGAGGAGGAAAAATTAATATGATGACTGTCAGCCAGGCTGTCATTAAGGCAGTCTCGAACCCCGTAACTAGGTCAAAACTAGTTAAAGACTGCAAACAATCCCTCAATGCACTGGCACGAGACCACACGGTGTCTCTGATTTGAGTGCGGGACCATGAGGATATAAAGTGGCAATGTAATAGCCGACGAACTAGCCAAGGAGGGCTCTAAGAGACACTTCATGGGTCCAGAGCCCGTATGTGGGATTACTAAGGATTCCGCAAGAAGGGAGATCTGGACCTGGTTAGATAAAGAAAGTACAAAGAAATGGAGGTCGACTGAAGGTCAACTCTATACCAAAGCGCTAATAGGGAATGGGGGTGCTAGATTCTCTGATAACCTACTCAGGTGCAGTAAGAAAGAAGTTAAAACCATTACTGGGTTGGTAACTGGATACTGTCCCCTGAAAAAGCATCTATACAAACAGGCCGATAAGCGAACCGTGATGTAGAAGATGCGAACTACAGGAGGAAAAGAGTTTACATGTAATCTGCACATGTGAGGAACTGAAGGTACTCAAGGCAGAAATATTCGGGAGAGATCTATTGGAGCCTCGAAGTTCTAAACTTTCCACAGGCAAGATACTGGGCTTTATAGAGAACACCAAGCTGCTCGAATGGAAATAAGAAAATTAATAGGGATGGTACAATGAGCACCTAGCTCAAGTGCCCGGACATTAAGGACCCACCCCAACTTTAATGAATGAATGAAGGGCACGACGGCGGCGAGGAGAAGGACATGATATTGAGTTTGCTGTTGCAGTAATGGTTTGGGGGGCTGTTGCCTATAGTAGCCAATCACCACTTTTCTTCATTCGAGGCAGTATGACAGCTGCGCATTATGTTGATTCCCTGTCTTTTTTAGCAACACAACGCATCTTCATATTGCTCGTCGAACTATGGACTTTCTCCAAGCAGCAGGCGTTAATGTTTTGCCGTGGCCACACCGTTCATCGGATTTAAACCCCTTTGAACATGTGTAGGATATCATGGGGAGGAAACTGTCCACTGTGCAATATCCTCCACAGACTTTGGCGCAGTTAATCCACGAAGGTCAAGTTACTTGGAACGAGACGCCTGTGTAATCAGCTACGGGATCGCCAAACACATTATAATTTTTTTTCGTATGTTAATATAATTTCTTGCAAGTGTGGTCGTCTCGTTTTTTTTTGTATAAAACTATCTACATTGCCAAAAAATCAAGTTGAACAAATTATTCCTTTTAGGTGTAACACTTCTGATGTCACTGAGTGTATATAAGCAAAAATACAATTTTGCCCAGGCTTTTTACATAAGTTTTAATGTGAACTTACTGAGTCTTTGTTCTATTATGAAACACAATTAACAAAATTATTGATGAAAATATACTCAAAACACTATTCCTGAAAAGTTTGTCAATAATTTTAAAATTTCGGAATAAAGGTGGCAAATAATTTGTCGCACAAAAGTGGCGAAATACAAAGGAATAGTCTCTTTGTTAAGCAAAGATGTGACTTTGATATATATAGTCGTTAACTAACTTGCCCTCCTTCAAACCAATAACTACAACCATTGAAAATTTGAGTGTCTATACAACGTGTGTATAAATTGTCGCAAAAGCTACACGTAGCGACATACTTCGTTCGTTTCTGAGTCGAAAATCTAAATGGTAAAATATTGTACTATGCTTCATAAGTCTTCACGAGGTCCTTGAAGTCGGTTTTTTAGTTCCTTAATAAGCGTTTGTGTTCGTTATTTGTCGGTATAGATAGCTGCAATTTTGAATTTAGACGATTTCTTATTCCTGTTTTTTTCGTAAACAGTTTCTTTTTGATTTAGAGCCTGGTTTCAAACATTTCTTCATAAGCATCCTCTCATGAAAAAAACATTTGGAACATTGTAGGACAATGACTTTGTATTCTAATTGATTTCAATCAAACCATTACTGTCAATTTTGACATTAATCTGAAGTGTTCAATTTTATTCAAGCTCTGCTCTTTTTCGTGATTACTCGTATTCTCTTGATTAGTTTTTCTGTTTCAGTGTTTTTATCGTTCTCGTATTATTGTTTTGTTTATTTACAATGGTTTTTACATTTAATGAATATGCCGATATATATATGGTATACGGTTTTTGTAATGGAAATGCTAATATGGCAGAACAGGAATATCGCGTACGTTTTCCAAACCGGAGACATGCTACTGGAAACGTATTTCGACGGCTGGACCAATGCCTACGTGAAACTGGTTCGTTTAAGAAAAGAAATGCCAACGCTGGTCGACCTAGGCAACGGCGTACATTACAACTGGAAGAGGAAATTTTGACTCAGTACATGAAGATTCCTCCGTCAGTACTCGACAGTTGGCGTCCACATTCAATATCGCAGTAATAAGCGTTCATTTGATTCTACGTGAAAACCTTCTTTATCCATACCATATAACTAAGGTGCAGCCGCTCTATGAAAACGATAACATACACCGTTTAAACTTTTGTCATAGTATCTTAAATGGGATTCAAGAAGATGGCGACTTTTTAAGAGTGTTCTTTGGACCGACGAGTCTATGTTTACCAGAGATAGTGTACTCAATACCCATAATTTTCACCATTGGGAAGAAAATCCTCATTGCGTTTCGGAATACGGTCACCAAAGAAAGTTTTCAGTTAATGTTTGGCTGGGTATATAACATCACCGTGTCGTTGGCCAATCTATCTGCCAAATCGATTTTGATGCAATGGGTATTTAAATGTATTAGAACATTATTGACGAGATGCCATTGAATATACGCCGTAACATGTTTTACATGCATGATGGAGCTCCGGCACATTTTTCTCGTAATGTGAGAAAGTGGTTGGATGAACACTTCCCTAACAGATGGAATCAAATCAAAACTACTAATTCTGTTTTAATAAAGCTTTCTTATTGCTTTTACCTATGTATCATTTGTGTTATCCAATTTGTCATTTGTAATTCTGGTCTGTCAATTTTGGCTAGTATTGTAACTACCATTACGTAGTATGCGACTACAGGTTGCAAATGTATTTTACTTCAAGTGGCTCCTGAAGACGCATGAAGCATAGTACCATATTTTACCATTTAGATTTTAGATTCAGAAACGCAGGAAGAATGTCGCTGCGTATAGCTTTTGCGACAATTTATACACGCCTTGTATAATTAATAAATGCGTATCATAAAAATTAATCGATATAATAAGAAAACAAAAAACTTTTCTTCATGACGGTTTGAAAAATTTATCAATAGACCACCAACCACCGAAACATTTCTGATATTCGCGACCAATGCTACAAATCCAAAGTTAATAACCTTATTATTATAAAATATCATCGGAACGCCACTAGTAGGAAATCGCAGTGATGCAAATATTGACGAACTTTCTAGGGATATAAGCTTTTTTTCTGTAGTAGCGGATTTGGGTCGCTCTATATTATTACGTCGCACATAATCTTGGAAATAAAATAGAAATGAGGCTATGTAAGATATTTGTTTCAGGTTTCCTAAAGACTGGTGCTACGGGAAGTGCTCAGGGTAATTTCGGTCTAATGGACCTAGTAGCTGGTCTGCACTGGCTAAGAGAGAATCTGCCCGCATTCGGAGGTGATCCCGAGAGAGTCACACTAATGGGGCATAGCACTGGAGCAGCACTGGTCAACTTTATAGCTGTATCCCCAGTCGCTAAAGGTAAGTTAAATATACCATTATTTAAATCGGTACTATATTTATTAGTTTCGCCCTGGATTCGATTTTTTGCTACAAATTTACGAGTATTTTGTGATTTTTATAACAGGAGCAATCTAATCATACCATTGGTATTAGTCGCTTTTCATTTTTTCTACTGTAATTAAATCATAGTTTATGACAGCGTTGGATCTTGTTTCCTGTTGAGCTTTATTTATAAATGCTGAGTTTGTTCATGACCAATAAATAATCAAATCAAGATGTCAGATTCAAAATAAAATCTAGACGGTGCGAAGGAGATATAGCGCTTCTCGCGCAGATGTGTTCCCGGCGATAATATTAAATTTCCCAAAGCTCTGGTGTCAATTGGTAAGCAGATAAATTGTCTGTCGCTTATTGGAATATATGCTCACAATGTGGTTGCACATAAATCTAAAACATCGCATTTATACAGGGTAATTTACGGAACCCGTCCGTTAAAAGTACTTAAATGGGCAATATCTAGATTTTGAAATTTCGGTGTTAAGCATAAGAAAAAATAACTTCATCTCCGATTACATAAAAAGTCATGATCTTGTATATAAATAGATAAGATAAGTAAAAAGATAAGGTATTAATGGATACAACTAATACATTTTTGTGAATTTTTAGGTTCTACTAAACATTTCAAACCAATTTTTATATAACGTCTTCTTATCTATCTCTTACCCTTTTAGAGTTATTTTAGTTTTTATAAAAAAAAGCACACAAGAATATGATGCATTAAATGCATAAATCAACTAATATACAGTAAAAGGTAGAAGAGTTCTTACGTGGACTGTGAAAGGTGTAGATCTTCTAGTATTAAGCAAGGAATAAAAAGTAAAGAAAATTATACAGGCGGTTCCACAATCTAAGCTTTAATTAGCGTAGTTTCTTAGTAGTAAAAGTATTCCTTTTGTTTTTCAATGAAACGCTGTGTATATTATAATGGAAATTGTTTCTTGGGAGTACCGGATGTGTAATAAAAGCTCTTTCTTGATTTACATAGTTTAATTTGAAATTTAAAATTTGGACGTTTCGGCTATATGCATATAGCCTTTTTCAACTAAAATGTAAGACGATAATAATTAATATGATGGAAAGTTTATGTTTAAAAATAGATAAAACAAAAAATTAAAAATTAACGTTTTGAAATACAATAGTGAGATGAGAATGGATTTATTTAAATAAACAAATGATTACCTTAATTTTTTTCTTCTAAATCAAATAAAAAGTAACATTTACATTACTGATTTGTAATAAATGAAAATTATAATTTTCTAAATTGTATCATTTAAAATTTTTAAAGGAGTGAATACTTCTCTTTAAATTTATGTGACATTTTTAAAGAGTATTAAACACGAAATGAAATGATGTGGCTACAATATTTCTGTGGAATTTTTTTTGCAAAAATATGTTTTATAGTATACATATGTCATTTGAAATGATAAACAAGTGATTAATATTTAGCACTCGAACGATTGACTCGACGCTTTGATGGTGCTAAATATTAATGTCGGCGGCTGTACAGTGTCCCACCGAAGATTGGGTTTTTGATTACAGTTCTATTTTTGATTTTAGGAAGTCGTTTGTACAAACGTTTTACACAATTCAATGCTGCATAACTTAAAAAAAAAAAGTTACCCTAAATGCTATAAAAGCGACAAGAAAATCTTCCTTAGTAAACATTGTGCGACTAATTACCGATAATAATAACTGAAGTGTGAAGGTTCTGAAGTCAGTCGACCTTAGTTGCTAGGCATTGCATTCCGCCCTTTCGCAATAAAGTGGATCCGCTTCAGTGCTTATAAACTGTATTACGGTTGAGTCAAATCTATCTGGTGCATAGGCCTGTTAAGCTACGAGTTATTGTAATCGATAAAATGGCGCAGACGGAAGAAAGTGCTTTATCATTACATTGCGGCCAGCTTGATCTCCACGATGATAGCCAATGTGGACGTAACCCATACTCATTCACATTGATAATTCACATACTTCATATTAATTTAGGTTAATAAAGATATAGCAGAAATAATATAAACATAGTGCCTGAATTTGAGATATACCACCATCAAATTTTGGGGAAATGATTTTCATTGGCATCAAAAACGATCATAACAGACAAAATTGTAAACAAACGAGTAAATAAATGATTTCCCTTTAGGAATGGCTAGAAGCATTGGAGCTGACATCCACAGTGGGGTGATAAATACAATGATCACCCTTCCACTAGGAAAATATCTTTCAGACAGAGGCATACGCAATATTGCATTGAACAGAATTCAATCAAAAACCTTCTGATAATAAGCGGATTTGTATTGCAACAGCGAAGCTGAGGACACTAAGTAAACTAATTTGGGAGGATTAAAGCCTGACAGATTACGATAAAGTTACTTCCCTGTGGGTTCCCTAATATACGGGAAATGCAGGAAATGAGGGAGCCGAAGAGTTAGTAAAAAAAGGATCATTCGCTTCCTATATAGGCCCAGAAGGAGTATTCTCAAACACAGCACGAGAGCATTTAAGGAGTAGTCTTGAAGAAAGTTCAAAGAATCGTGAAATAACAAAGCCAGGCAAATTCATGGAAAGATCTTTGTTAAGAGTCTATCTGAGGAGAAAACTGAAGAACTACTGCAGCTCAGTAGGAATAATCTTTTCCTAAGAAGCCACCGAAGAACATCTTAAAAATTGGAATCAAAGCTGCCGACTGTGGAATATGATGACAGAAATGGCTTTGGAATCCAAAGAATTACTTCGATCAATCAGTACGAGACCCGTACAAATTAGTACACTCGATAGTACACTCGGATATTGAATTGATTAAGTGGGGATTCTAGGATATTTTCCGCCATGTTGCATTACCTTGCTGCCACAATTCTTCTCTGTGGTAGCATGAAGGCATTTCACAGGAACCGCAGTCCAGTAATATCCTATATGTGTTCCATGATTGTAATCTTAGTATAAGTACTAACTACGAATTTATTGAAATTTAGAGAAAGTATAGCAGGTAAGGGGCCCTAAAATAATGACAATGATTCTTTAATGTCTGGATTTCGTAAATTATTCCTTGCGCCAGAGACAAATCATATTTTGCGCTGGTTGAGGTGGCTCATTATCTAATGCTAAGAGGTTTAGGACATGCAGTATGTAAATGGCAGCTGCTTTAGCACCGTGAATTTGTACCAGTGATGGCCTGAAAGCAAAATTGAGAGAGCACCAAATCATAAGTTTGTGTTAACTGACTTGTATCAGCGATACCAGCTGCAACTCCCGTGAGTTTCAAATTTTATTGCTTTAATGGGTTTATAACAATGGTCGCTGTAGACAAAACAATCAGAAAGGTTTTGGACTATTGCGCCACCATCTGCAACATAAGCGTACAAGTACACTAGTACAGAGTTACTGTAAAATATCTACTCTTTATGAGAAAACCGCCAAGTTTAAAAAACACATTTTTGACCCATATTTCCTCATTCAACGGGACCACCTTTACCTAGCCCAATAATCCACCTGGATTCAAAAGGAGTTAATTGTTTGTATAGTGCAAGTTGTCACCTGCGAGAAACTACTCATGATTGTTTGAAACATAATTATGGATTATATTTTACGATTAATTAATTTTATTTAGTCAGAACTAAAACCTCGGAAAACCCAAATTTAACAACTGTCATGACATTATGAGAGCAACTGAACAATTTTTTTTAGGTAGGTTCTAAATTTTTTAAAAGAAAATGAGCTAATTATATTGAGAAATAATGTTTAATTTATTTTAGCTGTTTCACTATGAAAGCGAAATTAATTCAATTTATCAATAAAAAATTAGTATATATTTTCGTATAAATGGTCTCCATCAAATCACATCTTTTAAATACAAAGGAACACATGTACTAACATTTGTTGACTTTCCCTATACTATCACTATACTGGTAAAGTAAGCATCATTAATTTAAATTGTAACAAATTCAATTTGGAAGGAGATCTTTGCAGTATGGCAACGGAATAATCTTTTTCGTTTAAATAACAATCCCAGGAAGGAAAGAAGCCAGCTACAGAGAGAATCCGTAAAGGGAATGAAATAAAAAGCGCACTCGAACATATCTTCTCAAACGTCGCCGACAAAAGAAGCCAACGAGACGAGCGGGTGTAATTTTACTTCTCAAGCTTTTATGAAAACAAGAAGAGAAAAAAGGCGAATATTCATTATGCTATCTTTAGATTTCTCTTCTGTAAAAATTGAATTATTACCTTGGCTTATCTTAAATTTGGTCCAATTCTTAGAGCGGAACTTTCTCCTTTGATGTCTGTTTCTATTGGAATGTGTTGAGTTTGTATGGAATTTTAAAGCGATTGAATTAAAACCTATATGGAATATAAATGGTACACAGATTGAAGGAACTGACGTCATATCTTCTGAAGATGTTCAGTTTCTTTTTCTCAATTTCTGCATTAATGCAATTCATTATTTTTACTTGTTTTTAAAAGCATTTCGTCAGGACGGAGACAACACTCACATTGTCTAGAAGATGCCATGGACATACATCACGGTTATCAGATACGTAATCACTTATGCATCTTTGATATGTGTAATAATAAACAGCGTTCTACAGCTCCTTCTTCTTTAGGTACAAATGCAACACATTAGCAAGAGCTGCCAAGTGGTAGATATGCAGAATTGGGGTTAGGGCTGGTAAGGCATTTGGTCAAAGAAAAACACAGAACGCAATAGAACAGAAAAATTTTGGCAAGCCAACAATTTCGAAGCGTGTATGATATGTGTATGGCTGTGACATTTATCCAGCATCGGTGGGTCGTACTTTACCCAATCACTTAATCGAAAAATGTTTTAAGTAAAAGATACTTAAGGTCAAGTACTCTAAACTCAAAATTATTTTAATATATACAGGCTGTTCGATTTTATCAATACGTCATCCAACTCTATTTTTTCACATTGAATGTATTGTATATTATAACATTTTTGAATTCTTTGACTCAAAACAAATCACAATTATCTAACATATTCTTCAACAAAACTACTTTTTGAGATATTCTAATTTCAAAAATGAATAGCTCCCTTAACTGCTTGACAGCAATCTATAGCCTTAGATAAAACAAAATCAATATTTCCTATTATTATATGTACAGGTGTTCTTAAGATTCAGGCTTTAAATGTACGAGACTATTTTTTTTTTTTTTCAAATGCCCTATACTTTTCGTCGAGATACGAAAGGCATTCTTCGAACGTACTGCTGTGGTCTGGCACCCCGGGTTTCGAAAATTCAAATTTGTAGTTTATTAATTCCAAGTTATCTTATCAATGAGCGGAAATAGTTTCACAATCACTATTTTATTTTATTTTTGAAAAATTTTGTAATTGTATTGCTTGATGAATTTAGTATTTTAACTGTTCAGTTGTTGATATTTATTATTCAGTTGTACATTTGCGTTCACCAGTAATGTATATTGTCCAATGTAACATTATGGAATTTTCTTTGCGATTCTGCGTTGCGAGCTCACGCAATTGGAAATTTTATATATATGCGACCGTGTTTAACCTAGAGGCTCAGGTACTGAACGATGTCGTGTAAGTACAGTTAAATTTTATTTTCTTTACTGCCTTTTTGTAAATTCATTTGATTTTAAAAATGTTGTTTGTTTAATTGGAAATTGATCATCCTTCAAGGAATGGTTATATGCATTCACTCTTAACGAGAGTGAAGCGAAACTGTTTGTTAGCGTCTAGAATTTATAAGCAAAATATCCACATCGTAGACATCCTTCAAGAAGAGCTTGCGAATGCTTAAAAACCAGATTTATAAGTGAAGGAACAATTAAACATGTAGAATTAAAATATAATAGTCCTTCCCATTCAGGTTTTATTTAAAAAACAAAATTTAATTTACAACATGTTTCGGCGTGACGCCATCATCAGGTAATGCAGTGTTATATGTTAAAATAAGGTGAAAAATGTAATTTTAGTGTAACACAACTTAATTGATGGAGAGAGAGACGCGAACTGGGTAAAAGGTCGGTGTATATACAATTTTTTATACATTAATATTATATATTCCCCACCGACTTTTACACAGTTGCGTCTCTCTCTCTCCATTAATTAAATTGTCTTACTTTAAAATTACATTGCTCTACACTAAAATTACATTTCGCCTTATTTTAACATATAACACTACATTACCTGATGATGGCGTCAAGCCGAAACATGTTGTAAAGTAAATTTTGTTTTTTAAATAAAACCTGAATGGGAAGGACAATTACAATTTAATTCTACACCATCCAAACACCATTCAAACAGGATTTTTTCAATTAATTCACATATGCTAATGGCACTGCTACCACTGACGAAAATGGAATGCGGGTTTTACAAGTGGTAATAGAAGATCCAAATACAGTTTAAAAAGAACGTCAGACGACTTAAATATCAGCGTAACTTCATGAGAAAAATATTAAAAAGCTTAAATTTCATCCATACAAAATGCAACTGCACCAAGAGTTGTTGCTATTTGATTATGAAAATCGCATACGATTTTGTAGAAGAATCTCAAACTTAATTGAACAAGACCTAGAATTATGCAGTAACATACTGTGGACTGACGAAGCTATTTTTTACAATAATGGATATGTAAGTAGACACAATTTACATTATTATGTAGACTAGAATCCTCATTTTGTATTTGAAACGCGTCGTCAAAATAGATGGTCCTTGAATGCTTGGAGTGGCATCATCGGCGCAAACGTAGTTTCCCTTCTTCATTCGATGGTCACTTGAATGGAGTTAGATATAGGCATTTCCTTCAAAACGAGTTAGCAGGTATATTAGAAGATGTACCACTGCTGAGTAGAGTAGAGGAT
Source organism: Protaetia brevitarsis (assembly GCA_004143645.1). Lineage (NCBI taxonomy): Eukaryota > Metazoa > Arthropoda > Insecta > Coleoptera > Scarabaeidae > Protaetia > Protaetia brevitarsis. The sequence goes on along the minus strand of RXPK01000201.1, from coordinate 1,028,681 downwards.
ACATGTGGTTCCAACATGAGGGTGCCCCTAGCCATGGCTACCTAGCAGTTCGAGCATTTTTAAATGAAGCGTGGGATGGTAGATGGAACGGGAAAGGAAGGCTTATTGCATGGCTACCAAGATCGCCTGATCTGACACCTTTAGATTTTTTTCTTTGGGGTACGTTAAAAGTAGTATGTATGAGAGAACACCCTCAACACCTGAAGATATGAAAGATAGGATCAGAACTACTTTTCAACAAATAAGCATAAATGCTTTTAAGAGTAAAATCATCATTGAGGCAACGGGTAAATATGTGTGTAAAGTATGTAGCTGTAAGAATGATAATATACTGCGACCAAAAAAAATCTGTTGGGTCACCTATTCTATTGTTCCTGTAGTAAATTACGCTCTATTACGAACACTATCAAGTTTAGGTATAGGCAGTGTTACGTAAGTTCCAAAGATGCCTTTCAATTGTATCCGACGACATAAAAATATACAGGGTATTCCATTTGAAAAGAAATGGGTTTTGTGCATTTAAAGCTTTTGAAATTCCGATGTATTTTAAGAACATTTTAATAAGGGAGCTTTTAAGAATATCGTGCGAACAATATTTAAAAAAAAGTCGAATATCGCAAAAAGTATTAAGTTTTGTCGTAGAGTATATAATAATAGATAATTGTGATTTGTTTTGAGTCAAGGAATTCGAAAATGTAATAGTGTGCAGTCAGATGAATTTGAAAAAATAGAATTACATAGCGTACTGGCAAAACTGAACACTGTATATGTTAAAATAATTTTGGGTTATGGAGAATTTTATCTTAAATAATTTTTACTTAAAACATTTTTCGATCGAGTAAAGCACAATGAACCGATGCCAGATAAATGGTGGACCTGCATGTAATATACCGGGCGAAAAGTTGCGAGCTGTCGATCGCATTCTGGGGGACTGAAATTGGAAAGAATTGTAGGCATTAGTTACATACGAAGCCGCAAGACAGATTTATTAACGGTCGGCGAATTGTCACATTTCAGCCGAATATTCTTTTTCTCGCTTTATTTATGAAGTTTGTAAAAGTAGTATTAAATCCAACATTACATTTGTATTCGTGAAAAGGGAAATAATAGGACAATACTTATTCGATAACTAAAATCTATTCATGCATCTTTTCTACTTATACTTATTTTTATATCGAAGCATCAGGTAGTTGGTAAACTATAAATTTCACTGACAACTCGTAAACAATATTAAAAGAAAAAAAAGTATGAAAATCAGTTTTAAAAGTCAATAATATCAAATAAAATAAAATAACAAACATAGGTTCTTAAAACCCAACAATAGTAAGTAAAGTGCATATCCGTCGATAAAAGTATATTATTGAAAAAAATATTCATGTTCGGGATATTTATTAATCATTACTTCATAAAATTCCATACGATAGTAATAATCGTCGGGTGAAACTTGTGCTAATTTTGTACGATCGATATTTATTCTTATGTAAAAGGTTTAAAACTTTTGCACTATTATTAAATCCGCAAGCAATCACCGACATTTTTCGCTAGGACATTTCTATTTTTGTTATTTCTTAACGTAAATGTCGTTTCAAACGTCAGACTGTATTACGAATAGTAATCGCGCTAAGAATTAATCTTTCGGGATAATTTACTGCAAATAGATCGTGTGTAACTTCTGCTGAATTGCTACCGTAAAATTGTTTCACAATACAAAGTTTGTCTTCGGGCCTATAATATTTAATTTTTTTTATAAAGTTACTGACCGCGATTAAAACTTACTAACCGTTATAAAAATTTGAAGGACCGTACCCATACCCTAATATCCGCTAACGCTTTGTTAAAATATGAGCGGAATGAATCGAATGCCGGCTAAACTGAAAATGAATTTACGCCTATGTTTACGCATGTCTAGCTAATCGTTCCTCTCGCCCCGTAGTAGTCAGAATGAGGGTTATCTTGAATTGATTTAAATTGACAAAATCGATGTGGGGATAGCATTTGTAATGGTTAGACAAGGGTAGAGAATAGCGCTAAGTGCTTGGCGTTAGACAGCAATATCATACGAATTGGAAATGGTAAATCGAAGCATATATCTGACACACAATCGCCCAGCAGAATACCATGCGTATTTCTCTACTTTGTTAACTAACAGAAATCGTATTTTTCATCCTTCTTTTATCATATTACGGCAATTGATAGGTCGAAAGTGCGCTTTTGGTATATTAAATTCTATGTATGGCATTTGAAGTATCTACTGCCGCAGAAATTTATGTTTTCGTATAGTACCTACATAAATATCGTGCATACCTATATGTTATATTCATGTATGGACGTTCTTGCTTATGAAAGAGATATTAAAGTTTATATGCAGTTCCGAAATATGTAGCTCTACCCCAACTTGCATCAAATTGTGTATTTCTCCAGTTACGTCATTTAAAAATAACATGAATTTGTTTCCGCTGAAAGAGACTAGTGGAAACTAGTTTGTTAAGTTCTCCGTTCACGTGAACTGAAGAACTATTTACCTCCCAACTTTTATTGAAACAAAATTTGAAATAAAATTCTGATTTATACCTATCTAGACAACTTCTTATTTTATATATTAACGTATAGGTATGTGAAAGCAGAGTTGTTATAGTGTCTCTCTAGAGATATATAAAATAAATATAAAAGTTACTACTAATAAACGTCGGTGCGATCCAGATTGAAAAATACACAAGCAGCTAACAAAAGCCATTTCGAGTGCGACATATCCTGAAACCATTTCAAAGTAACTCTGTGGAAAACGATGCAATAAAGAATCTAAACTGCGTGAGGAAGTAAACGAATGATCAGCCAAGCACTGAAAAATTGGATGGCTCATGAAATGAACAATTGGTGTTATAAGAAAGTTATAATAGAAACATACACAGTGTGGCCAAAAAATCTGGAACAGGTAATTTTCTGTAATATTTTAACATTTATCGTTATACTTGTTTATATTTATATACCTAAGAAGGCAGGAAGGTGATACTTTTCGAACTAATTAGGAAATTTACACGACGATCCGTAACAAAAGGCTTAGGTAGAGACACTTTATGGACGTAGTGCTCATATTGAGGAACCTGCTTAACAAATTGAATGTTACATCCCATTGTCAACATGAGTTTGGGCTCAGTTGCTTAATAAAGACGGAAAAAAGTCTTTTAATGAGAGACAGCATGGTTTAATTAACCGGATCGCCCACTTCACCAGTAGCAGTAGTGGCTGATGCATTCGTTTTACGAGGACTCTTACAACGATCATTTCTTTGTACGTTCGTAACATTTTCGTATTTTGTCTATTGTAGAGCGGATATTATTTTAAAGTGCATTTAACAAGTTTAGGCCTTTAAGATAGCTAAGTAGCTTCTTGAATAAGATCGTTCTTGAGTCTTCTAGAAAAGGAGACCCTCCTAAAGGTTACATACTTATTTTTTGTCAGCAGTAGGTCAATGGCAGTAAATATGCTTAACTGTCTTCTCGTCTTCTAACGGCATTTAACATCAAAGAGTCCAATTCTGTGTAAGTGCTTTTTCAAACATCAGTGTTCTGTAAGGACAGACACAATTGAGCTTGACTCCAAAGTATGAAGGTACTTTTGGAATCGAGTTCAACTAGTTAGTTCTGACATGACACATCATGTTCAATGACATTCCCAGCATGGAGGAATCCGATTCCAGCGACTTACAGCGACATCAGGTATGACTGTGCGGGATTATTTGCTATATGACAAAAACGAAATGCAGTTAGTCTGACTAGTTTGGTTTTGGTGACAGGAATCCAGTATATATTGCTGCAGGCATTCTATTCCACTTTTGCAAAGCTTTGACAACGTTTCTGTTAATATCGTGGAGTAAGGAATGATTGGATTATTTCGTTTCTTGAAAATAGCCGTTACGTCGCACAGTGGGCTAATATCGCAAAATATGGACTTAGGGAAAACAAATCGCTATATGTATTCTACTAGTAGAAACGTCAGTTTTCTGTCTGTTGTAAACACAATATTTAAAAGGTCATGCAACAAGTTGTAAATATTTACAACTTACGCAATCAATCAATTTTTTTTGTCTTCATAAAACAATGATTATGTATTCATGTTCTATCCTTTAAAACAATCATTGTATGCCATATACTTGTTTTTGATAAAGGCATTATTTAAAAAGTTATGCCGCTTAGAAATTTTTCTTATATGGAAAAATAGTGAAAATCAATTATAATTCAAAAGCTTTAAGATGAACTATGTCTCACGCTTGAATCTTTCTCTAAAATTGGTCAAATTAACATTTAACTTAAAAATTGCATATTTTACCCCATATGCTAAGACATCAAAAAAAAAAATAATATTACTTACCAGTAGGTATACAGGAAAAATAAGGGTTATTCTCCAGTGGCATTGTCAATTCATGTTAAATGGAATAAGACTTTAATCATTACACGTCAATATACGAGTAAAGAACTTTTTAATTAACATTTAAGTTATTTAGTTCTCATGTGATCGCATTCAGAGTCAGTATCTACAAATTTTATGTTATGTTTCTCGATGAATAGAGTTAAATGATTTTTTTTCCAGCAGGAAGGAAAATGTCCACTTTCCTCCCTCACTTTTCCTGCCTATGGAGGAAAAGTAAGTGACAATGACATGATGAAACTATACATCTTATAATATGTGACATTATTGATAGATGACATTAATATAGTCCACCCAGTCTGAGCCCATTTATGAGATAATTGCTGTTTGTGCAAAACATGACGCTCAAACTTACTATATAACCTTCTAATGCTTATAATGTTATTTTATATTATTGTAATCTCGTTTCTTAGTATTTAAAATAGTAGATAATTAGTAATAATATAATGTATAATATGCTGACGCTATGCAGCATACTTACCTGTAATGTAAAATATAGTTCTATACCGGGTATTCCGCAATTCCCGCATGCGGAAACTAGAATATTACACAATGAAAATTGTGATATTAATTTTATTTTTTATTTCTATATAAATTATACAGGTATTTCAAGTAAGTGGTTCATTAAAAGTTTAGGCTGTTCTATTATTTACTTATATTTGAGACTTTGGCATCATCATCTGTTCGATTGGAACTATAGATGTAAAATACTTTAACCAAAATATTATTGCCGCTTAACCGGAAATGGATGTCAACTTTGTTATTTTAAATAATAGAATGATATAATTTTTATTTATTTTTAGATTCTACGACCATATAAATACGTCAGTATTCATTAGTTATTCCTAGAGCTACATGTTGCCGTTTTTTGGTTTTCTTTTTTTTTTAGTAATAATCATTGCATCATTGAGGAAATTAATATCTCGGTTAATACCCCAAGTAGAGACTCCAAATTTTCGATGTTATGAATGTAGATATAACTCTAAGAAACACTACGCACACTTTACATTCACACATCATGAATTTGAAGTTTAAATAAGAAAGAAGCAAAGACCTAAAAACAAACAAAACAACAGCAGTACCTTCGAATGGGGCAATATGGGACAGTAGGGTAATATGGTACAAAAATGCGTTTTATTTAATTTATAATTTAAACATTCATTCAATGCAAACAAATTTTCAGTTTAGCGGATTTTTACCGTGAAAACTAGCTATAGCTACTATTACCCCAGATGCAGGGGAATATGGGACACTATTAAAAAAAAAAATGAGATGCTTTCAAAATGTAATTAGGCTCTTGCTTCTTCCACAAACTCGCACGATATATACTTTTTTAAATTTCTTTAGTTGAAGGAAAAAAAAAACACCTAAAACCTATAATAGCGTTCCATATTCCCCTGTTCGTCGGTACCTATTCTAATATTTATCCCACCATATTCACAATGCGAATCATTAACCCAATTCTGCATAAATATGATTTAAAATTACCGTGAACTGATACGGTGATAACGCAGGAATGGAACAAATATTGGAAGAGTGCCTATTCTGCACACATGACTCACTATGCATACATACATCCCGTGACGAACACCAGTTCATGGTATATAGGTTGTAGTCTACTACGTTATTACGGTACAGCGATCGCTAGATTAAAGTTTGGTCATGGAAGGCACCGTTCTCATTTACATAAACTAAATGTAGTTGAGTCATCGTAGTGTTCATGTGATGCAGTTGAGGGTAACTTAAACCATATTATCTTTGAATGTTGTCGGTTGAAAAAATATGGATCAACTATATACCTGTCTCATAGCAGAGTGCGTTCCATTGCTGGTTAATGTGACACTCCTGTTAGGTCTGAATAATAAACATATATGGGACTTATCAGTTTCCTGAAACAACTGCAGATCTACAGTTAAGCTTAACTTTAACGTGATCAATATGATCGACAACTCTATTGTACAAATAAAACGGGCAGAACAATTTTGAAAATCTACTGCTGGAGAATAGGCTTTGATCCAGCAGGCCAATATACGTTAAAAAACGTATTTTGAGGCCATTTTAATCGAATACATAAAGAAAATAGACAATCCAGACAACAAACAAGTAAGAAAGGTTGAGATATCTGATTTCGGAAAAACAACAAATAATTCGAAATAAAAGAGCCTCATGTCTCTCTCTCTCACACACACACAGTTCTCAACTATTGTGTTATTTATTACGACATAATTGATTATTTACGCAGTTACATTATACAGATGTGACCATGTTGTTAACATGGGTCCCTATTTCTACGTTATACACAAGTAACTTAGTATGTTACACAGTAATAACATGTGACCCAAATTATGTAGCTGTGATTACTGGGGAGTTTTGTCTTTTTCACAAAAAGCAGCGGTTGTTTTGAATTGACATTTACTAAGCCGGAAACAGCAGTAATTATCAGTACAAGACAAAACTCTTCGTCTTGTGAGTAATATGAAAAGCGCGAAACAAAAGGATCCTGTTATTGAATGCGCGAGAAAGGACGAAATGCACCAACGCCTTCCTCTTTCTTCCTTTTCTCTCGCCACAAAGTTTGGATTTTTATCGGTTATCGCTAGGCCGCCAACGGCGGCGCCACTAAAAAACTCAAGCGTTTGCTCTCGGGACGAGCTCGGCATTTACTTCGCTTTGCCCTTTGAGCCTTAAAAATTTACGCGAATGTCAAAAAGTTCTCAGCCGATCGATCGAATTGAAAATGGGGAAGTCGGGCGCGATAAAGAAAGGGGAAAACTTCTGATACCCACAAAGTATGCAGCTCGGATGATTGGTCGCGACGATGGATTTCATTAAGTCTTTGATATCTCCAAGATTTTCAGGTATAGAACTTTCTGCCCCTGTAGCAGATAGAGACAAATTATTTACACAGTACAATCGAAAACGCGAGAAAGTTACTGATTACTGACGTTGTTTGTCAAATTCTAAAAAGTTGCCATCTAGAAAAATCCACACTTCAATACGGTCCCACTGCTTAACCCTTCTACTATTTTTTAAGGCGCTATCGTGAGAAGTATTCGTTTGACAGACAGATATAAAAGTTGTTTTATATTTCATAATACTTTACTTACTAATACTGGTTCCATTTTAACATCTGCATGACCTTCTAGCCGTTTGGAAGACAGAAGAGGTCTTATCCACGTCTTTTAAATGGTATTTTACCTTAATGATTGAGCAAGGAATATAAAAACTTAAAGCATTAATTAAAACAAAAAATTTTGATAAAAATTAGAATAAACGAAACAAATCGGTTTTGACGAAACTGGTTTTTAGGAAGTATGACATTGTTCTTTTTTGTATTAATAATTTTAGTAACTTTTTATACTATCATAATCCAAACTGTCCGAAAATAATTTCTAAAAGAATACAGTTTTTACATATTTTTTTTAAATGCTTCAAGTTGTAGAAGAATACTTTTGATATACTTATATGGTGTCATTTTAGTGCATGGACAAAAACAAGAATTCCTTCAAGCCGTTCAGATTTTTGAGCGATTTTGTTTAGTTACGCTTTGTGTGCTTGGGTCCGTTTCATTGGGATATACCTTCAAACACACTAGGCATTCTATTCCCTTCCCCGGATGTGAATATCGGCTTGTCTTTCCCATCCTCCAGGAATTCCGTCCTTATTCCCCGTTAACTCTTTTAACCAGGAGTGAATGGAGATCCCCCATTTATTTTCAGATCCTACCACTTTTGCGATCATGCTTTCAAGTGTAAGTGTTGTGCCTAACAAAGTCAGAGTATATTTATATAATGAGGAAACTCAATGACCTAGGCGGCATTAGACTGTTTGGGCAGGAGTTACAATTAACCAAGGAAGCAAAGTATCTGGGTGTTACCCTCGATGCAAAACTGAGCTGGAAAAATCACTTAGTTAAAACAACGACCAGGGCTACGCAACTATTCTAGCGCCGCAGGAGAGTTGCTGGTAAAACCTGATGACTAAAGCCGAGGGTGATCCATTGGCCATATACTGCCGTGATAAGACCAACGATAACATACGGGGCAGTAGTCTGGTGGAGAAGGACAGAAGAGTCCTCCGCAGTGAAGCTGCTGACCGCTGTTCATCGACAGGGATTGCTGGGAATCACTGGTGCAATTAACAGCACAGGGACCGCTCCTTTGGAGACCATTGTGGGCCTCCCCCGCTGGAGCTTTATGTGAGAGCGGAGGCAATGACTAATGAATGATTAATAAATGCTATCCTTAGACTGAAAGCCAACAATTTGTGGCATCCCAATTTCAGGGTGGGAGAGCACACTTATACGACGGGCACGTGCTGAACGAGCCGTTGCTACAAATGCCCACGGACAGCATGGCACCCGAAATTATCTTCACTGAAAAGGTGAAAATCTCCATACCGAACACAGGCCAGGCACGTAGTGAGATCACTGCTATCGATAACTAGTTCGTGGTCGAATTCAAATCCAGCCAGGGCACAGGAGCCGGTATTTGTGGGCCCAGTCCTAATCAAAGGATATCCCTAAGCCTGGGGAAGTATACAACGGTATTCCAGGCAGAGGTATTCGCTCTTGCAGCCTGTACGGAAATTATTGCAAAAGGGGGCTACATGAGGAGGAAAATTGAAATAATGACTGACAGCCAGGCTGTCATTAAGGCAGTCTCGAACCCGTAACTAGGTCAATGTAATAGCCGACGAACTAGCTAACGAGGGCTCTAAGACACACGTCATGGATCCAGAGCCCATATGTGGGATTACTAAGGATTCCGCAAGAAGGGAAATTTGGACCTGGTTAGATAAAGAAAGTACAAAGAAATGGAGGTCGATTGAAGGTCAACTCCATACCAAAGCGCTAATAGAGGATGGGGATGCTAGATTCTCTGTAACCTACTCAGGCGTAGCAAGAAAGAAGCTAAAACCATTACTGGACTGGTAACTGGACACTGTCCCCTGAAAAGCATCTATACAACTCAGGCCGAGTAAGCGAACTGTGGTGTAGAAGATGCGAATTACAGAAGCAAACGACTTTACATGTAATCTGCACATGTGAGGAATTGATGGTACTCAGGCAGAAATATGTCGGGAGAGATCTATTGGAGCCCTCGAAGGTTCTCAAGTTCCCACTGGGCAAGATACTGGGCTTTATAGAGAACACCAAGCTGCTCGAGTGGAAATAAGAAACTTAATAGGGATGGTACAATGAGTACTTAGTGCCCGGACTTTAGGAGCCCACCCTAATTTAATGAATGATGAAGGAAAATGTTCTGTCGTCAATCCATCTCATACTTTCAAACACTGTGTGCTGAGCAGTGTCTTCAACGCCACGTAGGTCCACGTCATCATCCTAAAAATCTTTTCAGTCAATTGCATGAGACCAAAGCTACGTAGATAACATATAAAGTTTAATTTCGACTTTTTTTTTGTTGTTGTGGAATCTTTTGTATAAAATGAGTTCATTCGACGAACTTACACCAACTAAGTGACTGAAAACAATTTGTGCGTTATTTTCTAAATAAAAAAAAAGAAACGCACTGAAACACCAAAATTTAGAACAAAATGTGGAAAGCAATATTCATTCTTTGAGGCTTTTGCTATCTATAAATCATCCCTAATTAGTGCTGTGCAACCGGACAGATTTCATACACTACAATAACCGGTATGACCAGTTATAACCGGCGTGACTCGGTTAACAGCCGTGACTGGTTAACCGACATTACCAGTTAACTGTCGTGGCGGATTAACGGTGTTCACGGATTATCCGCTTTAGTCGGATAATCGCCGTAATCGATTAACAGGCAGTTCTATTTATTGTACATCTATCTTTAAATAAGTATTTTACTATTTTTCATAATGTTTTTGCGTATATACGTTTGCTACAATTTTCAAAAATAATATTGTTATATAAATTGAGACATCAGCTTAATCTTTTATTTTTCAAGTTTGCTATAACTTGCTTAATCCTTGAATATATTTTAAGAGCTTAAATTTATACACAACTATTTTTTTTTTATTTTCAACATAACAATAATTTTGGACTTTAATTTGCGCTTCTTGTATCAGTTTATGTAAGATCTTATTGCACTTGCATTTACGTATAAAAAAGTCACTTTTCTTAGTGTTATTTTTTTTTATTTAACAGTATTTTTTAATTTCTTACCGATTTTCTGAATCCCCATTTACTTTTTTTTTAATACGAATTGTTTTAACTAGCTCTAAAACAGTATATCACAAACACATTTCCCTTGCAATATTGAAATAGCTACTTGTTAGCGATAAATAGTTTGAAACACAACTTCATTGATGTATTCGGCGAATACCTTACCCAACAATGCGAGTGGGTAAAATACTTACTCGTAAGTAATCATTTAAGTAAGGTACAGTAATTGTCTGCGTACCACTTGTTGATTATCACTTAGTGGCATTATTTTCCTATAACGTAATTTATATCCATAAGCTATGGTATTTATTTTCATTGTCTAAAAAGTCTGTTCAAATTCATTTATGCCTAAATTATTTACTTTGCACTTGCATGTCTTGTCAGTTAAACAGTTATTGACGGAATGCCATGTAATATTTATAGTAGATATATTCCATAAATTTCAAAAATATTCCACACAGTCATAAAAATGGCAAAATACTGGCAAAAATAAAGTATAAAGTAAAGATAAATATTCCTGTGCTATATCTGGCATTGAGGGGGGTTTTCTTTGTAAATCCATGTTATTACCTTCAATCTAAAAATATACAGAAGAAACGTCAAGATTATTCGACATTATAAGAAATTTGGTGTGTTTATTATACCTTGGTACATTTTCTATATGGAATCATACATGTCTCTGTTGTTTTGAATGTAATTATACACTTTGGATGCTGAGAAGGAGGTTTTTCCCCTGGATTTTTATGATACCGGATGTTATTCTTCCGATCTGAGCCCTTCCCTACAATTATCTGGATCGTCACTGCGAGGAAATCCCATTCCGAAGTTCTCTGGGGTGTGTGCAAGCTGATAAACGAGGTATCTGGTTCAAGCATTGTTTAAATTTCCCTGTATGTAATATTTTGAACATTTTGTGGTTATTTTTCATCTCTGCAAAATGACAGTTTATACTGAAATTTTAATGTGTATAAGTTGGTAGGTGTGGCTGGTGGTTTTCCTTCTCTTATGATAGCGGGATTTTTAAAAGTTACTTTGAGAATTAAAGAATCCAAATATATATTGGATAATTGATAATATTTGTTTTGAGCATTCCAAATAAGTATACTCACCTTGGGTAAGAGTTCTCATACTCTTTATATGTTTTTGATATAAACTTGTTAATAAATTATACATGTTGCTAATAATTACACTGTTTTATCAATAAAAGAATCATTTGATACATTGAATTATTAAGAATTAAACTGTAAATTCAATATTTAACAAAGTAAAGTCATAATGCTTTTTTGCTAATATCCAAGTGATTTAGGAGATACCAATTGTACAGCTACCTGGGCAACGGGTTCACAACTGGAAAAATAATAAACTACTCGTTGGTCAGTAAGAGGGGAGATCACTAGTGCGCATGATTTGATGTGGTGAACTTTAGATATCTTGGACATATACGGTATTTTATAGCCATCTAGTGGAATGGGATTGTATTGTGTCATATAGAGAAAGGTATCTGTAAAGAAACGGCAGATTTAATAAGAAGGTCTAATCTTTATATATATTTTTTTAAAACATTAGCCAGGCAAATCTATTATAGAAATCACATTAATATATTTATTTTATGTTTCCATAAAACATAAAATCGTTATCGTTTAATTAATATTACTAATCTGCGTACTTATATGTGTGTATGTGTTGGTCAAAGCCAAGCACAGCTAAAATGTGAACAACTACAATTAGAAATATATTATTGCTTATTGTAACATATGTAAATACTTGAGTATCTGTATTTACTTCGCACTGAAATAGGTGCAACGCCTTTCGTATCGATTAATTTTATGAATACATATAAAAACAAGCGAATTATTATCTTTAAATAATGTCGAAGTTCAATCAGTCAATTTAAATCCACTCTGTTTAAAATTGGGCGTTATGATGTGAAGGTAGCTTGCTTGTAGTATTAAATCATTATCAATTTAGATCTGCCATTGAAATTTAAATTGCTAACAATTTACAGATATAAGTTTCTCTTTAGTTACAGACTATTTTTTTTTAGTAAGTGCTAACCTGAAGCTTTAAAAGGTGCTAAGAACGTAGGTGTGAATGCATGCACAAACACCGTATATACGAAAAGGCGGCACCTTTGTTGGTGGTTGAATGCTAGCTTACACTTCACCGCGTACACATCTCCGTTCATACATAACAGTACCTAACCATAAGAAGGATGACACTATCACGCTATTTTTCTTCTTTCCATCGGGTTTCGTGATTGTCTCACTAACAATGGCTGGGGAATATTACAAAGTGCAAAGTGTGTCAAGAGCAGCCGTTATACGGGAATAGTTTATCTACGACTTGATATAAAGTGTGTGGGTGCATATGCGCCTTTTTCTCTATGATGTGACTGTTCTTGCAAATGCATCATGAGGAGTAGGAAAAATCTCTGGCGTCTTCTGGAACAGCCGAGTCGCTAAATGATTAATGGCTCCACGTGACGCACTTGCCTTTCCGTTGTCGGATTCTTAATGTCGTTAATGCCGTCTCAATTGTTCATTCCTCTTATCCTCAAGTGAAATATTAATTGGAAAATCCTTTTGTTCCTAAAACCATTTTGAGAAATCTTCCGCGTATGATTGATGCATCACAGAGATATTCGATCGTTTTCTTACTATATCGCACTACTCTTAATTCAACGATAAAGATAATGTAATTTTTATTCAAATTTATAATTTTAGTTAGGTAACTCTTATTATTTAATAATTAATCCACCTTCCTACTAAGAGAGTACCTAAGAATAATAACAACAATAGTAGTTTATTGTGCCACAAATTAATGTAAAAAAGTCAGAAATGCTAATTTAACTGAGCTTAAGGATTAGTTTAAGATTAAATGATTACTGGTAGTTAAATAAAGTGCGGTATATGCAATTTCAGATATTTTATTCTCCACTAAAAATATTTTAATTTGTTTATAATTTTGTATATATTTAATTTCATTTGAAAGTGCATGTGCCAATAAAATGGAGATATATGTATAAAATATTTCTTCATATCTAATATGATGGTTATGATATAAACCAGAGCTCGGTACTGTAGGGGAAGCCAGTCTCCCAGTGTCACTCTAGGAAAAATCAAAAGCAAGCGTGCGAGTCAGACGGCTACCGAAAATAGGCTATTGAACGTAGAAGCATATGCAGATGATATGTCGTCGCATATGGACTTGGGTTTAGAAACTTCCCCGCAATAAAAGGAATATTTCTTAATTATAGTAATAAATTATAGTATTATTCTAGGATGACATCCCACGCAAATTAATAACTACGATCTATGCTTAAATAACTCAATGTGCACTGTGTCGTGTTATGTTTTCGTCGATATAAACTCACAAAAGCACTTCAATAGTTTTGCGTTAGTTAGGTGGGAAAATAAGCAAGTGGCTGCTAGAAGCCACTTTGTCGAGTGCTGATATATTTAATATATGTTCGTTGTAAACGAATGTTCGTTAGCGATAGGGATGAAGTGGATTTTGCACTCGGAAGAACACTAACGGTAGTTAGTCGGAAGGTCGAGTTTGTCTTTTGTACTATTCACCTTCCGTTGTTTTTGTTGGTATGAAATTTTCTACAATGGGCTGCGAGGCCTATGAGCCAATGGCGTTCTTTATTCGGTTAGATTGCTGTAGATAATACGAGTTATACTGTACGATACTATAGCATCTTTACTTTACACTTCTTATTAAAAAGTTAATTTCAATTTGTCCCTGCAAAAACAAGTGCAAAGGAAACCATTTGTGATTTTCCTATAGGTACAGATAAACATTTCTCGAAATAAGAGCAGGAGACGGTGTCAAATTTTCAAGTGTACCTCTCAGTTTAGTAAAATCATCTATTCTATATTAAACTGTGGCACCATCCCGATAAAGAGTAACTAACTGGCAAGTATGGAGGTTAAGACCAAATATGATGTATTGAACATACATCACAGTAGTCAGACCTATGATGCATCTCTGGTATAGTGGACAAAGATGCAGTAACAAACTAATATAACTGAACTTAGCAAGATACAGAGATTTGCCTATTTAGGAATAACAATAGGAGGACTACTCCTACAGCAGCATTCGAATGCTTACTAGACCTCCCTTCTCTTCACCTGTTATAATGGGAGGCAAGAATGGGTCATCTCAGATTGCAAGAACTATCAAGTGGCAGATATGTACGATAGGGACATAATAATATTTGCACATCAGGTGGAAGATAACTTTTGGGATTGAGATCAGTATCAGACCACAGTAGTTCGACATCTATTTGACAGAAAATTCTCAATGGAAATCACGGATCGGACAAGCTGGAATCAATCCAGCTATAGAGACAGGTTCGGAGAATTGATTTAGTTTACAGACGAATCGAAACCAGATCAGGAATCTATAAAAAGGTCAGAACATAATAATCACCCTTTCTCAAGAAAATACGTTCCAGTCTTTCAGGCAAAGGCATATGCAATATCGCATTGTACCATCCGAAATCAATCAGAGGGCTTATAAAAACAAGGGGATTCATATTGCAACAGGCAGCCAGGCGATACTGAGGGCATTGGTGAAACCCGAAATACGATCAAGACTGATCAGCTTTATTGCCTGACAGATCGCAATAAAGTCACTTTGCTATAGGACATTCGATAACCGAAGGAAACGAAAAATTCGATGAGTTAGCAAGAAAAGGATCATTTGCTTCATATATAGGCCCAGACCCTGTTGTAGGAGTATCCAAAAGCATAGCACGAGAGCAGGCAAGGAGTTGGATAAAAGAAAAACATAAAGAACACGGGGATATAACAACCAGGCAAAATCATGGAAAGATCTTTATTAAGGAACTATCAAAGAAAAACATTGAAGAACTATTGCAGTTTAGAAGGAGTCGTCCTCGCACCATAACAGGTCTCCTTACAGAACACTGCTCATTGAAAGAACAGCTACAGGAAATTGGGACCAACACTGGAGGTACAAATGGGATAATAATGTAATAGGATGACAGAGAATGCTTACCTCATTCTGTGTGAATGCGAAACTGTAACCCCAAAAAGATAATTTTGGGAAGCCAAAAATGAACCCAGAGGTTACTTTGATCAACTAACCAGAGACCTGTACATATTAGTGTAGAGTACTAGAATATTGGAATGGCTAATATAGTTTAATGGGTAGAAGAAATGGGAGACCAAATGCAAAAAGTCAAGAGACTGCAGAGTTTCCGAAGACTTCAGGTCAGAACGGCGCCCACAACACCAAAAGAAACCGGCAAGTAATTGACTTTTTTTGTTAACCCGAATGTTGAAATGAAAAGTTTTTACTGTTAGTCATAATCCCTGAGGAATGTTTTAAAATCGATATTAATGTCTTATATCTATAACAGCGAATATTTTATACTTTGTGTAAGTAATAGTTTATTTACATTATTTCCTGGTTGGAAATTCACATAAACAGCGTTAAAATGATATCATTGAGTTGTTCATGTCATTTTTTGTGGATCGTTATACGCGATGAAAATTGATGGTGGAGAAAGGATGTAAAGATATAGTGTATAGTTTCCAATTGACGTGGAATGTATGTAACGCCAAAACCTTTTGTTCCTATTCAACTCCGATTAGAGGGCGACGGTGTTGACGCAACTGCGTAAAAATTTAACTCCCTTGATTCTAACTACTTGTACAAATGGACGAGAGGGAACAATTAGATAGTGTCAAAACGGTGTCCTCTGTTTGCTCTGAATCCGAAGAGCAAATAGATCCGTGGCAAGTGAACTCGTATGTTGAAAGAACTGATTTTCTCCTGTAACCTCGTACTAGAATAAGTAACTACGTGTTTTATCAAACTATTGAAATCATAAATAAAAAAAAAAAAAAAACTGTTAGCAAGAATAACAAAATATAAGGTTTAAACTACATTCATATATTGTTATGGAACATACATTTACATATGACGAATTTCTAACTATAGTAGACGTAATTATTATTTTGTGTACACACCTATTTGTAAATCCAGTTTGTATTGGGTTTTAATTAATTTGCATCGTAGCCGTTGTAATTCGGTGCATAAGTTTATCGTCTGGTAACTGTAGGATTTCAATGTAGTTTCTTTGGTATCGATACTACTTCAGAAGGGTGGAGACTCAGTTTAGTTTGTATTAAATAAATGGGTTGTGGTCCATGGAAACGGGATTGTTGATATTTTCTTCTTAAGGAGATTGTTTTTCGTCAAGTAAAATCAATTAAATCATATTTCTGTAATATAATAACAATAATAATAATAATATTTATTGATTCAAAGTATCGTATAGATAAAAGAATCAGTCAAAGAAATTACAAAATAAAAAAGAGCAATAGGCATAAACAAACTAACCTAAGAGAGCCAGGTATACCAAACCACCATACAAAAACAAGGTTAACATAATAGCATAAGGGAAAATAAAACTAACTTGTTTAAAGCCTACATTAGTTTTTAAATTGTTAGGTAATTTGTTGTATAATTGCTTGCCAATATGTGTCACTCCTCTGCTGGTAACGCTTAACTCGATCTGGGAATAAAGAGATCATCTCTATGGCGAGTGGAGTGGTCATGAATGTCTTTTATTGTCGTGTACTTATGTCTGTTTTTATGGTGATAGCATACAGCTTCATATATGTAAAGGTAAGGAAGGGGTAAAATTCCAAACTGCCGGAACAATGGTTTACAGGGGGTTAATGGTTCAACTCCTCCAAGAATTCTAATAAACTGCTTCTGGGCTATGAAAACTTGCTTGGCGGGAGGAGATGCATCCCAGAGCAACAAACCGTGGCATAAACGAGATTGAACCTCAGAGCAATACACAGAAAACAAAGTAGCTAGCGCCAGTTGCATACGTAAACATCGGAAAAGATAAGCTTTGAAGTGTAAAGTCTTTATCAAATTGATACAGTGATGGTCCCACAGTAAATTTTCCTATATGTGTACACCAAGGAATTTAAAAGTATTGGTATGATTAATCTCCGTACCATTAATTTGAACGTTGCAGGGTGTATTTAGTGTACGTTGGTAGGTGTGAAATAGCATGGTGCTGGTTTTACTTTCAATTAAGCATAATTTATTAACACAAGCCCAGTGATAAAGTTTCTCAATTGCATTATTGGCCATAAGTTCCACTTGCTGAAGGCTAGTGCCCGTCACTAATAAGATAGCTACATTCCTGCATATCGCTAACTAGCACATCACCTAACCGAAATAGTAAAATGTCGTTTGTATACAGGGAGCATTTAACAATGCTACCACTAATTCACTTATCGGAGCTTTACGGAGAAAAGGCGTCACGCCGAAGCTTCTACAGTGGGTAAGAGCCAGCTTGGAAAGAAGGATAATCACATCCACAATTAGTGAGGCTACCATTGAGGCAGTGGCGGGAGGGGGCTGCCCTGGAGTTCTTTCTCCCTTGCTGTGGGATACCTTAGTAGATGACCTAATCCGGAAGCTGACCGGAAAGGGATTCCATTGCCTGAGATTTGCTGACGGCCTTACAATAGTCGTCAAAGGGCGGTTTCCAAAGGTATGCAAATCGCTCTGAACACGGTTGACAAATGGTGTAAACAAGAGCGACTATCAGCCAATGCTCAAAAAACACAGGCTGTCACGTTCACAAGAAAAAGAGCGCTAGAAGGCTTACAGCCACTAGTGATAGGAAGCGAAAGGATTTGATATGTCAAAGAGGCGAAATACCTAGGGGTATGGTTTGATGAAAGGCGTACATGGAATTTATATATCCAGAAAGTGACCAGCAAAGCCACAATCGCACTAGTTAGGTGCAGGAAGCTGTGTGGAAAGAATTGGGGACTTAGCCCCAAGGTGACTCTTTGTTTATACACAAGGGTAATTAGACCCATGATAACGTATGGAGCATTAGTATGGTGGCCAAAGGCACGGCAGGTGGAGGCGGCCAAAACGCTGGGTGGAGTGCAGAGGTTGGCGTGCCTGTGCGCCACGGGAGCGATGAGATCGGCCCCTACCACCGCGATTGAAGTAATTCTGAACCTGCCACCAATACATATTTATATACAAGGAGCCGCAAGGTCCACAATACACAGACTTTTGCATAGTCAAGTACCGATAAGTAAATCGCACGGCACTGACTGTAAAAAACTGTTAGACGAACTCAAGGAGGCACTCCTCTTAGGAATGCCGTGTGTTGCCATGGTTCAGAGATTTAACCTAGATAGAAAATATCAGGTTATAATGCCACAAAAGAAGGACTGGGAGACAGGTACTCCGGTGAGAGCGGATTCAAACTGGTATACTGACGGCTCTAAAACGGACTACGGCGTTGGAGCGGGAATATACGCTAAGAAACCTAAAAAGGCTCCTTCGTTAAGCTTCAGCAAATATACGACTGTGTTCCAAGCTGAGGTTACTGCAAACCATTACTGTGTCCGAGAGAGAGAAAGATGTACCAAGCCAGGTAAAAGCGTCGCTATCTTCTCTGACAGTCAGTCCACACTTAAAGCGATTAGCTCCACGAGCGTGGATTCTAACCTGATTTGGGACTGTGTAAGCGCCCTAAATGCGGTGGGCACCCAAAAGAAACTAACCCTGGCCTAGGTCCCTACTCACTCGGGCGTGAGAGGAGATGAGGCGGTGGACGAGCTTGCGAGGCGAGGTTCGAGGAGGTTCGTTGATAGCGGGAGATTTAAATGTTGTTTTGATATTTAAATTGGAATTTCAGAAATTAAAATATACTGGATAGTGGTTGATATTTCATTTAAATATTGAAAATAAGTGTGCTGGCCTTGAGTAAGAGTGGTTATACTCTTTAAATACTCTTTCTGATATAATATTGAATGATAAATTATTCAATGTTATTGTGTATGTTATTGATATTTACACTGTTTTTTTTTTATTGATATAAAAGCATCAAATACATTAAGTGATTACAATTAGACTATAAATTTAATATTTAATGAAGTAAAGTACTCATTGATTAAAAAGAGGGGTGATTACTAATGCACATGATCTGCAGTGGTAAATTCGAGACATATCGGGCATATTCGCAGGCTCATAGCAAATCTTTTTTATATTTTTGTTCCGTCATATAGAAATATTAAATATATAAATAGAAATATATATTCCACCAAAAACTCTTTTTCCATGACAATAAATCCTGGAAAAAGTAGTGAAAGCGAAAAACATATTTTCGAGGTTACTTTGATTTGTGTTGAATGGTATACTCGATAATTTGAAATAATTTTCTTCTGGTTATTTAAATTTATTGTGTTTTATTTGTATGTATTTTATATTATGCTTTAATTGATAAAGTATTCATTTTAAGATTAAATACTTTAATTGTCATCTATTGATAATTTAAAGGAAGGGAAACGATTTCAGATCAGCTAAGAATGAACTCATTTAATGGAGAGGTGTGAACTGACCTTATTAGATTTGTAAAAATCAGTTTATTTTATAATACTAGCTTCATGTTTTTTTGTTGTTATTTTGTGATATAACTTGAGTACAGAAAATATACGAACCATTATACGTATATTTATTGCAAAAGTTGAAGCAAAATATGTTACTAAGCTATGGCATATTACGAAACTTATACGCGCGTCTTTGTGTCGCTGCAGTTCAGATTTGAATACTTAGATGGCGAGATTAGGACTTAAGCACGCAAACAATATTACGTGCTTTACAATGTAACTACGCAAATACGGCAGTCAGCAGCGAGCAGTAGAGATTTTCTAGAACCGACTGCTGGCATTAATCGTAATGAGAAATTGCCGCATTAAGCATAGATACATTCCTCCCCTGTTGACAATCACCCGCTGCCAGTCATTCGGCTTTCTACTCCGTATGAACGTCACGGGATTAGGTGGCGATTAACCTGCTTCACATGACGTACATAATATATCAAGAGCCGGATGCTCGAAGTGTAAAAGTAAAGACGGATGAAGTACAGACTTTCTGCTCAAAAGTTTCACGAAAATCCAAGACGCTCGGTGACAGATAAGACTTAATAGAAAGACAGTCGTTTACCGGTTAAAATTAATGGTTCCCCTTGGAACGTCTCCGGTGAAAAGGTAGGAAATAGAGGCATTCTGCTTCTAATCCGTATCGAGTATCTGTGGTTCTCGCTAGAAAGCTCTGTTTTGTCCCTGAAATTTATCTGAAATGGAGATCTTGAAAATTAATAGGTAGGCGTACACTTTTGAGTAATAAAATTAAATACTGTAGTAAGATGGCTGTTATATACAAAAGATCACTATTTAACGATATTTATAATTCTCATAAGTGAAGTTATCGGCCAAGGTAGGATTCCCTCAAAATGCCGTACCTGAAGCTAATATTATACCACGCAATGGTTACCAATTTGTCAGTTAATCTATGGATAACAGTGAAAATCAGTAACATAAAGGTTTGTTAGGAAATCATCATTTGTTAAATCACTTGTTAACTTAACTATCGCTGTTCCGTTGTTAATATTTACCAAAGCACGAAAAGTGCCGAATGTCCAACGAAAGTTGCCGTGCATGACTACATGAATAGATGGCGGAACAAGTGATGCTTAGGCGGTAAATCTATATTTTTTTTTTATATTTTGACAGAATTTTTGTGTTTGATTCAATTTGATCACTGTTCAATTAGTTTGCAATAAGATAGTAGCAATAAGTTTAGAATACGTTTAGTAATTATGACATTACATCTTTATAATTATGGAGGGCTAGGTAGGCGTAATTTCAACATTTGATTTCTGACAATATTATCACTAAATTTGAGACTATGCGTCGAAATGAGTAGGGAAATGCAGGATGCCGTGAGAAGAGCCAGAAATTTTACGGTACAAGAGAAACACACATTGTTAGCGATCATTGAAAATTATAAAGGAGTAGTTGAAAATAAGAAAACGGATGAGTATCTATTAAACAAAAAAAAACGAAGTATGGGCAAAAATTGCATCTGAATTTAATTGTCATAGTACTACTGGGTTAAGGATGAAAAAGCAGTTATTTACATTATATAACTTTATGAAGAAAGAACAACCAACACTACCAAATAATTGTATTATTTGCCTTTTTTTCTTATAATTACATGATCCTTCTCTGAACAGTCGTGCTCTATGTCGTCTAGCATATATGTTGTCTAATATATAGAATAGTTCTTCATTGGAGGACGATGATTCATCAGTCCATATATCCGTTTGGTTATAATCGTTATAATAAACTTGACATAAGCCAGAAGCAAAACCTCAATTACTGAATTTCCAGGTGAAAACGTCAGAGTTTCAAGTTGGCTCTCTATCGGAACCAAAATGAACTATCAATTTTAGTAAACTTACAGTTAACTAGTTTACAACAGCCATTAATCAGTTGTCAACTAATTAGTAGTTTACCTTTAACAAATGGATAAGTTTATGTTACTCGACTTTTATTTAACAATTTGTTAGTGCTAACAAATCATTAACTAAATACTTGGTTACACAAACTTTATGTTACCGGGCATTAGTCGAGTGAAAATTAGAATTATGCCTAAAAAGATTGACCATTAGAAGAATAACCCTGCAAACAAGATAACTAATACCTAGTATTTACAATTCAGTAATTAAGTAACTTAAGAAAAAGGAGGTACCATGATAAAAAGAATATCTTCCTTCCGGATTGTTTGAACTTCATTTTACCGTTTTATAGCTACAATGCACATTAGATATTTCCTGTTTTTTTAGATTACGCTCAATTATGTTGTTATAAATGCCAAGCAATAGATTCCCTTCTCAAGTTCTGTACTAATCTGTATAGGTCTTTATTAGGTGGTCGATGGAAATTTTCATTCATAAAGGATACAGCACGCACTTCACACATCATTTTATTTTGAAAAGAAAAATTTTATTAGTTTGAAGGTAAGTATCTATTAGTAATAATTGCCATAATATAATACCTTACTTTCTTGTACTTCCAGATTGCTAGGATATCCTGTTGTCCATAATATTTGATGGAATATCTGATTTTAATGGAAAGGTGTAAACGTAAAAAAAAAATCATAAAATTGCAAATACCTCAAGACACTTACCTTTACAGATAGGAAACCATTACGCGAACTGGACATAAATTATATAGGAAGTGCACTAGTATGATAAAAATTAATACCGTCCATTTAAATTAATAAAGTTGATTCCAACACCCTATACTGTAATCGTCAAAATTTAATTACAGTATAGGAAAGCAGAGAGTGGAAAGAGTGGTAGGCTTCCACCACATGATTAACGCCCAATATCGGTTCAACATTCGAATCGGCGCGTACTACAAGGTCATTTTACGCATAGTACAAGATCCCTATACTAAAATTGAAATTTGTCGACTACGGTATATCAGAAGCAGAGCCGTGCGTGGACTTGTGTAAATGTAATTAATTGTATGTATGTATTGTCGTGGAATGAGCATTTGATATTATTTATGTAAAGTTACTAATTTTACTTTTATATATTTTTAAAAATAATATGATATAACAAGAAAAGGATGTAAAATGTAACAGCAGACAGCTAGACGATGTCCAGGTGATGTAGGAAATCTCTGTATTTGGCAAGCCCTTCAAGGCATTTCCCTCCAGGAAGTAAATATGATCAGGTGTGATATACCTACACATCGAAATCGAATATTAGAATTTGAATAGTATATTTTGATAACAGATATTGACAGATCAAAGTTGGATCTAAGTTCAAAACAAATAAATATTTTATTTTTGTTCACAGTGTACTTTTTATATAAACCAGAACCAAAGTCTTCTGAAGTAGTTGTTTTCATGCTTAGGACACACTGTTAATACCCCTGATATCAGATGGAACTCATTGTACGATAACACTAAGCAGATACTGCCAGAAAAAAGCTATCCTCATTGTTCGAAAAATTAGACTTAAAATATTTACTAATGGAGAACTTATATATCTAGTCAGGTATTAGAGCCTATAGCAATTACCCTAGATATTCTATACGGTCAGGATAATGCTTTTTACGACAGGCTGCCAAGTTTATTTTCTTTAAAGAATAAACTAGAGAAGTTACAAAATTCTTTTACGCGTCTCTATGAATAGTTCGATGCATAGATTTCGGTCTACTTTCCAATTAGAAGATGACTATGCTGTCATTGCAGCATTGTGGTTTTCTAAATTTAAACTGAGATGGTTCAATGTTATTGATGAAAGACTCTGTGTCACTAAAGATGATCTCAAACAAAAGTTAATTACTGCTTTAAAGCGTTTTACGATGGTAATGATAATACAACATATTCACCCGAAATAAATAGAGATTTCGACAAATTCTTCGATTTTATTTTAATGAAACTGTAACTCACCAAATCATCGGAAACTAACAATTAATCTAAAATTGAATCAGAAGTGCGGCAATTCTTAAATGATAAAAGACTAAGTGTTAATATGCTAAATTCTAAAATAAAATGTAGTAATAACATTCTGAATATAGAAAATTAAACTCTTATTGGCGTTAGTTAATTAATCTATAAGAATGTTGGGTTATATAAAATTCAAGTTAATTACAAATATGAATATATTTAATTTTTACAAATTAATTAACATTTATTTATAATTATTAGACAATTTTGAAAGAGCCAATGTAGACAATGGTGAAACGTCAATAAAAGTTTAATCTTCTACATTGAGAATTGTATTATTACAATTTCCGCAAAACCCAGATACATTAAAAAATCGTAAAGGAAACGAAAAAGAAAATATCTAAGTACTATGCTAAATGACTATCCATTAATAAAAAGGGTGTTTTTAAAATATAACGTATGTTTTCGTGAAATCAGATTCCTTCTAAAAGTTCTAAATATTCTAATGAGCCGGTTCGTTGGGTCACCTGTATATGCACCCAAGATTTCTACATGAGATTTTCTACAAAAATCCAAAGTAAAAGCTGATATGTACGACGTCATGCTGAAATAAAGTGAGAGCGTGAATAACCTTTACGTCTTTCGGAAGGGGACCGTGGGTGTTGAAATATCCAAATTGTTGAATAAGGATCCTCAATATGTCAAGTCCCTATCAAATATTCAGACAAGACATCGGAAATCATCCTCCCGTTACTGATAAAACGTGTCCTGGGAGATATATCCTCGTTAGGGACCGTATTTGTGACGATAGGATGAGGTAGGAAATCTGGATATAGCTTCTCTACTTATTCCCTTTGTATTTTATGACACATATGCCTATTGTCTTTTTTACGTGTTTCTGTCCGTCCATGATGGTTCATCGAATATAGTAAAGGTTATCACAGTTCTTAACAATATATTTAGACCTAATCGCCTAGATATTCTAGCTAGTAATTATTGATTATGTCAATATTTGTTGTTCAATATCTTCGGCATTTCGAAGCTATTTTGTAGTTTTGGTTACCTTTTTCCAAAATTTATCAGTAAACCCGGACAAACGCATTCGGAGAAGCGAGGAAGCGGAAAACTCACAATCAGTGGCGTTGCCTACAGGCAGTCTATGCCTAGGAACTTGTATATGTATCTACATACATATGTACCTACATAGTTTTGCGAAGTCAGTAGAGAATATTATGTAAGGTTCTGTATTCACATGTAAGAGAACTTCATATTTACAAAGGAAAATCTAGAAAGTATTGTGGTCACAAATTTTAAAAACTTATTAAATTACAATGAAAAGTAACAATAATTAATATAATTTAGTGAAAAGTGCTTCCCCTGTTTTTGGCCTAGTTGCATCAATATTTTGAATAGAAGTCTTGAGGTAGGGGCGTTGATTGGATTTATTAACATTTAATACATTTTCTTGATATTCGTTTAAATTTAACTTGCCGCTAGATATAACAAACTTACCATCATTCTCAAATGTATTGTTGTGGAAAATTACAATGTTTTGATATTAATAATATATAAATTATTTCTAATCAATGATAAAAAGACTTACCAAGTTTTTGTTTTAATATTTTAAATAGATAGTGAATCTTTACTCCTGCCTGTTTTGTCTTCTTTTTTAATAAAATACAAGAAATAAAGAAAATGTCATTTAGTACACAGTACAAATAATACGGTATGCTTACGCGCATATGTAAGTTACGTCACATAGGAGCATAAATGGCGCCACATATATAATTATTATTATATTAAAATCGATTTCGACGGTGAGGGTTTTGTTAATGCGAAGTTTAGAAAATCCGGACGGGGTTACGGAATATATTTTAAAAGCGTTAAAGTGTTTTCACAACACTTTGTAAACACACACGAAATTCGCTACAATTGTAGAAATAAACACGAGCGCTACTAGATGGCGACAAGACAGATAAAGTAAATTTCAACTTAAAACGGGCTTTTTTAAATCAAAGCTGCATTTGAATTACATTAATTGGTAGTTGTGAATAATGTAAACATGAAACATGTATTTTATTGTTTTCGATACGTTCCTTAATGACGTCATCTGACCGGCCTTGACGAATTTGAGATTCAAAATGAGCATACCGTGTTATTTGTACCGTGATTTAGTAAAAAGAACTGTTTGCAATTTTTCTTCTTCGGTATCTGGAAATTGTATAACATCACGATGCAAATTAATAAAGACACCTGTAACAAGGTGAACAGTTTTAACAGTAAATATTCAATTGTTATAAAAGCTTTCGTTAGAATAAATGCCATTAATAGTTGCTCTAGTGTAGATAATAGCATGGTTTTAGTGAATACTGCATTGATAATCTAAATTCCTTAACAAATTCCTCATCAGCGTAGTTGTTCCAATGGTTTACTTATACGAAACCTTCTGATATTGTTTGCCAGGATTATAGCTCAATTAATAGAGGGGTGAGACGAATGAGGGAAGAGAGTAAATCAAGATCTGAACCTAATGAATCATATCCGATAGATTAAAAAGCAAAGATAAAATTGCAAAGGAAGAGAATGAAACACTGAAGGAAGGAACAGTTCGAATGAAAGCATAGATTTACAGAGGAAAATAAGGAAGTCTTTAATAAAAAAGGGTTGATAGGGAAAATGATGAAGAGGCAAATGTTAATAGTAAAAAAGGCGATCATTATTATGGAGAAGGATTGAGATTGGAAATTGATTTATCAGATTTAAAACAGAATGGTACCGACTTGGACAGTGAAAATGGTTTAAATAAGGTGGGAATAGTAGAAGTTAATGCAGAAAACTTTAAACGGGATGAGAACGACGACAATGAAGAAATTCGTAAGGACTTATTGATACGTAAAGAAATAATAGTTAGAGTTAGAAAATTATTATTTCAAACACCAACACAAAAAACAGAATGGGATGTTATGAATTGGAAAATAAAAAGAAATGCATGGTAGTTTCTTTTTTTTTTTTTTAAAGTTAGATAGTTTTTAATTTAAAGTTCATTATGTTAACATACGTTTACAAATTGGGCAAGAAAAATTAAAATTTCAAAATTTTAATGACTGGGAGGTAAATTTTATGACATTTTCATGACGCTAAGGTTTTAGACACTGAAATTACAAATGACCTTTTTTATATGTTTATATGTTAGAATTAATGTTGACAATTTGATGTTCGTAACGTATCTGGTAAGTAAACTCACGCTGTGGCAGACCCTATGGAGATATTTTGTTGATTGTTTTGTTTTTGAAAAATTATTATGTAGATTTGTCAATTGAAGATGTAATGATGTAAAAGAATTGTGATATTTTATTCACAATTGATAATTTGATAACCCGGGCAACGTTTTAGTAGTAGTAGTAGTAGTAGTAGTGCATTTATTTTGTAATATAAAATACCATTACAGAAATTGTCGATATAATTAATGGTACAATAATAAATACAATGTCAATATATAAAAATAAAACAGATATAAATGTTTAAATAAATAAATATATAACAAACAAGTTAGGAAAGACAAACAGACATGAAAAGATGACTAGACCAGCAGGAACTCTTCAATCGAGTAGCACTGCCTCCGCATCAGAAATTTTCTAACCTGCTTTGCAAAAAAGCGTAGTTGGGTATTTCGAGTGATAATATAACAGTTTATGTAGTCTTCTTTCCACGCCCTTTGAGAATAAAGAACTGTAAAAGAATTACTAAATTCACATCTGAATCATTATAAATTTCTTTGTACTATGGAAGTCGTTTGACATGGAATTCCGAAAGGCAATCTCTTGGCTTTTTTTGCGTATTTAGTCTGCCATTATTTTACCTATTACATTAAATCAACCATTCAAGTATCATAATCCCCTCTACCGATTTTTACAAAGCTCTAACTGGTTGGTGGAAAGGCTGATTTCTGGTTTGCCAAAATATGGTAAGCCGTGTCTGTCACTATATTACACAATCTGCAGTTGGTATATCCAATGTTCATCAAATTTTTTTGTTGTCTCCTTCCAGAGTACAATGCCCTTTTGGGGCACTTGTTACGATGCGAAGATGCTTCCTACGGAGTTGTAGTAGTTCTTCAGCTTTGTTTCTTCTTATAGTGCCTTACTAAAAGTCTTTCCATGAATTTTCCAGCTTGTATTTTTCCAGTGTTTTTCTTTGATTCAACTCCTTACCTACTTTTGCGCTGTGTTTTTGAAGATTTCTGGGTCCACATTTGAAGCCCAAGATCCATTTCTTACTAACTTTCTCATTTCCTTCGATTGCCAAATGTCCAAATACTCACACCGAAACCGTTTATTAAGCTATTCAATTCAGCGGTTCATTCCCAAACCATCTCCTAATTGTATCTTAGAGCTGACTACTGTCCTCAGTATCGCCTGGTTATATGTAGCAATATAGATCCGCCTGTTTTATAAGCCCTCAGATTTGATTTCTGCTGCACAATGTGGTGTGGTGGAACGTGGAACTCAGTTTAGGTTGCAGCTCTAGCCCCGTCGCCGGCTTTTTTATCCGTTTATAAACCAGATCATTTCCCTGAACATATTTCCATAGTTAGATTGATTCCAGCTTGCGAAATTTCTGTTAAAAAAAAAACATGTCTAAATCACGTGGTTTGTTCTCATTCTTAAAAGGTTGGCTTCCATTGATGCACAATTTTATTGTGTCCCAATCGTGCACATCTGCCAGTTGATATTTTTTTTTTCAGTCTTAGGTGTCTCATTCTTTCCTTCTCTGCTATCATGAAATGGAGTAGGGAATGTCTAGGAGGCAATCTATTGATGTCGTGGAAGTAGGCCTCATTGCTGCTCAAACGTTTTTATCGCTTAGATTAGATTAGGATTGCGATCTACTGTGATCTCCTGTTTTCTAAAGGATGCTCTTTAATTCTTCCCTTTTAATTAGGCCTATCATGTTTGAGAGCGATTTCTTTGTGTAGCTGCTAACTGGGGTTCTACGCGCCCATTACTGGAAACCCTGTCCTTTTTATCGAGCAAAGAGTGTAATTAGTAGTGACTATGTTTACTTTAAGTGTAAGAAAATACAGTTTCTTTAAGAAAATTATGGTTTTTTTTTTAATTCGAAGATGGTTGGTTTTATTGGCACATTCTTTCTTGGAAGAAAGTGCGTCTCAGTTTAAAGGAATGGTTGAAAATTAAAAATTACTTTGATTGGAAAACACAATATTATTCTATTGCAGAGGAATGTGTCCTAGAAAAAAAATATTATTTCCTAGATTTAAGATTTAAAGCAGCCTTTCTATCAGCGTATTCTATATTGGTGACGCTAGCCAATATGGTGACGATACCGATGTCACGTACATTCCTGTTCCATATTGGTATTGCGCTTATCATTGGTTAGGGATTGCTTTGGT
Source organism: Protaetia brevitarsis (assembly GCA_004143645.1). Classification (NCBI taxonomy): domain Eukaryota; kingdom Metazoa; phylum Arthropoda; class Insecta; order Coleoptera; family Scarabaeidae; genus Protaetia; species Protaetia brevitarsis. The sequence goes on along the minus strand of RXPK01000201.1, from coordinate 999,354 downwards.
GTAAAAGCTCTCTAAGGGAGCTGTCCGCTTTGCGCATTAATTAGATATTCTCGAACACGTGCCTCTCACGATGAAGATTGTTATATATCTTCTCTAGGAATTGGCGGGTGTGTGTGGACAGAATATATCCGCACCTACGCATACTTGCATGCACATGTGTATAGACTTCACCATTTGGAGAAACGGGTGCCCAAACAATGGGGTATTTAGCAAAACAATTAGTCCCGCATAGTGCGACGGCATAGTAGAAGCTTTTATGCGCGAATGAAACTACAGCTGCGGAAATACACGAAAGGAAACGGCAGTATGTAAGGGTGCGTATAATCTTAGGCTTCTCCCTAACCGCCACCGTCGCTCCATTGTGTACATCGAAAGCTCAACAATAATCAACCGATTTAGGGGTGGTTCACTTTTGGTTGCGAAGGGAAAACGTTTCCGGGAAAGATTCGAGAATCGATTCACCTAATGATGACACCTAATTATACTCGTGAAAAAGTGTGAAAAACAAAGGAGGAGTCAGAGAATAAAGTCTTAATATGAATTGATGTTGAAAGCAAGTTCCAATATAGCTATTATTCTTCCTCATTGTCCTTATGATATCTATCTTGAGAAAATTTTAATGGCAATCTCTCACTATTCTAAATTTTTAGGTAACTAGATTTACGATTAAAATAACGATAGTTTTAATGCAGTTACATGGTTCAATATTACTGCTGATGACAATAGCTTTACCATTAAAACGTGCGTCAAGTGTGATAAAGTTTGTGATAAAATGCATGATGCTATCAGCATGGTTTTGAGTGCTTTCTTCATTCGTATAACAGGAATAATGAAATGAAACAAATCTCCCTATACGCTTTCAGAGAACCTGAAAAAGGAGCTTAATAACGTATTAAAATATATTCTAATTAAATAAGAAATGAGAATAAATTATAAATAGTATCTATTACAGATCTACAGCCAACCAATGAGTAAAAAAGATAATTGTAATCTTTCAGAAGGAAAGTACATTTTAAAAATATCTACGGCGAAGTGATTTAACGAGAACTGCATAATGAAATATTTTGACTCATGTTGCAACGTTATCGGTTCCAGCTAAAAAAAGGATAAAATTTTTAATTGAACAAAACGCCTTGTGGTTCTTCTCAAGTTTAAATTCCGTTTCCAAAGGTCTACTGTGATAAGCTATTAAAAAGTACTCCCAAAGCTATAAGGGTTGAAATTAAAGCGAATGTGTACACATACTGTAAATATAAAAAAAATAGTTCATCAATCCCATTGGAGATATTAGCATAAGGGCGGAAAAATTAAATATTTTTTTTTCAGGAGTTACTTAAGCGTTGAATTACTGTCACGTTGAAGGAAAGTATGTAGCTAAACACATGGTTATGGGCAATCTATAAAAAATCAACTAATTGCCTTCACTCAGCTCAAAGTTATCATTATTTTCCCCTTTTGGAAGGTGTTTTTTTTTAGTTGGTTTTAGGTGCCAACTTGGCTTTAGTTATATGAGACTGTATATTTTCAGATTTACTATATATTTTTTTTAGTTGTTGTCCTTGTATGGCAGGACATGAAAATAAAAAATAAAATCTCTCTGAATGATCTTAGTAGAACAATTTGTTAATGATACTTTAAGGATTAACATAATTATTCATCGATTGGTTTCAGGATTGTTTATATGTACATTTCAGCTCTAGTGGTTAATAAAGCACTCACGTATAGAAGGAATATTGTAACAGTGTATTAATATTTAATTCGGTACACCCAGTTCAAAGTTGTTATTGTTTTTTCTTCTTGAGGGGTAGCTTTTCTTTGAGTTGGGTTTAAGCCGCTCCTATATAACTTTTTGTGATATAGCAACGTATATATTGGGGTTTATTATATATTTCTTTAAGTTCTTTCAGTGTCCTAGAACATATAAATAAAAAATAAAATCTTTAAAAAAAATCATCGGTCGGTTTCAGGATTACTTCGTACATTTTAGCTTTAGTAGTTATAAAAAAGCAGCGAGATATAAATAATAAAATTGCAAAAATAAATAACAACAAATAATATATCGTTATACAGGGTGATGAGTTTTTTTTTATTTTGAGATAACGGAATATCTCTAAAACACCGCATCAAATCAAAAAAAGATCTTAATAATATTTGTTATAATGTAGGGGGGTCACTGAATGGTGCCGAACTCGATAACCCACCTCATCCTCCCTCCTTCCCCCTCGAGTAGGAGGGGAGACAACTTTGGAATCTTAAATGGGGGTTATTGTGTATTGCAGATTCGGATTCTACGCCATCAAGTATGTAGTTTTTGTTTGCAACTTTTTTTCGATTCGTAACAGATTGCGCTGTAATCGCAAAAAAAAACATGATTGTGAACGTCTAGAAAAAAATACACAAAAAAGAGAAGCAAGCAAACATGATTTTGTGTTTTTTTATTTTAACGTAAACATTTCAAAAATCCATGTGTTCGAAACTGTGCCCCTTCACTTTGATACATTTATTTATTCGCAATTGGAATGCTATTCAACGATACAAAACCGTACGTTATTCAGTACTTGACAAGTTGTGAATACTTACACATTGTCCGATCCCCATTTAGATTATTAATCCAATACAAATTAGTTTGTGTGAATATTGAACAGTAATGAGCTATAACATTACAAGAGAGAATTGAAATGATTACATTATGGAAGAAGTGGTAGGAATATCGATGATGCTATTAATCTTTATTCACAACGTTTTCCCCGACAAGGTGCGATTGCGCGCTCCTTTGTACGAGTAAGTCAACAGTGTAGTAGGGAAGAAACTGGACAGCCAAGAAAACGTAATCGCCAGCACATTATTCAAAAATAGCACCAGAAGTATTAGATCGAGCCTACAATCGTCGATAGGTCGAAAGAGGTGGTCCAGTGTCTTGGCCTGCAAGACCGCCAGATCTTACTTCCCCTGTCTTCGTGGGGCCACTTAACGTCTGAAGTTTATACAGTGTGTGTGCCAGTGCCAACCATGAGGGAAAACATGATTGAGCGAATCACCAACGCTTGTTTAAGGATTACGTCGGAAACATTTTTCAGTTGTGTGCAATCAATCCAATTGCGAATAAATAAATGTATCGAAGTGGAAGTGCACACTTTCGAACACATTTTCTGAAATGGGTATGATAAAGTAAAGTTCTTCGTTGTTGAATGGCTTTTTAAAATGTTATTTAATGTTAAAATAAAAAAACACAAAATCATGCTTGCTTGCTTCTCTTTTTTGTATATTTTTTCTAGACGTTTACAACCATGTTCTTTTTTTGCGATTACAGCGCAATCTGTTACGAATCGAAAAAAGTTTCAAACAAAAACTACATACTTGATGGCCTAGAATCCGAATCTGCAACACAAAATGGAACTTCCTATTTAAGATTTTAAAGTTGCCGCCCTCCCACTCTAGGAGGATAATGGGGGATCGAGTTCGGCACAGTGAGCCCCCTACATTATAATAAATCTTATTAAGACATTTTTTGATTTGATGCAGTGTTTTAGAGATATTCCGTTGTCTCAAGATAAAGAACTCACCCTGTATATTCTTTTCTTTTTTACAAAAATAAGTTCTTTGTATGTGATTTCGTATGAACTGGGAAATCTTTTGATTCGCAAAAATGAATAGCTCCAAATAAGTATTTCTACGATTTCCATCATTTATACGTTTTTTCTTCCAGATATTTTTATTAGATTTAGCTTAAGAAAATTAATGAGAAAGTCGCTGTTGTAGTCTTTTTAAAGTTTTCATTCTAAATGATTGACATATATCGTGTCAGTAGAAGTCAGTCAACTTGTTTTGTTTAGATTATATTGCATTAATCGTATTCAGGGTCGTATAAAACACGGAATAAAATTTTAGTTATTTGGCCATTAACGTTAACCAATTTATGCTTAACACGTCTACCTAATAAAAGGCTTTTATAATGATTTGTCGGTTATAACCTTCTTAAAGATATTCTTACAAAATTGAGTATATCGCTTGTAATCTAGGACACCAGCTTCACATAGTTCTTTCAAAAATTTCCCGTGCATTATTTGTTACATGAAGTTCTACTATCTTGTCAATTGGTACAAAATGTTTTTTTTAGGTCTAAATTGTAAAACTATGCGCCATTTGGGCAAATCTTATCTACGGGTAAATTGCCAAAAGCGTGATCAAAATAAATGCTTTAGCCATCATGTAAAATATTTGCAACAAACCAATAAATTGGTGAATATAATATTTAATGCGAAACCAACGAAACAAATTGCTGCATAAATCCATACTGACACCTATGTGGTAGGTGTACATTATCACGATGAACTGTGCACGAATCTTGTAGGATGGCCGTGCATAGTACATCCTTTTTCCAGAAGTATATTGTTTATCTTTTCGATACCTAAAATAGAAAGCCTTGCGTATTGGATAAAATTTTATATAAGGGGTATATGTTCCTGCTGTGGTTTTTTTTTTGGTTCTACAAATATTACAAGCAGTTGAAACATGTTACGCAGATGTTTAAGTTAAAAAATAATCTATTAAAAAATAGTTTTTCATTTGCCTTATTTAAGACCTAAAGATGCCCTCAAATGGAATAAAATTGGTGCTCAGATTTCCCAATTATGCATGGTTTTGAATACCTACCAAATAGGTGCTGCTTTCTTTTTAACAATGGAACAACAAACTGCTTTGTTTTTAGGTTTTAATTTAACATGTACACTGCTGAAAATATTACGGTGTTGGCGTTCATTTTGCGCTAGTCAAATATTTTAGTGTTGATTTTTACAAACTTTGCCAGACGAGTTGACTACGTGTGTTTAATAGAACAGAAATTACTAGAATTTCGTGTGAATCTCTTGTTTCAGATATGAGGATTTACTATTTTCTAGACATTCAGAAGCGTCAACCAATCAAAATTTTTCCCTCGGATAGAAAATAGAAACCCCACCTAATCTAATACGGTATTGCATTATACGTATCAGGTGCATTGCACGTGTATCTGTTTTCGGGTTTGTTTCTGCGTATTAACATATGCAAGTAAACCACCAAACGTGTATTGACCTGCAAAGTGTAACCTTGTGATATTAAACGTTAATTCCAGTGTGCATAAAAAAAATTCAACATCTTAAATATGTATTGGGAGCATCTATTTACGTAATTAAATTAAAATCATTTGAAAATTGGCACGTTTAGTTGAAACCAAACTTTTGAATGAGTAGTTCTGCATATTTATAATTAAGAAAACGTTCTTAAGAGAGAATATTATAGCACTAAGAAATAAGAGTTGCATATTTAAAAAAAAAACGTCGTTTTTAGAAAAGGGTGTTAAATCAATCAATAGATCGCATTCATTTAGTTAAACAGCTAGTAAGTTTGTCTAGTCTAGATCAAACAAAATGTGACTAGAAGTATTTTATAATTCCACGTGTCAGTTGGACAAAATAACCCCTTAGCAATAGACAATACCTGACTATCTTTGCTCGTCAAATTTAAACTCGTATAGTTCTCAACAAAATAACACGAACCTCTCCTGACCATTAAATTAGTCAAAAAAGTGTTAAAATTTTCAATAGTGTATGTTTAATACCAATTCAAAATTTTTCTAGTAATAATATTTTTTTTCTATAATAATGCATTGGTATTATGCTATTTTGGTTAAAAAAAAAACAATTAATTTATGTATGCTGAATATTACTTATATCTTTGTAAAATTTAAAGAAATGAATTGAGTAAAGTTCTTGTAATATCACAACCAGTATTTTTAATGTAGCCAACAAATTCTTCCCAAACGTGAGCTTCTGAATAAAATCAAAGTTCCTACCATTTCGAATGCACCTTCCGGCAAGGATTGGCTACAGCAAATCCGGCTGTTTAATATTTGTTAGACCCTTACCTGTTTGATAATCCTGGCAGCCTTTAATACGCCAAGAAGCATTGCGTTTCCATACTAAATGCTAAATGACCGCACCATAAAGGTTGAATAACCATTTATAATGTCCAAAATAGTTTAGTTTAACCTTATATCTAGTATATAGAATAATTTACATGAATACACGTAAAAACCTTCTAATTTCTAAAATGTCACATGAATGTTATTTTGCACGAGAGAAAATTAGAAACGCCTATCACAACAAAGAATAGTCTGACAATGTTAATATTCAGTTCTTGATACAACCATTATAGGATATCTCACTTAGCATGCGATATATAATATTAAAAGCCCTTTTGTCTTATGCTGCCTATCCACCTAATTGTGTTTACGCACGTACAAATGTGTATTAAACTTTCCCTTCGCAGAAGGAGTTCTAGGTGCTTGGTGCTTCGAATAATTAATTTCTTAATTGGGACGGGCACTACACCGTTGTCTGCTTTAATGTTTCCTCTTCAGTGGGATAACTTCAGTGGATACGTTTTCCGAGAGACATCCCTAGCGCGAACGGACTCAAAATTCTCCTTCCGCGTCCTTCCCTTAACGTCATTTAATCTACCAGAGCAACCGCTGTGTTTATTATTAATTTTCTTTTCAGCGTCGCGCACGTAACGTGTTCCAATCTTGCCGATGTTTTCATAAACATAACACCGAATTAAGATTACACCCTTGCGCTGTTGGTTTAAGAAGTTGCTCCTTGAAAGAGGGCGAGCTTAGAATGATGAGCTGCTTTAAAGCCATTACTCATGCTTATCAAGTGTGAACGAGATACGTACTGCTGCATTGTTGATAAATATTGCACATTGTAGGGTATTGGCAAACAGAGTTCATTGAACTTGGGAAAATCCTTAGTCATAGTAAAATATCACACACATATCGAAAACCTTAACCAGCAAATGCTGTACATTCACATAATTTTTCCGTTTTGTAGTTAGGGTTTTTTTTAACATCTACTCCTTTTTTTGTAATATATAAAAAGCAGACGTTTTGGTTTACTTTTAGAACTTATTAAAGGATGTGATCAAAATATCTTCAAGGAAAATTCGTTAAATAATTCACAATGTAAAAATTTAAATATTGTCGTATACCAACAGCCAACATATTAATAAGTTGTACTACTATCCAGTTATCTGATAAATTGTATCTATCATGTAAAGTTGTTCAAAGTAGGAACTACTAAGAAGATACTAGTTCAAAATATACCAGATAGTAAAAGAGGAAAATAGGAAGTTGAGTACTTAACAAGGAATCCGATTTCAAAGAATAGTGGATCCGGATCCGAATAGTAGACCCAAATTGTTGGATACCTACAGCATTAGTAAAAAGATAGCTGAACTAACTTTACGTAATTCAAAACATTATATCAGTCACCATGTTTTAACAAATAACTCATACTTCTAAGCTTCTAGGCGCTGTAATAGGTTTTGCTATAGTAACAATTTTTAATTCCTACTTTAACATAGAGGAAGTACAATAATCATAAATTCAGCACTACAGGCGTTAAAAGCCCTTCGCCTAGGGCACCGAAATACACTGAGTCGCTGAGAAGTGTTGCCCGAACAGTCACGTGTCCAACAAGATAACACAACCTGCCTTCGCAAGAAACTAATAATGGGGGAGAGAAATAATATTAATAATAATTTAAAAATAATAATAAACATTCAACATCAAAACTATCAGATACATTTACAAAACGAGTTAATTTATATTTTATATATTTTTTTTTAATAAAATGTCATTTCGATTTATTAATTTATTTAACAAGCAGTATATAAAATTTACAATTGACATTTACTGGCTTCATACACATACGATCAATTACATCAGACTACGCATTCATAGAGTAATATATTAAACAATAACATTTCGTACACATAATTTGTATCCATATCAAGAACATTAGACATGTAATTAAAGATAAACTTTCGAAGGTCATATAGATGTTTAGATATATGTGTACATATAAGGCAATCTTTTCAAAGGATGTACTATGTCTCATGCTGCGTACAATTGTAGTTTGGTACAATGCTAGTAATTAGTATGCTAAGGTGTTGAACATTTACTTGTGACGTTTCAAGTAACCAATATTGCAGTAATTTTTTTGACACAGAAGAAAGAGAGTTGCATAATGCTTTGCAAAATATAATTGCAACTGCTCAATAAAGGAGCATGATTTCTTTGAACATATAACGGGATTGGAGTTTGAGGAACCAGCGAAACCACACGAAGCCCAATTTGTGGAAGCATCGGATGAAAATAAAGCAGACAATTAGAAGACATGGCATGTATACCCAAGAATACAGAAATGTTATTGACGGTAAATCGAAACGACGTCAAACATAAATTCAGAAAAATGAAGTCACTACCACAGTTATACAGATAAAGAAAGTGTTAATAAAGGTGGCACCCACACGAACAAATTACGATTTTGCTGAATGCGTTCTCACAAAATGTGTCGTACGTGCAAAAATCGGGTGTTAACTGTAAATTACATACACTGGGCGTTGAATAAATTAATAAATCAAATATATAACTTTTATGCGCACTTTTTGCGGATATAGTGGTAGAGAGCGGAATTAATGAAATTTTACTTAACGAATATATAAAATATAAACTAATTTAGTAAATGCATCTGATAGTTTTTTATTTAATATTGAATGTTTATTACTATTTCTTAATCATTATTTCTCTGAACTTGTTATATATACATCATCGTTTTCTACGTAAAAGTGCCTTCTTTGAAGATAAGAAAAATAAAATAATAAGAAAGGGGGAGGGAGGGATAGGAAGTGCTTCCTCCCTCATTATAAGAGTCTTGCGACGACAGGTTACGTCAATCCTTGGACCATGTAATCTGCTGCAAATTATGTTTAAAAAGTTTTTTTGTTATATCTGTTATAATTTCGGAGATATTCCTAAAAAATGAGAAATCGTCCAAACTTTGGAAGGGCCTGTCCCTCTAAATTGGCCAGAAAAAAAATAATAATTGGGTGTTGCATCTACTCTTTCAGTCTGTACAGTTTCATTGAAATCGGCATTTGACAGCAGCCGGTATTGCCTTGTTAGTCAATTTAATAAGGATATTTAAAATGTTGAAATGATAATAGCTGACATGTAAATTGTTTTAATGCTATGAAAATTAAAACGTTTCAAAAGTGAAATGCAGACACATGATAATACTATACTTATACAGTGCCGACTGCAATAATATGACGGTTACAATGTATCTATCTAGGCGTATGTATATATTTTTCTAATGAAACAGAAGCAAATGCAAAACAAGCAAATGAATTAAATAATTGTCATTAATATTTTTAATGCAGCCGTAAGTAGTCGTGGGCAAGCAACGCATGTGTATATATACAGGGTATTCTACGTAAGTGGTTCATTAAAAGTTTATGATGTTCCACTATTTACTTATATTTGAATTTTGGCACCATTATCTGTTCGATTGGAACTATAAATGTAAAATACTTTAATCAAAACATCACTTCCGGTTTACCGGAAATGGACGTCAACTTTGTTATTTTAAATAGAAAGGTATAATTTTTCTTATATTTTTGGATTCTACGACCATAAATACGTCAATTTTCACTAGCTATTCCTATAGCTGAGATATTAATTTCTGAATGATGCAATGATTATTACTAAAAAAAAAGAAAATCTTAAATAACTCAAAAACGGTAACATGTAGCTATAGGAATAACTAATGAAAACTGACGTATTTATGGTCGTAGAATCCAAAAATGTAAGCAAAATTACACCTTTCTATTTAAAATAACAAAGTTAACATCCATTTCCGATCAACCGGAAGTGATATTTTGGTTAAAGTATTTTACATTTATAGTTCCAACTGAACAGATAATGGTGTCGAAATCTCAAATAGTGGAACATCATAAACTTTTAATGAACCACTTACGTGGAATAGCCTGTATATAAATGCAGATGATACACACTAAGATGGTCTGTGATTATAGGAATCTTTACATACATCGATAACATGAATAGTTTAGTTTCTTACCATTTACGGATAGATGACGATTTAAATTGACCGAGTAATTTTGACGTTTCTTTAACCCCATTTATTTAAAGTGTCAGAAAAGTTTGAATACGTATTTTTGCATTAAATAAATTGTTGTATATAGAATATATTTCTATCTTGCATTAAAATTCAATCAACTGCTGAAATGTCATCTCATCTGAATCACTGGCCATTTCTGTTGTCGATCTCTAGACTTCGAACTGCTCTTCTCTTTCCTGTCCTTTTAGCCCTGTTTTGTGCTTTTACTTGTTTGGTATTTTATATTCAATGTGTGATTTTTGTTTATACAGTATGCGAGAGAATGTGTTATTTTTATTTATATAGTATGAGAGAGCCTACACGTTGTCTGGGCCAAATTTTTATGCTCTTTGTTGTCTGAACAAATGCCCGGCATTTCAAAGTTTTAGTTTTTTTTACTTCATTAAATATTATAATTAAATTTTAAATTTGAATGTATTCATCATTTCTTTGTTCGTATACATTTTTCTTGTCTTTTTTTTAATAAAAATAAAATACAACAATATAGTGGTTTTATTCACCTAGCGACCTCTCTGCTAAATGAGTGAATATTGTGAAAAGTGACCTTCTACGTGCTAGGTGGTGCGGGATACTTGCAGGAGCCTCAAATCACCTATCAATTTAGCTTTCTAGGCGTTTGCTAACGAATAGGCCTACTGTAAGGTGTGGTGGTAGAGCACGAACAGCTTATGCTGTCATTTGAACTACGCCTTGTAAATTCTTTTTGATTTTTGACTAATATTATTTTTCTTTATATATTATTTTCATGTCATGCTTTTAATGTCATGCTAAAGACAATAATAATAAAGAAAGAATAAAGCTATATTATTATAATTTGATAAATATTTTGATAAAAGTAAGATTTAGTATTTGATTGTTAACTCCTGTTTTTGATGTGCCTTTCTGTCACGCTTAAGGACCAAGCCTACCGCCTAGTCGACTAACGTCAATAGTTGTCAAAGTTTTGCCATTTATCGATATTTACATATTTGCGCTGCAAAATTGTACATCGGCATCTCCCACATGTATGCAAAGAATATTTTTATTACTCACAATTAGTCCATTCGCTGTATAGTTAACTTTAATTGGAAGGGGTCGCTCACAGGGATCTTTAGAGTCGAAGCTCGGTATTTAATCATGGTGGAGCTGTACTTGTTGAAATTACTTTACTTTATTCGGCGTTGGAATTGATACAGCCGATTAATCACCCTGCAAGATAAGCAACATCTACGCGCGTATAAGCAATATTTTTCATGTAAGCGTAGCCAATAAAATGCTCTTACACATCTAAAAAGTCAGATGATCCTAAGAGCATTCAAAATTATTTACAACAAGAGTTTTAAATTTTACTACAGGCATAAATGGAGCTCAATTAAAAACAATTGCGCTTAGAATAAATTTAAGATGTTGTGTAGCCTGCGTAAATAACAACTTCTATAGCCTATAGCACCTACCTGAATCTGTGGAAGCGTTTAGTAAACATAATCCTAAACAAATATTTCAATGTATTCATGATGAAGAAGGTTCCACTGGGATTCCAAATGCGGCGTCTTATAACAATATTGAGCTTGGTAGATCCAGCTTTACTCGCAAATTTTATTCAATTTACCTTAATAGTTTGCATTCGCAAATGACAATGTGTGTTATGCACTAGATTTTGAAGATGAACTGATAGAAGTTGTGTGTTCTTTATTTGATGATGGTATCCATGTTTTGGGGGCCATAATTGGATACATTTATTTTTACATTTACGTAATATCGCAATAACGGATAATAGGCTCTTGCAATCAGCATTAACTTACCAATAATTATATAACTCCTCTCAAATTGTATGAAAACCCAAGAATTTACCTAGAACTTAATTTAAAATAAGAAAATTAAGGAGTTAACAGCTATAACCCATATTAATTTTTTGTTTGCTTCTTGATAGTGTTTTCTTCTGATTAACTGATGACTTTATTAGTAGGTCATCGACCACTACTAATCTTGTTACAACCTTGTTTTATTTTCAAAAACAGAACAAATAGGCACAAATTGGTGTAATGCATGTGAATTTTCGAAGCGTTCAACAATGTTGCCCAGGTGTCTTCATCAAATTTTAGTCCGCTATAAACCTCAAAGATATTTCGATCTCCCAAGGTAATATTAATTACACATTATAAGATAATTTAACTGATTCAACTAGGCATCAAAATCATTCTACAAAAAGATCAGCGAGCAAAAGACGCATAAAGGGAAGCCAATAGACATTAAGGACAGACGCGACGATAGTGAGAATGATATAACAGTTTAAGAAGTTATGAACCAGCTCTTTAAGAATGTATTATATGACCACGAAGATAATATAGAAATTGGAAAAAAAAGATAAAATAAATCGAACAATGGAATGTGATGCGGACGAGACACAAACAAGAGCAGAAATAAATGAAATTATCAACAAACGATAAAGCCCCTAGAAAAGAAATATAGAACTTATCAAGTACGGAGGAGAAGCATTGCAAGAAAGAATATCACATTAATTGATTATAAAAATATGGTTAGAGAAGATGCCGCAGGATTGGAATATTGGGTAAATTGTTACAATACATAAGAAAAGTGACCAACAAATTACCAATAATTATGGAGGACTTACATTACTAAGTACAGCTTACAAAATATTGTCAACACTAATACAAAGACGATTTGCAATTATAACAAAGGAACTAATAGGACAATATCAATGTTGTTTTACAAAAGGACAATCAACAACAGGCGCAATACATACGCTCAAACAGATAGTAGAAAAAACACACGAATACAAAATGGAAATAGAAATGTTATTTGTCGACTTTCAACAAGCATTGGACTCCCTCAGAAGAAACAAACTCATGGAAGCTTTAGAGAAAATGGGAATCAAATATGAATTAAAGAGATTAATACAAATAACATTGTCAAATACAAGAGCAAGTGTAACACGCAGAAGGATCAGATCGAGGATTTTGAAATAAATGAAGGGATAAGACAAGGAGATTCACTGCCGGCAACATTATTTAACCTAGCACTGGAATGTGTACCATAAGAACAAAGGGATCACAAATAATAACGTATGCAGATGGTATCGTAATTGTATCAAAAAACTGACAGCTGACCAAGAAATACTGGATGAAGTGGTGAGAGAAAGGAACAAAATGGTACTGAAGATAAACCAAGAGAAAACAAAATTAATAAGACTAGACACGAAACCAGGAAGTAAAAATAATTCAGCTAAAATAGGAAACTACACAATTTGGAAAGGTGAAAAAGAAAAATCTTTACAAAATATTGGACCCAATAAAAAAGGATAACGGTGAATACAGAAGAAGAACCAATTATTAATTAATAAAGGAGCTAACGGGAGGTGACGTGGTTAAAAAAATTGAGAGGCAGAGGATTAAATGGTTGGGACACGTGTGGAGGGTCGAAATGGAACAGTTATCCGCAGTATTTTGGAATGGCAACCAGGAGGAAAAGGAGTAAGAGGCAGTCCTAGATTTACGTGGCTATAAGAAGTTAAAGCAAATCTTAATGAAGCTGGTATTCATCGATGGTAGGAGAAGATACAGGACAGGGACAGATGGTGGGATGTGTGTGACAGGATATAGAAGAGGATGGGGAATTGAAATATTTTGAAGATCTAGAAAGCTCTAGGAGCGGCGATATTGTGTTGGGGTGCGTAGCCATTATATATAACTAGGCATAATTTAACATTAAGCTTCAGTAAGTTCTGCTATGTGTGTTGTATACCTTGAGAACTACTCTTCATGCCCATATAACAAATAAAAATGCTCAGCAAAACTGATAGGTTTCTTTGTGTTTTATTTCATCATCCTGCACCATATATGTTAATATTTCTACTGCAGCTACTACAACAGTATAAATAATAAATTGCATTCAAGAAATAGCATGGTTCTAACCGAAATTTGTGGGTTGAATTAAAATACATTTAGTTGAATTTCTTCGTTTCAACAAATTTTTAAATAGAAGAATTTTTCGATTGATCGAAATAAGCTCATTCTCATTTTAGATTTAGCACGTAGATAAGTATACAATATGGGATGCTACACTTATCTTTGTTATTACTACATAACTTCAAACGTCATAGGTACCATGTACTAGTTAAATTATAATTCCTGTACAGAAACTAGCTCTATTTATTCATGCTCCTTACCTATTTGCCATATACAAGTACTTCAACATCAAGTAAACACAACTAGGCAACCCAGTTCTCCTTACATTCCTGCGTTTCTGTTCATCGTATACGCCCTATTTAATGCTCCAGTATACGCAAGGTTATTGTATATGTTACAGTCAAAGTAATTAATCCAACCATTATGAATACTATCTAACCATTATATATAATATCCAATCAAAGTTAGTTAAAGTGATAATTGTACTTTATTAATCAGTTTCGCTAGCTATTATACTCTGTCTATTTTATGTTTTTTTTTTGTTTTACGCCTTCTTTCTATATTTTGCAAGAATAAATTGTTCGTTTAAGAACACAGAGCCTTCTGTAACGTTTTCAGTAGTTAAGCTATTTTGATTAAAAGGAGTGTAAAATCGATTTATGCTAATAGTGAAAAACCGCGCGTAAGATATCCTGTTTATACGGTTTTTAATTTGATTCAGAAGTATCAATTTGACTCATATGGACAAAAATCGAGGACGTTGGTTAAAACATAAAATAGACGTATAGTAACCTACATAACGTCTATTGATCTTGGAAGAAGTAACAACATGCAACGATGTTACATTTGTTATATTTTTAGCTTTAGCTAGTAATTAGGATAGACATTATAGCGAACATGTGCACATATTTATTAGAATTGACGTGTTGAATTATGATTCCATTTTTATGTCGCAACAGTAAGACCACAAAGCTTATTTATTTTTACAAGTGAGGCATTCGTGACATTTTGAGTTACACAAGAGATGTGCTTTCTTACACTTGCATCTATTGGAGGTGCAACCTCTCGTGCAGTTGCAGTGCTTAAATCTCTAGGCCACGTAAATGGTATTCCTTTCTTACACATTCCCGGATGGTAATATTTTCTTCTGGAACTTAGTTGGCCGAAATAAATATTTCTTTGCAATTAGTGACTTGATTTCTTGGATAGAGTTAGTTTAAGATTCTATGTTTAGTACCTAGCCTATACATTTTTTCTTTTTTCGTGTGACATTATAACTGCTATTAGGTTTCTAGCATCGCTTTTAGCCCGGTCTACATCTGGTATTTTCACCACTACGTTGTCACCTATATTCGCAGTAGCAGATCTCACTGATGACAAAGCTAATATTTTTTGCCTGTTTTCTCCAAGGATTGTTTGGCTGCAGTCCTAGCATCTTGGATATCTTGATTTTTCTTATTTAGTAAAATGGCTATTTTTCATTCGTTTTGGTAGCTGTTTGATAGAGACAAGATATTCAAATTTGTATTGTTTTCGGTTTCAATATTGAAAATGCTTGTTTTGCATCCTTGCTCAAGTTGGTTTGTTCAATTTGATTGTTGAAATCAACTTCGTTATAGTTAACAACTTGTATGTATTCATGGATTTGGTTAACGTTATCAACTTGCTTGTTCTTTTCATTTAATATTGATTCAAGTTCTTCCTCCGTATGAAGATCAGTCAAGAAGTCTAGAGGTAGATAAGTATTTAATCCAACTTTGAGTGCCTCAATTTATTTCGTAAACTTTAACGGCTATTTTGATAAAATCCAATTTTATTCCAAATTCCAACCTAAAAATGATTGTTAATTGTTAAACAAAATTTATCACATTAATATTATCCAAATTACCTATTATCTTTGGGTAATTTTCTCCAACGACGATTTTCCCGAGTAATGTTCCTGTCCTGACTGGGCAATTCTCCGTGATCAGAAGTATGAAGGCCTCCATTTAGATGTTCCATTCCGACCTGCCAACCGGATGCCCGCCGGTTTCATTTCTCCAAAGGTATTCCACGTCCAAATCTACCTAAAAATAAACGTATTATTTTAATCCTAATGTAAATTTAATTATACTTATAAGAAATTTAAATTTGTACGTTCCGCAAATTTTTGGGTTAGGAATTTTGTATAATCGCTGAACAGTTTGCAATCACTGGGGAAAATTTGTAGAAGTTGATACATTTCTAGGTTAATATTTGATATGTATTTACGGTACCAACCGGTATCCAGTAATTTTACCATCAAGTTTGGCCATTCTGATTCACACGTTTTAAGCATAACATAACTCCGTTTGAACGTTCAGAAAACGCGGGAATTTTGAAACTTAATTTTAAACATATTTATATTTTCTGTGATAAATTTATATTGTAAAAAGTGGAATTACTAATAAAACGTTATTGTGATTGAATTAGCGAACTCACGTAACTTACCTGAGATAATAATATCCTTATTTATGTCTTATTTTACAGTGGTTCACATTTCGAACTTTGTTATTAAATAAAACCATTTCATTCACAATTAAATGTTTTCTTTATAATACAAATTTGATTATAATTGAGGTACAAGACTCTTTTGCGTATGATATCGTGTAAACTGGCTATTAAACATGCAAATTGAAGGAGAGGACATTTTGGCAACAGTCCTCCACACCACCTCCCCACGTACTGAAGGAAATAAGGGGGGTAACTAGCTGTTCGTTATTTTTTTGATGCCAACGTGTTTAAATCGGAAATTCTCGTCCTGCATGCCATCTGGCATGGTGAGAGAGCACACTTATGATTTAAAACTAATGAATATAAATGACACTGGGACGTTAAAAATTTGATTTTTTACAAATTTAATTAAAGTATTATTTTTAAAATCTACTTTTTTTATACCTAGGCTGTATGTTACAGTATGTATATATTGTCACACACGCAATAAAATTTATCTATCTACAAGTAAAAAATGCAAAATTTTTGCTTGCGTTTATTTTTTGGAATTAGAAAGCATGGACAAATTAGTCATTTCAACTATCATCAACTATGCTGGCTCTCTCAGACGGCCACACACCGGTTAGTCAAGGCAAGATAAGGCAGGCACAGTCAATACTGTTCACGTTCATATTTATGGCGCAATGCGCACCAATAACCTGCCAGATTTTTTCAAAATCCTTAGCAAATGAAAGTTCAGAAAATTGTATGAATATTTTTTTACCATCCAGTAATTATTTATTGATTTGGTCGGTCGATCTTCACTTATTATCACGGTTATATTTCGGTTTCTTCTTTTTTCTTTTTTCTGGCTTTATATTGTTACTATGTGTAACCGTTTAGATTACTTATTAATTTAAATTAATTAAGGTTTCGAGATTTGTGTTTAATGGTTGAGTAAAACAGTAAATATCACAGATTGAGATATAATATGTAATACCCTAGGAAATATTTTATTTTATGCGAAAGAGAGTAATCGTCAAAATTCAATAAAATTGCAAATATTTATATTTTGATTAAATAAATCATAGTCGACATTATATGCAAGTTTAAAATTAAAATTTATGCTAGATGTTTCAAGAGTTTCTAATATCTCCATTATTGATTAATTTCATTTAATTATTGAAAATTTATATTAGATACCAAATTTAATTGTTTTGGTGTTGTTTGTCAACATGAATTGCTAGTGGTTGTGAAAAATAATGGCTGAAGCTTTAAAGAATTTATATCGGCAATGAATACTGAATATCAAAGATGTTATATTTCATACAAATGTATCTAAGATTATGGTATCCGACTTGAGTTTCGATTTTTGTACAAAGTTCTATTTTAGTTATTTCTTCCTACATTTTTAATCGTACATTTACATGAAATCTCTGTATAGCTCTAGTTATTTCTAAAATACGTACGTACATAAAGTTGTACAACTTATTTTACAAAAAAAAATAAAAAGTTTCTCTGAAAGCTGTGCTTTTATTATCATACCTGATCGAAATTATTTTCATAAATTATATATGCGGAAAATCCCGCATTATCCCCATACTATTTAAAATTCACGGATCATCCTTTATAGTTATCAGCGTATTTTATATACTCTCTCTGCTTGCTCACTTAAGAATTCCAAAACTTTATAGCTGTTCGTTTCTTACGAGAAAAGTCCCACCGCAACGAGCCTATATTAATATAAGTAAGCAATTTAATCGCAAGTCTTAAACAGAGGGGTTGGCTAATCAGTATCTAGAAGTTCGCCAATTTTTATATCTTTTCATCGCTTCGTCCTCTCCATCAAGGATGAAACAGTAATACGACTTTATTGGCTCCGAAGATTGTTATTTTCAAGGTTAGTTCAAGGTTCAGTTTCCATGCTTTTTCCGCTCTTGCTAATAGATGAAAATTCGTAGCCTGATGCTTGTCTCTCTCTTACATATTAATTTCTAATTCGTATTAGCCAAATTGTGATTTCCTTAATGGCGGTGTTAATTTGTAAGCCCAGTGATGCCGATAAAGTGCTAAAATTATATGTTGTTATTGTAGTTTATGACGTAGCTATAACATGGCAACCCTCAATAAGCGATAATCTATCCCGAAGCAATATTATTATAAATTAACAGTGCACTCTTAGAAAAGACTTTCGTACCACGTATATTTGGTTTGAGATATTATATTTATTATATTTTATATATAATATTTTCAAAATTTATTTAACTGGTACCGCTCTTCTTTTACCTATGAACATATTCTAACCAATTTAAAATTTAGTAATATCAGAGATTAGGCCGGGCAGTACGATGAGAAGAAGGGTGCATCATTGCCAATCTTGAAGTCAAGCACGCAATATTCGGACCGGTTGTTGGTTGCGGTCACCATTCGGACAAACCTGTCAGTGGCTCGGTGTGTTCCGGCACTATAGCCAGGCATTCCAATTGCCCGTAGTGTGCTAGTTATTATATTATACAGAGTATTATGAAGGTAGTCTCATGTATTCGGAAGCGAATAGAAGGTAAAAGAAAATCGTTTGAGATTACAGCTAAAGGAAAAATACTAGAAATGAAACAAAATCCCCTATTTACTGAGTATAGTACTTTATTTAAAATATGCACAACTAACTCTCCCTAAATCAATGTCTGTTTAATTTCAATTTTCCTCGAAATCGAATTCACAATTTTGTATGTCCAACTGAACGTTAATCAATTTGTAAACGTCATATTTTTATTCGAATTCTTTAATTCGAACTCTCCCTTAATCGAATTAAAAATTTCAACATTTCATGAAAATTTTAAGTTAGTTTCCTTCTCTCCAAATCGAACATCGGTTTTCACAAACTTACAAAAAAGTAGGAGCATACTTGGAACAACAAATCTATAGCACAGTTTTGAAACAAATGAAAATATCGGACTTAACTTTTTTAAGGAGGTTACTACATAATTTGGGTCCAATTTCTTTTTTTTATTTGATTATTATAATAGGGAGCACTGTAACTATTTTCGAACAAGTTTCACGAAAATCCGAGCAGTAGAACTGGTCGATTTTTTAATTATGGAAAACACCATCAAATTTCAAACAGAAGAAAAAAACGACAAGGTCTACATTTATTTACGATATAATTAGTTAATAAATAATTATAATACAAAAATAAACCGATAGAAAGAAGTATATACAAAGCACCATGGCTTAAGAGACTACGGGTCTGAATAATAATTACAGCTAAAAATGTATATGAGATACAATATAGGAAGGGTTCCTACTTGACACTTTATTTATGAAAACTAAATTATTACAAATCATCTCAACCCCATGCTCCACCTAAAAGGTACTACACGAGACTACCTATACTGCATACTATACGGGCTCCATAACAATTGAAATGTTCCTACTCTAACTAAATAATTTTCCTGTGATTCTTAATAACAAAAATATAATACATTAGCCTCGCGACCATCTGAATACTACTTTTGTGAAATGATGAAATATATTGTAACCTAGCGCCATTTTTTAAACTGGCGGTTCGATAGCGCCCCTAGATGCGCTAGCATAGCGAAGAAAAGGTCTACTACGAGGTTCTAAAGAGGAACGACAGAGGGCATCCGTCAAGATTCATGAATTCTCCTGAAGCACACCCAGATGTGACTGGAAAATCTGTAATCTCGCCCAAAGATAAATAACGTGTGAGGATTGGCCGTTAGTCAGGTGAATCGATACGAGTTGAATAGTGCGGATTGCGAGGGAAAATAAATTACGGGATATAAAATATCGGGAAATAAATCGTTTACATAAATTTAACATTCGTTAATGAAGTGATTAATTAATAAGTGATGTTTAGTTCAGTTATTACTGAATACGTCCATGGAACGACTTTCCTTATCTCCCAGCATTCGCCAAGGGCATTGATTATATATAATATCCTATATAAAATCAATGGTAACCGGTAAAGGAAAACTGGCAAAAACTTACCTAGGAGGACCATGAAGAAGTCCCAGACCGTATCACTGATAGCCCAAAATTTATTACCTTTGATACTACGAAGCAGCCGCCGCTTTCCTAATGCGACAGCCATGCGTCTCGCGTAGTGCTCTTTTTTTCACACATTGGAAGTGAAACAGGAAGAAATAATGACAAAAAAACAAAAAACAAGCATCTATTCTAATCTTCGCAGAAATTTTTGCAAACCGCAATTGAAGTAAGCGCAAACTTTAGTTTTGCTGACACAGACAAGGTCGAACTTGTAATCTGATACGAAACAATTATACTCCTCTAAATTATTTCATATATTCCGAGGCTTGGAAGAAATAATAAAAAATTTGATGTTGAAGTGAAAAAAAATATTCAAGCTCGCAGGTGTAGACATTTCCTCAGACTTTGTGCCTTGATGTCTTTTCACCCTGTTTTTACTGCCATGTAAACCTCCCTTTTTCTAAAAAGTTTGTTGAAGAAAAGAAGATTTTAAAATAAATAAAAAAGAAAAAATGAAAACAACACAGTATAGCGCAAACACAATACCAATACACGCAAGGATTCTGAGATTTTATAGTTCAATTGTGTATAACTAAGAATATACCAAATCTAACAGCTGATTGCGAAAACTTCTAAGCGCGCGGAAAATAGGGAGCTCGGCCAACTGCTGAGCCAATTGCTCAGCGGATACACTGAACAACTGCGCTGGCTGTGTACCCCAGTGGCCAAGTTTGTATAAAATTCATATATTTCACGGAAGAATTCCTACTAAGGCAGAGTTAAAGTGACAATGACTATTACTGACCATGGTCAAGAAAACTACGCCCCCATTCTGGGCTTTTTTTTATTTTCGCGTCTCCTGTAAAATCATGTTTTTAACCTGTAAGACACATTTTTCCGTTCGTGTCCAACTGAGCCAGTTATTATATCTTTGAGTAGATCAGAACTCTAAAGAGTAGACTGAATGAGATTTTACTAAATAAGGCGTAGTTTGGCTAAAAAATCGAAACCCGAATAAAAGAGATCCGAAAATTGCAACACATTAAACCCAAATTCTTATTGAGTTTTTATTTTTTTTTTTAAATCCCTCATTCGTGTGGTTCAATAAGTTATTTAACATGCTCAAACATTTTGAAGCAAATCTTTGGGAGTCTTTGAGAAAATGTTCCTTCTCTTGGCGGTAATTCCTATGATGATTTTCCATTAAATTGAAATTATGTTAGTGACCTTACAAACAGTGTTTTTCTTATTATAACATATAAGTATATTTGAAATGTATGTTTGGATTATATTAGGTTATCATTAGATGTTTCACTTTTCCAAACCTATTGTGATCCCCTTTTTCCTAGAAGACGCTCTCTAATTTTGCTCTCTTAGTAAGGCCTATCAACTTTGAGGGTGGTTTCTTTGGATAGCTGCTAGCAGTGGGGTTCTCCACGATCCATTACTAGAGACTCGCCAGGCCGTCACATTCGCACAGCACATAAACTGGTGTTTCTACCCCCTCTTGGCAGAATCTGCAATTAGCGTCATCTACCAAGCTTATGTTGTACAAATTCCTATTTAGTCTACAGTGACCAGTCAGGAGACCTGCTATCATTTTGACAGTCTTCCTATCTTTATTAAGTAGATTCATAGTAAATTCAGGTTCCTTTAGAAACTCTTTTGCCCGTCTCTGTCCCAGTGATCTTTGCTACCACCCTCTGGATTGAACATGTATCCATGCATTGATGGTTTTTTTTTTTAATTTGCATTTTGGTAGTACCGAAAGAAGGGGTTTTTGCTACAATTTCACACTCATTATATTTTATCTCAAAATTAGAGAGACGTATTTCTGCAGGAATCCAAAATCTTCACTAAAATTTACGGCAAAATTAAAACGCTTGCCATATCAGCAAACTATAGAAAACTAAGGATTAACTTGAAGCCTTAACTTCCTGACAGTAAGTTTGTCGAACTGATATAATCGAAAAAAATATGTTGAAATTGTCTACTAGATTCAGAATATTTTAATAACATCGCGACGAGGCAGAATAGTGATCGTTCTGCCTTATCGCAATGATAAATCGTTGTGGGGTACTATCAATAACTGCACCAAGATTTTTCATAAAGGCTTCTTCTTCAATAGCATCAACCAAAAGTTGTCTAACTTCTAGCAGTTCTGTTATTTTTTGTAGGCGCATTATTTTTTATTTCCATCCCACTAGCTGAATAGCAAATTACAAATTATATACATTTTATTAATCATTACAATAACTGCAGAGTCATAAAGAGATCTGGTACATTGTACTACAACTAAAATGCGTTATAAGAGAGAAAAATATACTATTCGACAGAAGTAGAGTTAAGATATAGGCGTCATTTTTTTGTATCATTTACATAAAGTATCTACGGTCAACTGAATTTCCCGCATAAATCGTTCGGTCATCTTTCCCACTAACACACACTTTATCATTATTGTCATCTTTTCCGTTGCGTTTCCGATATCTGTTCAATAGCTTGACGATTTCGACCTTTCGGGTAAACTGGATTTCTAGGTTCATTTCATCGTTTCCTTGATTTATTTGGTCCGATCTTGTTTCAAGTCGATGCCAATAGCAGCAGGACTGACGCTTTCAATTCGGCTGTCCATATTGTTGGCTTAAGGATACGTACTCATCTATCTTAGTCTCGATAGCTTTCCGAATAACCCTGGAATACTTCCCGTAAGTTGCAATCCTAGAAAATAAAATTATACCTACATATCCTTGAATGGATTGATGTTTGTAATTTAAGTGAACACGTTTTTAATTTACTGAAGATATACAAACGTTAGATTAATATTGAAGTGAAAGATTTTTACTAAAGCGGTAATCTAGATGTATCAAATTTGTATTTAAAATGGTTTCCGAAAACGATTTATGTTAATTAATGTTAATTTATGTACTAGTTATGCGCAGCTGTACAATAGTTTACCGAAGTGTCTGCAATAGAAAAACTCAAATTAAAATGAAACTAGAAATTGTGTAAATTCCACTGTCTGATGTAGAAATAATGTATAATATAATTAAAATATATGACGCTTTATGTTTTTTCGTTCATATGTCCGGAAATGAAGGTAGCATATAAAAAACCCTTACAAAATCGTAAAAAAGGAAAAACTTACACAAACACTTACATGTAAAATAACATAATATAACTTGGCAATTTTGTAACCAACGTTGTTTATGAAATTTTTGTATTTACATAGTTACATAGTAAATTATGAAATACCTTTCCATAATTTCTGATTAAATTTTTGTAGTAAATATTTGTAACCATAAAGGGTAATTTACACAAAAAATTGAATGAATTTGTGTGCGTATTTACGTTGTATATTCTTAGAAATGAATATGTTAATCCGCATTGTAATATTCCGGAAGTAAATATGTCACCTTATATAGTAAATGTGCAAAATAAGGTTTGTGAATTCTAAATATAAAAGTTTTACACAATTATTCCTACTTGTCCGTTTTTAGAGCATTTTATTTTAATTTTCCGCTTATGTTTCACACACAGGAATGCTGAATGGAATATGTAGATGTAAGAAAAAAAGGTCTGAAATTTTAGTTACGTTTATTTCGTATACGTAAAATATAACTAAACGAGAGAAAACACTAGAGTTTAATAAGATAAACAAGAACCTAAAACGTATTTACAATAATAAAGCAGCACCTATTATATACTTTCATAAAGTTATCGATTTAAATATTAGATTCTTTAAGTTTATATATAAAATTAAACACGTTCTTTCTTATTGAATTTACTTTCTTCGATTTTGATCCACTACTGGGGTGAATTTTTAATACCAATCTCTGTAGCAGTTTGAAAGTTGCACTGCACGTTTTCGGATATTGTATACTCAATACGAAGTATAAGAAAAAGCATAAAGGCCTTTTCAAATCATTCCTAACTATATACAAGTTACTAGTTGCTGATCCATATAGACATAATAAAATGCCGGATCTTGACCTGTAACAAATGTCATATCCGTTATAACTATCATCAAGCTATTAATATGAAAGAAGAACCCAAAGTAATTGGCCTTTGGTTTCGTCTGTAATATGTAATAGTATTTAAAATTTTTGCGTTAGTGTTAACCCTGCGTTACCGCACTATGATTTGTAACACCGCTCACCAGTTGAATTTTTGTTTGTTTGATATTTTTAAATAAAGAAAATACAATACAAAGCAACAACAAAATTTATTGTAAGATAGCATTTTGATTAATACACTTAAAAACTATAAAATGAAGTATTTAATTTAAGAAAAAACAAAACAAAATGCTTAGTCACTATCAGAATGCACACACTGAACACAAAATACTTTGTGTGCTCTCGGCAAATCTCATTTTTACATCCAGAGCATGCTGGTCTTCCGGTTTTTTTACGTGGGCAATATTTGCACTTGGGTCTTCCTTCTTCTTTCACTAGTTCCTTTGGTTCTTCAATCACTGTTAATGGTTCCATTTTTTTTTTTGAATTTGCAATTTTAGTAGGTATGGAATGTTCATAGATACACGTTTTTTCATATGTGGTGTTGTATATTCAATAGCCAATGATTTCTGATATGTACGGTGTGCATCATTATAGTCTGCCATGTTAGCTCGAAGTACGATGTAGCTGTTTATTCCTGCTATATTCAGCAATGTAAAAAATATAGTCATAGACCATCTCCAAGTAATTCGTGATACTGAATACAAGCTTTTCAGTGGATCAACTACATCTACACTAGCTTTCGTTAAATTATAGAAAGTAATTATTTTCGTGGTTGGTGAGCTTTTGCTGTTTCGGGGTCTATTATCATGCATTGTGCTAATTTCCACAAACATTTTTTTTTGGGCTCGTAAGAAACTAAAAGACAATCTTTTCCAAATCCAATCATGCTGCTACAGATGGATCTTTGTTTCGTTGCAAGCATGATTGTTGGAATTTCCCTTTTATTCTTTCTTTCTTTATAGCTTTTGATTTTCTAGAAGATCTTTGGCCAAGGGAGCAGACGTAAACCAGTTATTGCTATGTTAAATTTCTCCCTGTGTTTGCGATTGGTTGAGCAAGACGCTTAATAACACTAGCAGGACTGTTGTCTACTTGATCTGGTTCTTCTGGTTATTTTCCAGCATAAATTTCCATTTTCAAAGTGTAATAGGAGCGAGCATCCACCAGAGAGAAAATGTTGATCTCATATTTATTCAGCTTGCTGGGAATATATTGTCGAAAACTGCAACTGCACTCCTCGAAACGCTTTCAACATCTCATCAATGGTGCAGTACTTAGTTAGTGAGTAGCAAGCATTACATCGCTCGATAAACCATTCAAAGATTTGTCTAATGGGAACTAGCTTGTCTAATTCTTTTCGTTTAGCTTTAATATCTAATTCGTCGAATCGCACGAAGTAATAGATAAAATCGATTCTTAGACATTACTAATCTAAAAATCTCTGGAGCAGTTCCATCCGTAGTCTGAACTGCTGTGTGACGATTTAAGCACACCCTGCTAAGTACAAAAGTCTAAAACAAGCTTTTATTTTATTTACACTAATGTCCCGTATATCCCATTCACGAGCATAATTCGCTCGAAGTTTCTTCAAATATGTATTAGTGCAATTTACAATTTCAGTGATAATTTGTTCAGTAAAAAATAAATTCCATGCGTCGTAAAGACATTTGGCATCCCTTGCATTTCGCTTGGTTAAGTGAAACAAGGATTTATGCTAATATCCACCGAGTGTGACACACTTTTAATTGGTTCTAATTGCATTAATTATCGATATTAATAGTACATAAACATAATTATGTTTAGTGGCTTATTGTTATCCTATAATTATTTTTATTCTTTATAGATAAATATTGAAGCTATACATACATCATCAATTTAGCAAAATATCTTTACGATATTAATGAGAATTCTATCTTGAATTCTCATTCAATTATTTATCCACATAAAAGATAAAAAAAAAATATTTTCAGCCAGCGCAATCAGTTCCAATGCAATCATACTTCCTCGTTCTCGTTGAGTATGTAATCACTGGATTCGTAGATTAATGCCCATTTGTATTTCACAGATTACTGAAAGCGATCTCGCTAAAGTAAAGACAGTGAATAACCTAGTACTATTATTGTTAATATCGTCACATTGGATGAACAAAAACGCGCGTACGTGCTCAAACAAAGCAACTCCAATGAAATCACTTTCAGTCGAAATTGAATGGGTCTAGCCAGCACTGATGAACAGCGAGCAATATACCGGTGAATTGAATAATCGAGGTGTCTGCTAATGTTAAAGGAAACCGTGCACGCAAATGGACCGTTCAGATAACCTGAGCTTAACGGAGACGCTGCACATACGTGGAATATTCAACCTAATATCGGAAGTAGTTATTACTAACCTGAACAATAGAGCGAATGTAACGAACAGAGAATGTGAGGCACTTTCGTAGTTTAGATATGGGATAATCGGTATATATTTTGCTTCAGATAAAGTTCGATGAGTAATAAACGGATTATGAATGCACCGAGTGTCCGAAAAGATGTTTTTATCGTAAATAGAAAATTCACCTCCGTTTAGAATTCGGAATGCTTATTTTATCGTAGTTTGCAGTGTCACCTCGAGTACAATGTACTAAAATGTTTGTTAAGCACTATTTAAATTTGCTATTTTTAATTGACTTAAACACTTTAGAGAGGTTTGAAAGACAACGTTGAGGAGTACGCACGTGTTTCGACTGCATTGCTATTAGTACTTAAATTTTACTTCAAAAGTGCCATTTTAATTGTTGAAAGTAGTGCACCTTATTGAACTTCATCAACCGAAAAGGCTTCTTTAATTTTTACGTTTACCTTAACATCTATATCTAAGAGTGTCCAGTCCTTTTTTGAGTTCTACCTCTCATGCGCGCGTCGCGTATGAGAGGACATGTGTTGTGGCTTTGCACATTTGTTTGATTGCATTGCGGGTTACAACAATAATATTGCATTGCGAAGACGGGCATAATAGTTTTGAAATGGCGGATATAATCAGCCGCAGCACTACTTCTGATAACGGAGGTAGTGCGGATAGTAATGTTAATGACAAATGTATTGAAATAAATAACGATATTAGTGCAAGTAAAGGTAAAAACCTTTGCTTCTGTAGTAGATAAATACAAATTTCCAGAACGTGATCAGGCGATCATCTTTGATTCTATTGAAGATACACAAAAAAAAACCATTAATCATAGGAGTTGGTAATTTAATTGGTGCTCGCAACATTATTTTTGCTTCTAGGATATCAACAATAGAATTTGCATTTATTTATCGTCCAATGACATGGTTAATAAATTATTAGGGAACATAAAGGGATAAAATTAAATAATAAGTTCGTAACTGCTCGGCCGTTAGTTTCACCATCAAAAAGGGTTATTTTATCTAATGTATCTCCCAGCATACCCCATGAAATTATATTAGAAGCACTTAAAAAGTGAAAATCTCAATGTTGTTTCAAGGATTACATTTATTAGCGCTGGGGTAAATCATCCAAGATTATAAACACATACTGAGCTTTTCGTCGCCAAGTATATATAAACTTAGAATCAGAAAATAAGTTACCAGATTCATTAATAATTAGATATCAAGGAACTCCTTTAGAATATTTGGTATCGACTGATGAAATAAAGTGTTTCGTCTGTTAGAAAACTGGACATATAGCCAGTAAATGTCCTTCTTATAACAGACAAATGAGACAAATAGCTGATATTGAAATCCATACCGCTCCTAAAGAAACTTCCCTTAAGACAGTGCCATCAACACAAAACATCACGGAATCATCCAGTAACAACAAGTATAGCTATTCTAACGGATCAAAGTGACATCGCTAGCGGTGAAATAGGTAATCTTAATTATTCAAAAAAAGGTTAGCTTCCTCTTCAGTTGAATTTAGATAACAGTTATGCCAATACAGAAGTGGAACAACAAAAGGGTGAAACGGATGAATCAGATGTACAAAATAGTGAGAAACTTTTTGTCATTCCTAAAAACCGAAAAAAAACAAAAACGTGACGAAAGTGTTTCATCAGATGACAGTCAATCCTTCTTGAATTTGAGGAAATGTTTGCAAATAAAAACTATAGGTTATAAAACATATTGTAAATTTCTAACAGAAACTAAGGGAAAACACGACGTTGTTAGTATAGCAAATGATATGAATTTAGAATATGATGCTTTGTATAATACATTAATTGAAAGTATTCGTTCAGTTAAAACAAATCTTTAAAATCTTAGAATAAAACGAATAATAAAAAACTTAAAACTCAATTTAATTTCAATGTCAGCCCCCACAAGATTATTTGTCAGATTTTACCACATCTCTAGAATCACTTGTGGACGAATAATAATAGCTACATAGAATAGATATTTTTTCTTTTTCTTTCCTTTATTTCATCTTCAATTCCACAACTATAAATCAATTAAACATAATACAGTGGAATGCGCAATCCGCTGTATCGAAACGAAATAACTTAGATTATATAATTTCAGCTTATAATGCCCATATTGTAATTCTCTCTGAAACTTGGTACAAGCCAGAATATAATGTAACCTTTAGATCACATAATATTGTCAGGCTAGATCGCAATGATGGTTATGCAGGCGTAGCCATATTAATACATAAATCAATTAAATATCAACAACTTAATATGAATATGGGTCTCCATCCGAACTTCATGATGTGTGGGGTTAAATTACCACAATTTGAGCTAACTGTTGTTTCTGTGTATCGCACTGTACAAGGTAATGTTTCTTATGACGAGTATAATACTTTATTTTCATTTTTAAAGGCACCGTATATTATTGGGGGTGATTTTAATGTACATAATATTGCATTCGGGTCCTCTAAAAACGACAATGCTGGGAATATTTTGTTAAAAGCAATCAATGACTGTAATTGTATCTTTTTAAATGATGGTACCCACCCAGATTAACACGTCCTGATTGTGCCCTATCTGCTGTAGATTAACATTGGTTTCTCCATGCATTGCTCAAAAAATACAATGGGAGGTTTTGGATGACACATTCTCTTCGGATCACTTTCCCATTCTTATGAATATACATTATGAGTACTCCAACCAAGAGGTTATTTATCCTAAACTCAGATGGCATATGAATAAGGATCTATTTCCCAAGTACAAGTTGCATTTAGAAGAAAATTATAGCATAAATCATGAGTTAAGCTCTGCAGAAGAAAAAATAGATTATATTTTAACTTGTATTAGATCGGCTGCAGATTACGTTTTTAAAATAAAACATCCGTTCTCCCCTGCCAAAAAGCACGTACCACCGTGGTGGGACGCTGAATGCACCTCAATGATAACTAAACGAAAACAAATTCTCAAAAATTTTAAAAAGAACAGGACTTTAAGGAATTACATCAAATGTCGTGAAATTTTAGCCTTTTCAAAAAAATTTCTTAAAAACAAAAAGAAGGAGAGTTGGAAATCCTTCTGTGATAATTTAAATAGAGATACTCCTATTACTGAAGTCTGGAATACCATCCGAAAATTTAATAAATCAAAAGCGGGCTACACTAAAATAGACAATAGTTTACTGTCTAGTTTTTTACTAAAATTAACGCCGGACTATGTGCCCCCGAACATAGAACTTACTTCTTCTAGCTCAGAAGATCACATGATCTTGCAGCCTATTACGATGATTGAAATTAATCGAATTTTAGAAGCAGCGAAAGATTCGACACCGGGAATAGACGATGTAAATTACAGTCTATTGTGGAACCTACCAACAAAATTTAAACACATTCTTGTTTCGGCTTATAATCAAATGTGGCTTGAAGGAGAAACGGTAAAGACTCTCAAAAATGTCTTAGTGGTGCCAATCCTGAAGCCTAATAAAAATGCTGAAGAGATAGATTCATATAGACCAATAGCACTCATTCCATGTATAACAAAAATTTACGAACGAATTATCAAAGATAGATTAGAGTGGTGGATAGAATCTAAAAGCATCCTGCCAAAAACGCAGTATGGATTTCGAAAATCTAGAAGTACCATAGACGCGTTAACTGAATTGATTTCAGATATACAGATTGGCCTCACAAAGAATAAGACTACGATGTGTATGTTTTTGGATGTTAAGGATGCATATGGTGCAGTGGAGTTAGGGATTTTGGAAAGTAGGCTTTGCGACATTGGAATTCCACCGATAGCTTCAAGAAACATAACGAACTTGTTTCGTGATCTTAATATTTTTGTCAGATCTGATTGCAACGAGAAGATTGGTCCTAGAAGAATGCCGCAGGGGTTTATTACAAGGATCTTGCCTGAGTCCCATATTATTTAATATATACACTCACTCATTACACAATGTAATATCGTCACCTGTTAATATCATACAATTTGCTGATGATTTATGTATATATACCACACATTCACAGATGCAATCACTAATTGTTAACATGGGGCAATCAATAAACAAGGCAATTAAATGGTTAACTAATAACGCTTTAGATCTTTCGCCCAATAAAAGCAAAGTTATTTTTTTCTCAAGATCTAGAATTTTACCTACTCATAACATTAAATTTGGCAACATATCCTTTCCCATTGTCATAAGTACCAAATATCTTGGTTTGCACATTGATCATAAATTAAAATTTAATCTACATATAAACGAACTGGTTGGCAAATGCGAAAAAACGCTAAACTTAATGAGAATGGTGTCAAGAGTTAAATGGGGTGCCGATTTCACAGTACTGAAAAACATATATAGGGCATATATAAGATCCCTTCTGGATTACGGATGTTTCTTATACACTACTTGTAACGCTACCAATATACGTAGATTGAATATTATACAAAACAAAGCTCTAAGAATATGCGTAGGGGCAATGAAAACCACACCAATTGCTGCATTGCAAATTGAAGCTCTTGAACCACCACTCCACCTACGAAGACTATATATCGCGTCTAAATACATTTGGAAACTAAGATTACAATACGGAGATCATCTATTAAAGAAAATTAATCATTTATCTTTATTAGATCTAACGGAAAAATATTGGCTCAAAAAGGAATCACCTATACTAGTGGAGAGCTTTCGATTTACTTCCAATTATGAAGATAGACTATATGTCTCTATGACTAAAAATTTGGATTTTATTATACTTATATACTGAATGATTCCATTGAAATACCAGCATACTCTGGACAAGTAGAGCACGATCAACAATTATTTTTATCTATTCTCAATAAAATTCCAAGAGCGCTTATTATTTTTACTGATGGTTCCAAGGATAAAGAGAAATGTGGATGTGCCTTTTATGATTTTAATAACCAAATATATAAAATGTTCCGTTTAGATTCAGGCGCATCGATATTTACGGCTGAAGCAATTGCGGTGTTGGAAGCTTTAAAATATGGTAGAGATTCTGGAAATTCACATATAGCGATCATGACAGATTCCACAAGTGTCATATATGCAATAAGAAAACGAGATCCTATTTCAAAAATGCACCCAATAATTTTAGACATTATAAATATATTAATTGAATTAAGGACAAGATCAGTCCAAACTGTTATATACTGGGTAAAAAGTCACGTCTATATTGAACCAAATGAAGTAGTAGATCGGTTAGCTAAGAGGAGTGGTACTGAAGGCATCATGTATAAATCCGTATTGAGTATGGGAGAAATAATATCTATTACAAAAGAACAAATATTACGGCGAAAATGGGACTCGTATTGGAAAGATAGTTATTCTCAGCACATGACCCAATATGCATATATACAAGCTTCGACTAAGAACAATTCTTGGTACATTGAATCTAATATAACCCGGTTTTATCGCTCAACAATTGCTAGACTTAAGTTTTGGGCACGGACAATATCCTGCGCACCTAGCTCGAATTAAAATCATAGAGTCATCTGCATGTAGTAATTGTGGTAATGAGAATGCAAATTTAAATCATATATTTTTTGGGTGTCAAAATCATACAAGTATAATTAATCAATTCATTTATAAGTTAGTTGAAGAACGAATTCCCTTACCAACTAGTATTATTACATTACTTTACATGAATAGGAAAAAGTATTGATAATTTATTAATCTCAACTTAATTAAAATGAATATTAGAATTTAATGTGGCATACTCCCATCCTACTTACACCTATGTGGGTCCACCTATTGTCCGTTGGCCGAATTTTTGTGTGTCTTACTGTTAGTCATCTCGATAGGCCCCGAGATGTGAAATGTGTGTCCTTGTCTTTACCTGATTAAGTCCACATCTACATTTAGGTTAACTTTAGTCGTTTAACTGAGCGAATACTGAGTATCAGAGTAACCTTTATCAGATATATGATAGGAATTGTTTGTTTTGTTTGTACATAAAAGTTTTTAGTATTTTATTTAGTCAATAAACTGCGGCGTATGGGCTTAGTTCCCGTAGACGTCAAAAAAAAAAAAAAAAAAAAAAAAAAAACACTTTAGAGACAAAAAGTCTTGATACATCACAAAGTTATCCAGTTTGAGAATGGAGATGCGTATTTTGAGAATTGTTTTAAATTCCGTAGCAATCAGTATGTGCTTCGACTAGCTTGCGTGAGGGTGCACAATGAAACATCAACCTATCTGCAAAGATTACAAGTTTTTTACAGTGAGGAAATAACAAATTAATGTATTTCTGCTTTTAACTGTAATAATTAGGAGTAATTTTTCCCAAGAAAAAATTGTTATTTCCTCACTGTAAAAAACTTGCAATCTTTGCATATTTGCCGTACTGCCGGCCTTTCAACATCTAATCTCGACATAGTTTCGGTAGAGCGCTCGAACTTCGTCCTCCAATAGCTTAATTGGTAAAGCACCCGCCCGGCAAGCAGGAGGATGTAGGTTCGAATCCTGCGTGAGGAGAAAATTTTTTCTTGGGAAAAATTACTCCTAATTATTACAGTTAAAAGCAGAAATCCATTAATTTGTTATCAACCTATCTACCTGAAAGTAAGTCGAAATACGCAAAATTCGGAAGAATGTTATCAAAAAAAAAAAAAAGTAAGACAAGTGATAGATAAAGTAGCAATAAGGCTTATTAATAAATAATAGGGAAAGCGCTGTAAATTCCTTAAGCAAAGTTTCAATGCTAAAATCCAGAAGATTAAGTAATGTAATTTCATTCTGTATAGGTACCTTATTAAATATGCCTTCGAAATGTAAGTATATACAGTGACCCGCAGAAAGTAAGCAGCATACGGGACTTTTTTGTCTTTGAATTTAGTAAATCTTGCCAAAAACATGAAACCACGCTAAAAGTAAAGCAAAATTTCCATATGCTGTGCACTTTCTGCCAGTCACTGTATATATCAGCGGCGGTCCCTCTTAAAGAGCCATGGGGCCATGGCCCCACCATTGCTTTAATTTACTTTAAAAATCATGGGATGCCGGTGTTGCTGGACTTGTAGCCATCCTTGTACAAGACAATCCAGCAGTATAAAGCCTTCTTTTAACAATCCATTCACTAGCAATTATATCTCTAACTTCTTGGAGTTGATTTTGTAGCAAAACAGCCAAAACTATTCTATTCCGAAAACTTTTGGACATCGAAAAACGATCATCTCTTTGTTTGGTGACTTTTTTCGCCCAGATCTTGGTCTTCTGGTTGACAGGCCAGTTTCCTCGTAGCATTGGTACACGTTGTGCACAGCACAAAGGCTTTTATCAACAATTCTTGCAGTTTTACGTTTTCCTAAGCCATCTTGTATCAAAATCACAATTCTTGCAACAACAATAGGATGTAAACGCATTATAACATATACAATACACCACAAGGTGTGACTAATAGGTTTTACAAACAGAAATTAATGCTAAGCAAAAAAAATGTGAATTTTCACTTACAGCGAATGCATACTACTTTATAGAAGTCGTAAGTGCGGCTTGTCACCGCATGTATGACAACATGTATGACAAATGATATTTTTCGGAAAATACATTATTAAGCGCCTATTACGGTTTACAATTTGCAAATGCAAAGTTGAAACAGAAACTTCCAAATTTCAGTGTCGTCCCAATTTTTTGTTCGCCAGTATATAATAGTATTTGCTTTAAGTGTGATATTTTGCGCTCCTCCTCTCAAGAGCTTCTTTCGGTCGATTAATTTTATACTTTTCCCTTCCTTTTTAATTTCAAATTAAAATTCGTTTTACATGTGGATACCATATAAGAAGCACTGGGGACAGGTACTCCAATAAGAGCGGACTCAAACTGATATACAGGCGGCTCTAAAACTGTGTTGGAGCTGGAATATACGCTAAGAAGCCCAGAAAGGCTCTTTCGGTAAGCTTCAGCAAAGACACAACGGTATTCCAAGCTGAGGTTGCTGCAAGACACCATTATGTACGAGAACTAGAAAGATGTACCTGGGTCAGATAAAAGCGTCGCTATTTTCTCTGACAGTCAGTCCACCCTTAAAGCGATTAGTTCCATAAGCGTGTGTAAGCGCCCTAAATGAGATGGACACCAAAAGAAAATTAACCTTGGCCTGGTTCCCTAGCCACTCAGGCGTGAGAGGAAATGAGGCGGCGGACAAGCTAGCCAGGCGGGTTCATAAGGGTCATTTATTGGAGCTGGCCCTTCTTTCGTCACTAGCAAATTGCAAATTAAGAAATCGATCAATGAATGGATACATACTCAGTCCAGAAAATGGTGGCAAAAATCACCGGAACAGAAACAGGCAAAAGAGTTCCTAAAGGAACAGAGGCCTGAATTTACTAGAGATCTATTGAATAAAGACAGGAAGATTGTCAAAATAATAGCAGGTCTGCTGACTGGTCACTGTAGACTATCTAGGCATATGTGCAACATAGGCCTGGCAGATGACGCAACCTGCAGTTTCTGCCAAGAGGAGGAAGAAACACCAGTTCATGTGCTGTGCTAACGTGAAGGCCTGGTGAGGACAAGGTTTCTAGTAACTGGCGTAGAGAACCCCACAGCTAGTAGCTACACAAAGAAGCCGCTCTCAAAGATGATAGGCCTAGTTAAAGGGAAAAAATTAAAGAGCTCTAGGGGAAAAAGGGATCACAATAAATCTGAAAAGGTCGCGGTGAAACAGGTCCATAGGCCACTCCAATCCTAATCTAATCTAACACCTAAATATATAAGTAAGGAGTTTTATTTGAATCGTTACTTGTATTATTTTTGCGCTTTCTTTAATAATTTCTGTATTATTTGATTGCTATTTCGTATATTATCGTTATATCATCATAATTCGAAATTATTTTTGCCTTGCAATTGGCTGTAATACCGTACAGGGGAAACAAGATTATTATTATTATGCATTTTATGTTTCTAAAGATAGTTCTACCCGAAAATTCAATCAAAAGTAAGTTTCACTAGTGAAATTACATTTAATATGCAATAAGTATCCAAAATATTTGTGATTTTTGCATTCTTTACAGCTTTGGTGCCATATTTTTTTACATTTTCAAGTTTAATTGAAATAACTTAATGCAAGTCAAATGAGGCTGATTAATGTTTCATTTTAATGTTACTTTTAACGTTTGTCAACTAGTGTTTAACAAATAACATCATTTTCGTAGCGAATGTTTGTTACTTTGTGGAGCTATTACTAAGTATAAATCTATCTTGCAGTGGATATGAAAATCATCTTTAATTTAGCTCTGTTACTACGATAAAATCCACAATCAGTACTTTCAATGTTTGAGCTATTTCAAAATCTAATAGATTGTGGAAGACACTCACAAATTTTCAACGCGCTTACTGGAAGCACCGTGAATAATACGAGAGAGAACGTTCAAAATAAATTTATTGGAGTGACATTTCGGTTAGAGGCGCCCTTTGCCGACACGCCGCTGCTTCGCCAAGCTCGTCCGGCCGTTCATTACTGAACAGCACGGCAGGAACTTTTAATTGATTTCGAGTGGGTTTGATTCTATGGAATTGCTCTATCGTAAAGTGAAGGAAAAAGTGGTAGTCAAAATGTTACCTTCCGACTAGCTGAAATTGGAAAACAATTTCAATCAAGCGGATTGAGATCAACCACCCCATAAAAAGCTAATTGTCTTAGTTTTCAGATATTTTGCGCTCATCAGGTAAAATAGCTTTATACACACTTGAGCACGTAAAGATCTATGTAAAATTCATATAACTGGAAATTATATATTGGATAATTATGGGAGGGTAAACTGCCGCAAAAGAGTATTTTTTTTTTAAATTTAGGGAACGTAAATATCGAATGACAAACTGACACAGTTTACGTCAACGGAAATATTCCTTTTCGCTTGAAAAGTAAAGAATGGCGCTTCAATTCATGGTGGAACTTTGCAAGCTAACAAAGCGGCGCATAAAAAAGCAACCGTATTGTTATTATCTCGGCGTGGTTTTGTCAGCATGTGTACAAACGCTGTACACTTCGAATTCACACAAATAACAATTCCCCAACAACGACAATGTGTCTAGCCCCTTTTGATTTATATTTTTATGCTCCGAGTACGTAGTCGACTGCAATATTTAAATGAAGCTCAAATTTGCATATATGCACATATTTTATGCGGTTTCCTAGATTCAAAAGAGTGAATTAATAAATTTAGTGTCTGAACGAATGCTCGTTTTAAAATAGTTGTCCATGTCGGTGATTCATAAACAATAAACATACGAAGGTAATTGAAATGGTAAATTTAAATCCGAATAATTCGTTAGTAATTTTCGAGGGAACCAAAAACTATGTAGTAGCCCTTAACAAACATAATATAGTGGTACTCATATTGTTTGTATGGAAATTAACTATAATGTAGAACACATTGAAAATACTATAACATTCTTTACTATCCCGACTGGTAATTGATAGATCCGAGCCAAACAAAACGCAAGGAAAGCTTTAACAATATAATAATTAATAACCTTTATTACACCAATATATAAAAAAAATATGTGCACAGTTAAAGGCATTCATCTAGAAAATCATATGGATTCCGGGTTATTGTTTTTCATTACACATGTGTAACTTTAAAATAAAAGTTGTCAATGTCTTAGCGAATAGGCAACCAGTTATACTAGTTATTATTTTATTTTAACGATTAATTTCACATTTGACATGTTCAGACATTCTACTGTTAATAATTTTTATTACTAACTTCATTAAGTAAAGATTAAGTCATTAAGACATGCGAAACAACATAAAAAAAGTAGTTTTATTTCGCAGCAGGTTTTCAAAGTGATCATCTTATTTTTCGAGACGGTCTTGAAAGGAACGCGGAGCATTGATACAACAGTATCGGCCTTTTAAAGTGATTGACAAAAAATGTGTATTATAGGTTGTACGATATACTGCGAAGTAAGATTCAGTGAAGTAAACATTTTTATTGTACTAGAAATGTAGTTAAATCGGATTTATTAATTTGTTTCTTTTAATGACGTTATAATAGCTAGAGGATGGTTCAGTTTTAGCCGAAACATGTAGCTATTATAAATATTGATAAATTTGAATGTAAAAGACATTATTTAACTACATTTGAATATTTATCACTTCATGGAGGAAACATCAATATTATGCGCGCATTTGTTTTATAATTAAAATAAAAAAAAGTGAAATTTCTCTATACACATGTACTTCACCATTTTCACTGCTGTCTTCATTAACTTCTAGAATAATTATCTCTTCCCCGTTATCACGGAAAAGAAAAGAAATTTTTAATGAGTATTTATAGCTATATTATGTAAGTACATTGACAATTACGTTTTGTATGTCTTCTGTTAAGGTATATTACAGTTAACTGCAAATATCACAAAAGCCAATATTTGCAGTAAACTGTAATATATCATTCGTTAAAAGACATATATTAGTATGAGAAATAGAATGAAAAGAAAATAATCATATTTATAATTTAAATTATCTATACGTATACGCATTCAAATTTTATATCATGTTGGTTATAAACACAGCAAGGAGGTCTGTGTTCCGAGCGAACACACGCACATACGGGTGTCGATAGAAAGTTACCCGATTGCCCATATAAATCTTCTAGTTATTTTGACCTAGTAAGAAAAACACACCCATGTACAAAAACTACATGCGCCCGTAAATCACGTGGAATATTTCAATGCACAGCGATGACGCGTATATATATAACTTGTTTGTTCGACCAGAACCACAACGCAGCTGTGCTTTCGCAATATTCTACGCATTGGCGGCGTCTTAGATATAGATGTTTATTTATGTTTGTGCAGCCCTTAAATATCTCCGTTCAGGCTTTCATTGAAAACTAAGAATTGCTAAAATAATTTATATTTTGAATACGTTTAACAGCACTGTAACAAGATAAAATATATAATTGTATTACTTATTTAAATAGGTAATAGTGACATTTTCTTTATTTCTTGTATTCTATTGAAAAAAAAAATACAACAAATAAAACAAAAGCTTGGTAAGTCTTTTTATCATTGATTAGAAATAATTCAGGTATTATTAATATCAAAACATTGTAATTTTCCACAGCAATACATTTGAAAATGATGGTAAGTTTGTTATATCTATCGGCACGTTAAATTTAAACGATTATCAAAAAAAATAAAAACTATATAGGGTACATATGTATGTAGATATATATGCAAGTTCCTAGGCATAGACTGCGTGTAGGCAACGCCACTGAGTTTTCCTCTTCCCCGCTTCACCGAACGCGTTTGCCCGTGCTCTAGTTATAAATTAACATTTTATCATTGTAAGTTATGAAGATTGATTTTTTTAATGTGAAGATTATTATTAAATGAAAGAAATCACATAGGTACTAAGTATTTTTCAAATCCTGAGGTACTCAATTGCCCTTATTTTGCTTTAGTGAGATTTCGGTTAGAATATGCTTGCTTGATTTCGTACCCTTATTATCCTAATCAAAAACGTCAACTAGAACAACTTCAACGCAAATTTGCGAAATATTTGTAGTATCAAGTAGATGATTTTTATCCGCCTAGAAACTTTGATCACCCCACATTATTATCCCGCTTTGATCTACCACCTTTGTCCTACCGTCAGGTATCTATTAGCATTTGTTTTCTATACAACCTTATCCACAACACTGCTAACTGCTCTGAGCTCCTAAACCAATGTAACTTCCGTGTACCGCCTTTTCATACTAGATTATCTACCTCGTTTTATTTACAATTTCCAAAAGCCAATATATTACTTAAGTCCCCATTATACGTTGTGTAAGAATTACAACATGATCGCTGAAGTAAGCGATATTTATTTTCTAGAACTGAGAGACTTGAAAAATTCCATTTGCGAAAACTTCTACAAATATCACTCTTAAGATTCATTGTGAATGTATTATCTTTCCTGTTAGATTTAAATTTTAGTTCTAAGTATATTATTGTGTATAATATGTAACTCAGATTTTACTTTTTGTTATGAATTGTGCTGTAATTGGATTTTGTTGGGCAATAAATACGTGTTATTATTATTATTATTAATATTATTAAATATGAAGCAGAAAGAACCTTTAAATAAATATAATACAGACTCGGTAGAACAGAAATTCCTTTTCGTTCTATTTCTCATATTATCACATCCAATCCATTGGACAATACATATCATTTCTTAAGGCGAATCTAGACGGCCTTTTAATGAGATTCTCTGCCAGTAGATGGAGCGGATTTTTTTTCCGCTGTTTTTAGACATACCAATCAAAACATTTTAAATTTGATAAAGAGATTGTTTTGAAAACAGTATTTAAAATTGCGCCAAATATTTTTTTAAACTTTCTTTTTTTTAATTTTTTTGTTTGGTTCTATTTGGCTTCCAAAAAGGAAAAATAAATAAGTGGTCAAGGGCGACGGTTCAGCGGTACTTACTAATATTAAACCATTTTTTATCATTTCTTTCTGATAGTAAAAAGCGTCCGAAAGAGGAAAATGTGTTTTCTCTTTGATCTCGTCCGCCGGGACAACTATAACTAGAACTGTAGCACACGCGTCGAATTGAGTGTGTTACAGAAATGATACCGGTTCGAGTAATCAGATCTTTACAAAACATTAGTTAGACTCTCATATGAACTTGAATATATAGAGTAACACTATTTCATACGGTTTTTTTA
This sequence comes from Protaetia brevitarsis, assembly GCA_004143645.1. NCBI lineage: Eukaryota > Metazoa > Arthropoda > Insecta > Coleoptera > Scarabaeidae > Protaetia > Protaetia brevitarsis. The sequence continues at coordinate 958,874 of RXPK01000201.1, read as the reverse complement.
GAAAAATCAAAATTAAAATGCAAATTAATAAGGTACTACCAGTAATTTTATTTGATTTACTAGGCTACAAAGAAAGCTATTAATTCAGAAATAAATAATTATAGCACTGATAATATAATCCGTACTATGAATCAGTAGAATCAGTGGCTTATTTTGTAAATTGAGTAACTGCTGGTTTTCGAGAACTGAATTATCTCGAGGTATGCGAGGTATGTGAAGAGCATTTGTAGAACAAGTGTTTGCAGGAATAATCCTCAAGCGATAGTCAGATCGAAAAGAAAGATACCTTTTGTCTTTTTGAATGGTGTGAATTGTTTGCTTTCTATATTATATGTTCCCAAAATGAATTGCTAAGATTGTCTAGATTATTTGCTGCGTTTCATTGAGTGTTATTCTACCTGTATCTATGATTTTACAATACAACTTCCTATAGAGTAACTTGTGATAAATGAATCAGGATGCCATACACTGTCACAAACATACAAACCTCACTCAACACGCACACACATAGACATCGCACACCTGTGGTCAAGTATATCAAAAGTTTTTTTCTCTGGAAATGACTTAGCACTGCAGTTATTGTGCGAAGAATATTTATTTTTAAATGGATAAAAGATACTCGTCAAAAAGGAGAAAGCATCTTCGTATCAGCGCGAAAGGAAAAAGGCTTGTTCTAAGATTTCATGTTCTATTGCACAAAATGTAAGTACCGTATCTACTTAGCTAGACATCTTATTACTTTATCATTGCGTATTTCAGTGCTCCAAAATCCAAAAATAATTCTAGGGCGGTCAATATAAATGACTATGATAGGTATGTAATCTAAGCAGATATAAAAGAAATTGTAATTTATAGGTACATTCTACAAACGTCGAAAAAATTGCTGTGTGCATTTTTTTATTTGCATTTTATTGATTTTCTGTTTCGTAATACAATTCGCATCAAGGAAATTATTGGTTTAGTAGTATTTATAATTATGACTCGTTAATAAAAAGTAGATCTATTATTAACATTTACACATTTTATGAATTTCGCACTTATTTAAAACATAGGTAGGAAGTAGGTTGGGTTGTGTAAAATACACAAAAAGACACCACTGAAAGCAAAATTGAATATTCTTATATATACCTCACGTGATTCCATAGTGTCCTACCATATGTATGTAGATACGTCTTCAAAACAAACATCGGTCTGTGCGTTAGGTTACGATAGAAGCCGGTGGCCTGTCGGCATTTGATGGAAAAAAGAAAAATGAATATTTTTGTTTCGGGCGTTATTACTAGTTCAAATTCAAATATTAAAAAAGTTTTGTCATTAAGAAATTGATCTTCAAATGGCCCGTTGAGCAGATTCTTGGAAATTGTTTTTAATAACAAACTTATAACATTTAACAATTTAAATACATCGAAAATAAAAAAATTAAAACGTTGGCGCCATTTCAAACATTATTTTGAGACAACAAATTCAGTGTAAAATTTGAAAATCGGTCGCACCGTTTTCCCAAAAAGCGCGGAATAGGTACTTTTCCGATATATTTATCTCTGTCGCACACTTGGACGTCCAGATTCGCCTTAAGCATTTGTTACCAATGTTTTTTTTCTGTATTTTATTACTTATTTTCTACTATTAGCAACTGTGCATTTAGACGGTACACTAATTATCATGCATCATTCAAATTGTTCCCATTTGTGAACACTGACACTCAGGTGGGTTAATACGGTTAGAACGACGTCGAAATTCGCCTTCCATAATCTTCTACACAGTTTCCTTTTCTTTCTGCGGCACCAGCTACTTTTTTTTCTTCTTAAAGTTAACTGATTTTATTCGCTTACTATTTATTTTGCTTGCTATAAAACCCATAATACTATAACAACAACTACTTTTGAAATCGTGCGCCTCAGTGCAATGTTATCCATATTTAATTCATAATTAGAATTAGTTTTTAACTAATTAACCTCCATTACAGGCGGTGCAAATTACTGTAAGTTATAAAATATAAATAATAGTGAATTGCTAGAATATGTCAAACGTCAAACTAATCCTTAAGAATGAATAAATAATTGGTATAACTGGTTGCCTATATTTTTTTATTAGTATAACATAAGAAAAATGTATGCAGCAACTATCGAACATGTTTGGCTATAAAGCTAATAATATACTAATACAGTGGTACAGTCAAGAATTAACGTCCAGTTTGAGTGAGAGAAGAGAGAGTGTGCTATATCTCCACCATTACAAACACGGCAACACCGCTGTACTAATTACTGGCTATATGTTGTATTGTCCTGAACGCTTCGATTCCATAGTAATTATAATTATTGAAGAAATGTTAATAAACATCTTCATCCATCAATCCCTTCGTTTATTAGGTCATGTAACCATTATTTGTTTGTGCTTTAACAACGTTAGCATATATTTCCTCTGGATTTAGACTTTATATTTTACTGATTACTTGTGCTCTTAAGGTTATTGACTCGAAATACATTACCGCAGATATAATGTATTTTCTTATTTTTAATATTTAGCAATTACTACTACTTCAATCTTAAATCTGAAAATGTATATTACTTTGCTAATTTTACTACAATAATTTTACTTGGATTTTAATTTTACTCCTGCACTTGCAATGCCGTGTTTGTCCTCTCTTATGTATTATGCATGTGGTAAAATATTTTTTTTAGTAATACATATATCAAACAGACATTTGCACATTTCTTCCCAGTTACGTAGATTGATTGAGATTTGCAACACATTTCCTGAATACGAAGCGCTTACCTTTACAGCAGCGACGATCTCGTTAATTACCTAATGGGTGGATGTTCCTGGAGCAATCCTGATATCTAAACTTATCCATACACGTAGTTTGGGAGCGAAAACCGGAATTAAATTGAATGCAAATGAAGATCACGTCAAATTTCATGTATGCTGAATCGGTGCGGAAACGGAAGTGGCGCTCCGAACACGTGCATATGATATACACATGTACGGCATTGCATCTGAATTTTGTTTATTCCTATCAGCTTATGATGTATGTACAGAGCATACCGGGGAAATGCGGAATTTGAAATCCGGTACGACATACCTCTCTGGTCGCTTCCTGTCTGTGGTTACTACGATCGCATAAAATTTTGAACATCATCGAAAACAACATTAAGTAACAAAAATGCTCAAAACTTTGACGCTGATAATACTATACACTTTAAGATACCTTACCACAAACTTCACTCGCTGAATGCACGTTTCAATATATATAACAAAGCTACCGTCACCAGCAATGACACTTAACAAAAAACACTACAACTCTCCTTATTTATAACTAAAAATGACGTACTGTAGTGATTACGGTCATGGATGACTGTCGACATGTTTAACTACTATCTGTCTATTTAGTGTTTTAACCAACGTCATCGATTTTTGTCCGTATGAATCAAATCGATACTTCGGAGTCAAATTAAAAACCGTATAAAAAGGATATCTTATGCGCGGTTTTTCAGTATTGGTTTAAATTCGATTTTGAGTTTATGTTCGAATTTTACATTCAAACCGTATTATGATACTGGTCACAGCATTAGTTGAACCCTTGAACCGAACAAAAAAATTGTTTCATTTTGAGAGGAGTTATGTACGAAGCTTAAACTTTATTATCTCAAATTGAATATAACCATAATATAACTGTGATATAACCTTAAAATAATTGTTTGTGACATTTGATGTCAATCTGATGTTAACGCATTTACATTTTAACGACGCTATAGGTTAGATTTGATTACTGACATATGCCATGATAGAAACCGGAAACGATGCACTATTTTAAATATTGTACTTAAACAATGCAGTAATATGGCTATCTCTATCTGTCACATTCATGAAATTACTCCTTGTATCTTTTTCTGCGAGACAAGCGGAAACTTTGCTTCTTTTTCCAATAGCAATACTTGAACAAAATAGTCAAATCAGAAGATTGTCTTTACTTGTATGACATATCAATGACGTTGGTTAAAACACTAAATAGACAGATAGTAATTTATAAGTTATTACGTCACCTGCAACTGAGTATGAAAAACATATGACCTACACCCACACAAAATAATTTCTAGAGCGCACTAAAGAGTTATTAAATTTTGATAAATCAGATGAAAATTGTGAAAAGTCTGAACCTGATGGTTGTAACCAACAGACACGTTCTTCCAATCTAATATCAAAAGATTCTCAATTTTATTTTCGTAAATACAATACCCATCGTTATGATACATTTTCAAAAATATCAACAAATTTTGAACAACGATACATACACACTTAGGCCTATAATAGTTAATTTCCGAGATATCTTTTATTTTCAAAAAACTATATCACATTATATTGTTTGAGAAAGGCGGTACAAATTTAATTATCTCTTAGAATAATTGGAATTTTGTCAAATTTTGAAAATATCTTAATACAGATCTAAATTCCAGTTTCGGATGTTTCTATACTTCAACTTTAATAAATTACTGGATCTTCGTCACTACGAACATCGTTGTTAGTACAGGAAGCCATCAAACTTGAACAGATTGTTAAATTATATCTCCTTTTGCCCCACAAACTAATAAGATAAAAATAAATAAAATCTTGTTCTTGCAATGAAAAGCAGAATTATTAAAATCATGCAGATTTCGTCGTCAGCTATCTCAAGCGGCTCAAAGATTTTCTAATCAAAAATGAAGATCTGAAATGCCTTGTAAACACGCTACTGTTCTCCACCAGTGCTGTTCATCGAGTTCGCTCGAATGACATAGAGACTGAACAACAATATATCTCCTTGATGTATGTAACTATGCCAAAAAATATATGCGAATGGAGGGGCCTTTTGGGTAGGCAACCAATTAACACAGTCATATAGTTTTAATCCGTAATTCATAGTTCTTGATACCTAATATTCCGATTTTTATTTCATTATGAATTTAAAGCTTTTTTTGCTGACGAATATCCTTAAGCCACATTTAAACATTTATAAATATGCATTTTATTATCGAAATTAAGACGGTATAGGCATTAGTGTTCGAAGAATTTGTTCCGTATTTGAAATCGCCGCGGGACGGGTTTCTAAGATGTTTTTGAAGATAGTGGGAGTAACAGCTGTCAAAACTTGACATGTGAAAATTGTGAAATAAAAGTGCCATTAGTATCTACACACATAACATAGCCTGCTAGAAGTCTCCCATCCTAACTAAAACTGCGTTTAGCGCCGCCTGTTCCTCGTTCCTGCACTATTTTCTTTTTGTCCGCAATTTAAATGCCATTCTGATGCTAATTGATACCTTATACTTATATTTATAATTTAATATGTAAAAAGCACATGATTTTGGAAATATTTTATTAGTTAAACAAAAATACAATATATTAGATGTACAAAATACTAATTCCCGAGAATTTATCTATGACATATGGAAATGCACAAACATAGTATACTTATTTGCTGTAAAATAATAACCTAATTATAAATTAAAAAAAAAGAGAACAATACTAACTTAAATATAACATTTTTAGAGGCAAATATTAGAACCGAAACAATAAAAGGCTTAAATAGTACCCTTTTATAAAATTTAATCTTCACCTTTGAACTTGAAAACAACAGCTTATATGTAAGTATTCTAAGAATGACAGGAAATACTAGGCTAAAAGTACACAATTAATATTTTGTAACAATCGAAAAATTAACCCAATAAAATAGAATATGGAGTGTAAATATAGATTGAAACATGTACCATTTCGCGTAGTATACTATTTGCATTGATGTTTATATACAATATATTTTAAATATGATGGTTGGGTTCCATTGATGAATAACATATTTACCTAAAATATGTAATACATTTATTTAATCTTGTCGGGCTGGAAATTTATCTTCTACTCTCAATTTACATAGACCAGTTTCACGTTATTGATGAGAAAACAACATTTTTTTCATATTATCGACAGATCTGCTGCACCTATAAACAGAAATTTTATATTGCTATTATAGTTCAATGATATTTATTGGATCAACATCAATGTCCAATATTAATATACACCTATTACAAATTAATGGTGGGCAAAATCGAAATATCTGTGATTGAATAATTTCATAATCATTTAGTCATTGATTAATCCATTCATTGGAGAAATTAATTTGTACTTGTCCTACTCGGTTATTTGTTTCGACTAGGTACAGTTTATATTTAGAGAACCCTTTTTCGGTGGTTACGTCCATCTTCCATCGTTTAACAATAATTTTGTGATTATGACTATGTGGGTTAAGAATGTTTTATTCGATTTTGCCTGTCACTCAATATGGGTAATCAAAAGATTTCTTTTCCTTCATTTGATTATGCCCACCACTATTGTAAATATTGCACTGTACATGAAAGATGCATAAAGATGTATAAAAGATATTTAAGCAAAAGTGTTAAAAGTTGTCTCCCTTGATATGATAATTGACAGGTTTCGAAAATTTATATAAATTGCAGCAGGTAAAGGGTTATTTGAATTGAAATGCCTTGTATAATAAGTTAAATACAAGAGAATAATGAAATCCTACAACTGAAAATTATAAAGATAACTTGAGAGAAATGTTAAAATGACAATATAATCTTTTTCAAAAGCATGTAGTAGTGTGATTTCTCCTGTATTGGTTTTCTAGAAATATTTTGCAAATTTTTTAGTTGCCGAAATTCATCAAACTACAAAAAAGATTCTCCAACGTTTCTCTCCGTCTGTGAACCACAATTAAAATGTCCTCGATTTTAAAAATTAAAAAAAAAGCTTTCCTTATTACTTATATTATAAACTCCCAGCAACGGGGTTAATAAACAGAAATTGAACTCACGAAACTTGCCTTGATCGTTTCCTGGCACAGTTTATAATTTGATTTGTTCTCTGTGGGCACCTAATCGAAATAATCGTGAACTACTGTTGTTTGAAACTCAAAAGATTACCCTGAAATCAAATATAATAATAATAATCCGAAATAACTGAAAAGAACCATAAAAAAAAAACAGTTTTTTGCCACTTCTAGTTCAGTAGTTAAACTTAATTTAAAGTAGAGTATAGGTTCTGTTTTGATTCCGGTCCGACACTTCTGTTTTGTCTGCTAATTGCTCCAAATACATAAGGATCATGAACAAAATTGCCATTTTAGAAAACAACTAAACTTCTATTCAAAGCTTTGACCCCGGTAGCAATTTATGTAATCGGGTGTAAATTATAAAAGCATTAGTAATCTAAAAATATTCGGAGCCATTTCAATATTTCAACATTATTTAAACATACACATTATATTTACGCAAAGTCTCCTCTCCTCTAGTGTGCTAAATGAAGCGCTAAATAAGAATGCATTAAAAAACACGGCTTCCAAATACTTTTTTATTACAGCGCAGCGCACGGAAAATCCCACGGAAAATTCCATATGCTGCTTTTGCTTATTGCGGAATAGCAAGAATGTAGGAACTTCTACGGCATAATATCTCGCTATGTTATATCAGGTATCGAATTTTCTTTAAGAGAATTCCTCCACAGTATTCTTTGGCTAAAGAATTTAAAAATGTTTAAAATATTTTCATACAATAACGTGGTGCGCATAAAGTTTTTCTCTTGAAAACACTTTGGTGTTTAATATTCCCGTTTCTTCATACCGCACCGGTATTCTACAAACCAGAAACTTGTTTTACTTTGTTTGTACATAAGTATTTTTAAAATTTGCCTAGATGTGCAACTATGTACAGATATAAGTAATTATAAGTAACATGTACACTTCTCGCAGGAAAAATCGGGACACCCACAATTCAGAATTTTAAAATTTCTTGATTGTAAATGCAACTTTCGAAGGACGTATTCACTTATCATAGCCATAAATCACTTAATTATGTATATTACTGCCATCAAAGGTAACGACTAGAAATTTAAACAGAAAGATAAATATATAGAGAGAAAAAGGTTTATGTATAGAATAAACAAATCTGAGTTTCGGTGCCGGCGTTTCCTTTAGAAATACCCATGAAAAGAAATACATAACTACAAAAAGAACTCTTGAATAGACGGCTTCATTTAGAAATATATATGTATTAAACTTGTTTGATGTTATGTAGAGATAATTCCTTTTTAAGAAAACATGTGGTGATGGGATTTTATTATTTAAAATTATGTTACTTGTTAGTGCTGCTTTGATATTAGTTACTTACTTGGATTTATGCTCGCGAGTATTAGTTTAGCAATAGATAATATGTCAGTCAGCCTTCTCAGTTTTGGGATAATGTGATTTTCACATATTTATTGACTACACTATTATTGGTGTATTAATTACTATTGTTGTTTAATATTCTTAAATATTGTATTACTATAAAGTTTTCTTCTATCTATAAAAAATTACCAAAAAAACCAGGTTTAAGATTATTTATAAAATTCTTAAATAAAGCAATTAAGTTCGCAAAGGAATTATTTATTTTATGAATCCTCCGTTTATTGTATTTTCAGGCAATATATCTTAGCTATCGCCTGTGTAATCTGACGTCGTTAATCTATTTTCTTGAAATATGGCCAACACTGGGTCTCTTTACAAACTGTCTTTATGTAGCACAGGTTCATTAACAATTATTTAAATATTATTGGATTTATAATACATAACAAGCATTGTAAGAAAGCATATTCGTCAATCTCAGTTAGAGCTAAAATATTTATTGTTGAATTTGATACATTTAATACTTTTTCGTTGCTACTGCCCGAAGCTGTGTTACAGACCAAAAGTGTTAGCTATATTTCAATAAAATAGAACATTCGATTACACAGGCGATAGTTAAGATATATTTCTTGAAAATACAATAAACGGAAGGTTAATAAAATAAATAATTTCTTTGTGAAATTAATTGCTTTAAAAATTTTATAAATATAATCTTAAACTGTTTTGGTAATTTTTAATACATAGAAAAATATTTTGTAGTAAACAATATTTAAGAATACTAAACAACAATAATGAATACATCAATAATATTGTAATTAATCAATGTGAAAATCACATTGTTCAAAAACTCAGGAGGCTGATTAACATATTGTCTATTGCTAAAGTATTACTTGCGGGCATAAATCAAACTACGCAACTAATGTCATAGTAATAGATAAAATAATTTTAAAATCCCATCGCCATATGTTTTCTTAAAAAAAGAATTATCTCTAACATCAAACCAGTTAAATATATACATGTGTATTTCTAAATGGTGCCGTCTACTCAAGAGGCCTTTTAGTTATGTATTTTTTTTGCGTTAATATTTCCGTATTCGGTATTTCTAAGGAAACACCGCCACCGAAAACTCCATGTGTTTATTTATGTATAACCTTTTTTCTATATACATTTATATTTCTGTTTAAATTTTTAGTTTTTGCCTTTGATCGCAATAATACACACAAAAAAGTGATTTATGGCTTTGATAAGTGCATATACCTCTGAAAGCTGCATTTACACTCAAGAAATTTTAAAATTCACGATTGTTGGTGTCCCGATTTTTCCTGTGAGAAGTGTACATATATGAATTAATGTGTTTTTTCTTCGGATATCTTCATTTATTATCAATCTCTAAATTATTTTATTCAATATTTTTAAATTTAATGAACATAGAAAGAGGTGAAGAGTACCTCACTAATTTTGTAAATAGGGTTTACTATTTAAATTTATTTGATTTTTTAAATATTATTATTATATTTAAGTTATGATAGAAGGCTATTAATTAAATCATGTAATGAAGCTGTGCGAAGCATGGCAAGACAGTTATTTTATACCTGGTTTTTAAATGCAAATTCTCCATGGCATTTACGTTTAGCATGTATCTTCTTCAAGTTTTTGAATATCCTATTTAATGTTAATTTTAGGCCATATGAGTTTTAGTACTTTTTTAACATGAAACTGAAATTGTGACAAAAAGAAAACAAGGAATCATCATTTACATTGTAAATTAGCTAATGTAGGTGTAATATTTAAATTAATAACTTTTGTGTAATTACATAGGCTTTGAAAACATGAAATTACGAACAACGTCCCGTTACAACATGCGTCATGCTTCTTAAAATATAAATATTTAAGAAAACCCTTCGCAAAGATTCTATCAAATTGGTATATTTGTGGTACATAAGCAACCAAACTACGAACTAGAGCCTATTAGGAATTAATGAATTACACAAAGTAATAATGTTTCGATATTTACAAAGTCTTTGCAATTTCTCATGTTCTACCTTAACAATCTACAACATATATACAATAAATAAATATAAACGACCTAAAGGTTAATTTACTATCAAATACTGTCTCTAAATCCTTAATTGCGGTAAATCTTTGAAAATTTATACGATTAATTATATAAGTATATTCGAGGATCACAGCTTTTCGAGAAAACATCATTCTTTTACATTTTTGAACATTAAGATCAATATTCTTTTGGCACGAATTACACAACAAATCAGTGGCGGCTGGTGCATGAGTCACAAGCGAGGCCAATACACTGATTGAAGTTCGGGTGCTATCGCCTGAAACACGAATATATTACGAACTTATACGAAGAAATTAGATCATTGTAATAGCCTTTGTAAAATGTAAGCACAAGCCGCCGGCCCCTGGAATGGATGTGAATTATGGTACCACAATATCAGAACTTTATACCATAAAGTTCTGATTGGTGTGTAACTTGGGGTAATTTAAATTTAAAAACAAAGTTCAATCCAATCTGGTGTTATTTATTTAGTATGTACATATATGACATATTTCGATCTGACGATCATCATCAGGTTGAATAAAAACGGCGAAGAAAGTCAAATGATATGTCACTGTACTTGCTGAAGCTAACAGAAAGGTCCTTTCTGTGGTTCTTTCCAAGTATTACACCTCCTACCCCTTTATTAGTTTTAGAGCCTTTGGTATGCAAGTTCGAGTACGCTCTTACAGGAGGGCTTTCTTACAGTTCTACTTTCCCACTATTAAGGGCTCCATATACCTTGCTTTTTGTCATCCGGTTTTCCGGGCGTGCAAAATCGACGGTTAAAACCAATGACCGTTGTGTCTATACACTTCGTACCTTTACTGATAGGGTGATAGGTTTCAACATGCGAGGTAATTGAACATTCTTATGTTACATATTACAATGCGTAAAAATAGATAATCTATTTTCTCCTAGTGCTCTACTATCGCCTGGCGTGCCGCATGGTTCTATTTTAGGACCTTTACTATTTTCTATGTGTATAAATATAATAATAATAATATAATTTTTCCTAATATTTCTATGTGTTCGATACACATATACGCAGATGATGCGCAAATTTACCACTCTTTTTGGCTGAGTCTGGTTTACATGCACTAAAGGATATTCAAAGTGATTTGAATGCTACACTGTAAAAAAGTTGCAGTAAAACTACATGTAAAATCGTTGGTAACAAAGTTGCCTACAATTTTACAGGTAAATTTGCTTCATAAGGTAAAATTTCTACCATCGAGTAAATTTCACATGCTGATGTGTTTTTCAAAAATTGTACTTAAAATTCGTATGTAATATTTATATGAACTCTATATTTACTGAACATTGAAGTAATTTTCATATGTATTTTTACAAAGAGAGCCAGCAACTTACCTAATTCTTTTATAGCACCTAATAGGTCATACTGAATCGCTCAACCAGGGATCAAGAATGAACACGCTTACGCGAAACCTACGATTGTTTGTGACGTACATGATATCATTGAGCCAATAGTAAGTTCGACAAGCGAATAGAATTACCTACGCGCACAGATAAATAATCCAATAACCACTCACATTGCAGCGTATGAATTTCGTATTTTCCATGATATCTATAGTTTTACCCGAAAATTCAAGTAAAAACAAATAAATATAAAAGATCCTCATATTTTTACAGCAAAATTAATAGTTCACTAGTAAAATTACTTTCAAAGTGCACTAAATACCCCAAAAAAATGTCACTTTTACACTTTTAACTAAATTTTGAGAGTAAATACAAAATTGTACATGTTTTTTCCTGTATTTTCCTTTTGAATTTTTGTTACATCTTAAACTTACATGAAAAAGCTATAAATTTTACCGAAATTTCCTTTACCATGTTAAATATTTTAGAAAAAACATGTAAAACAAAATTTACATGATTTATTCACAACGTTATTACATGTATTATTCCTGATTTACCATGGCAAAATTACTGTAATTTTTTACAGTGTATGTCGCCAAATGTTCTCTGCACTAACTCTCCTTAATTCATCAAAGTCGGCTGTGTTGCTTCTTGGTAATAAACGATTGTTAGAGAATCTTCAACATTTTGTAAATTTGCGTATAGGTAATAATACTACACCAGTTGTCACGGAAGCAATTAGTCTGGGTCTGACTATTGACAATACATTATCGTGGCTAGTTGCATAGGATAATCTTCTTGTGAAAAGTAAAGTTCAGTATAAAAATTTAATTTGCAAATAGTAATATCTATAGTTAGTAAAGAATTACTATTACATTTCAATTTAGTACATTTTGTTTCACACGTACGTACTTGAACGATTTCTTTTCTTAAAAAAAATCAAAAAATTAAAGCTCAAAACTTAGTGTGCGCAGTTTTAATTTTTAATTTTTTTTTTTTTTTTAAGAATGAAACCATTCAAGTGCTTTTTTGTAGCAAATATTGAATGTTTAATGTTCTGCATTTTAAAAAATCAACTACGTTACGATTTTATTAAAGATAATATAGCTGTATGAAGTTAAGTGCTCAGAATTCGGCTGCTTTCCCCTACAGTGGGCATATAGCAATCTAAGAATACTCCATTGTCACCGTGAATATTTACGTGGAGATCTAAAACGTCTTTTGTGTGATTCGCTAGTTTTGTATAAAATTATTGTATTCTATTTATTTATATTAGAAAATATGACCACATATCCCATGTTTTCAAAGAATGTCGATGATTGAATATGCGAAATCGTATACTGTTAAAAGCACCCTGTATGTATCATGTATTGATCACCACAAAAAAAGGCCACCATATTTACACCAATCCATACTGATGTACATAACTTAAATATTATATTTAGGGGTAGGATTACACCACCGCTGCATAGAACCGCTCTTTTTCAGCGCTCTTTTTCCTTTGCTAGATTTAAAGTATATAACGCTATCCCTACCTACATCAGGGACAGGCCTCTGCCTACGTTTAAAAGATTATTAAGAGATTTTGTTAGGGAGTGACAGCTACTTAATACTTATGCTCTAGCGCTAGGTTAGTGTATAAATAATTGCATAGCTTTTCAAATATTTATTTTTATAGTGTATGCAGTCATTGTTTCTTTCTGGTCCTATTTTTTCCTTGCTTTTTTTTTCTCTTCATCACATTAATGGAACTAGGTTAGGTAATTGCAAGCATTTGAGTAGCCATGAAATTGTATTTTTATGTCAAGGTTAAGTGGAAGAGCGGCCCTGAGAGGTTCAGCAGCCCTTGTGGTTTTCATTTTTCATTTTGATTTCATTTTAGCTGCTTGTTTTCACTATTTCTTTTTTCTTTTAACTAGGTATTGGTATATATTTATGTTTAATTTATCTAATGGGAAATAAAGTTTATATACGTGTATTGAAATAGGTGTATTGAATATAATTTAGAGTGAGTTAAAACAGGTTTCAAACCCTCATAAAGGAGTAATTATAAGTTGAAGTGCATATTCGGTTGCCTACTCTACAGCCAAATTTTGAATTTGTTAAAAATGACTATAAAAATAGACCATATTAGCAAGAGGTGCGAATTATACGCTTATATATAATGTGAACTTTATTTTAATTGTTCATTCAAGTTTACCTGGTATTTTTAATTTTTATTATATTTTACTCCGGGAGATTTTTCATTCTTCGGGAAATTTATTCGGTAACAATTGGTGTATTCCCCTCAAACTAGAGAAATAACGGCATCTTAATGTCAATTATTGGTTGTTCATTTGAATTCTATGTTGGTTTACCTGACAGCGATAACAATAGAAGACAGATAACTATTACTTTTAGTTTACATTATTCATTCTTCCTGTGGCCACGAGAGACGACGGTTGTTCATTAGCTCCTATAACAATCTTTACGCTACACACTCAGGAATATCAAAGCTTCACAAAGTGTTTACCTAAAAAGTATCGATTTATCACCTGAATAATATAAATAGCTTTACCTGAATAATCTTCGAGAATCCCTTATGAAATTTCCTGAGAAGAATCCTGGGTAGAATACCATTCCATGCTATTGACCGATACGGGGGCCGGTCGAACCGAAAGTCCAACTTGACCCAGAGAATTACCTGCCCACACCTGTATTTTAAACTATCCATATTTGCATTCAAGTTATTTCATCAAGTACGTCCCACCTGAAAGAGAAAATAATTAATTAGTTTTAATTCAATTTTAACCAGTAAATTAGATTTTTGTAATTTATGTTCTCGATACGTTAATTTTGGGGTTAAGTTTGTATGAACCGCCATTATTTTAGGTATTTCAGGAATTTTAATATTAGGTTTGTTCGCTGTGCGAATCAGAACTTAATTGGAAACTATTTCGGTTTTTCCAGTGCGCATGATTCAAAAAGGGATTGTAGTTTGAAATTAGTTTGATAATTTGCTCTGCGAACACATCCAAAACCGACACTACTGCCATCTATGTTCAGCAATTGGAATTTGTATGTCAGCCGGCGGAGCACACGGCGCAGTGTATCTCTCTTGTTTAGTGCGCATGAGCGAATTTAAAATCCACAAGAAATCCGTGAACTTTCTGGATTAATCACAAACTGTCACTGACTACAAATTGATACTGTGCGAACACCAAATTTTAAATTACCAACGGTCGAAATACGAAATTGTTGCACTGCGAACGCACAGCTGTCATTACGCATGCGTCGTTCAGTTGTGGATAGTTTCTGACTGCACAGCGAACAAACCTATTGTCATAAAAATCCACACTCACGAAAATGGTCTATTATTATAAGGATTTTTCTTACAAATAGTTTTCTTACAAATTTGTTTGGCCATTTACGGCGTTTCTTTAACCTCATTTATTTAAAGTGCCAGGCACGTTTGGATACGGATTTCGAGTTAAATAATTTGTTTTATATAGTATTTATGATTCCAACATTCGTAGTGATCTAAGAGTATTAAAATTGATAAAACATAGCATTTTTTGATATTTAAACAAAGAGTTACGCTTGTATGTTTTAAAACATTCTTTTATTGCACTCTTAGTCTCTTTTTACAACGATAGATATATGATAATTACATTTTTTTTAATTTTAAACAATCAGAGAAGGAGCTTCGAGGCGCCCTCTTTAGATAAGAAAAGGCCTGGAAATCTAATTTGACAGGTAATCTGGTGCTCCTACAAGTGCCCGTGCCACCTAGCAGGTTGAAGGTCACTTGTACCTGCTAGGTGTATACTTGTACACTGATCACCATAATCACTCATTTATCAGGTCGCTAGGTGAATAAAAACCACTAAATTGTTGTATTTATTTATTTTATTGAAAAAAAGGAAAAAATCATTTATACATATACAAGAATGACATATTAATTGGAATTTTGAATATATTGAATCGAATTTATTGAATTTAATTATTATATTTCATTTTACTAAGGTAATTAAAATTTTAAATTCCGGGCATTTGTTCTGAAAAAACAGAACAGTATATTTATTATCAGTGACATCAACCTGCTAAGTAATTAAGAAACCAAAAGAAAAAGATTTATATACAAGAAACAATTGTTCTTCTGTGCCGCAGCTTTCAAAAACTGTACCTATTGTAAATATAAGCAAAAGAGGATGTGTTAATTTGTCTAACAAATTTCTAAATGAGATAAAAAGTATTACAAGGTCTACTAACAATTACTCCGGATTTAGGTTTGTCAATTAAACGAGATATTAAGTAAGAGTCAATTATATGAAAAGTTACATATAATAATTATTAAGTAAATGTGTGGCATTCAAAATAATATAAGCAAATAAAGTAATGATTTCTTAATTGGTGATAATCTATAACCGACATGGTTGAAAAATGCGACGATCAAACACGTGTAACCTATACACTGGCGGTCATTTGTCGATATTGATCGAACAGTTCTATACGACAGGCCAAAATCAAGATCTGGCAGATATTATCTCTCTCGGGAAAAATTGTCGGATTTCACATACACTTCGAAGTTTTTCACCCGTTTTGATCGACGTGCGTAGGAAGGTTCGGAACCGACCGATGAAGAAAAGTATGTGGACTCTTTATAACCTGATACTTTATATCTAGGTTATGTTTGTGAACTATGGGATCAGTCGACATCTACCAAAGATATGTCTTCTTAAATTCATCTAGTAATTTTTGATACTCAGAGTCGTGTAATTTACTTATCGGTGTTTGCCTGTGCATAAGCAGTTTTTACAGTTAAGACAATACGTGTGTGGACAGTTCTATAAACACGTAGGCAACACAAATTACAGCAAACGTAGAGGAATATCACCAGAGGAAATGGAATATCACCAGAGAAAATGGAGATTTTCAACAATGGACATAATGATCTCCTAGACAAATCCATTCAGGCATAAAATTATAAAAAAAACACATATGACTACTATACCATCAGAGTATAGAGCATATTAGTTTATTATTGGATTAGGGACTTTATTCATACCTACTATATTACCTATGTAAGCACTACACTAGAAGTAAAGTCGCTTAACATTTAACCATAGCTGATTGGATAAGTCAATTATTCAACGTATGTCTTACAAAGTACGAGGTAAAAATAAACAGTAACAAAATTAAATTTAAAAACAGAAACAACGAAATAAATCTGATCAGCTGGTACACTTTTCTCTCCACATATAGGTTAGAAATTCTCTATATTTATTCTTCGATATACCATTTCTTATTTTGTTTACCTCGACATTAAACAAAAAGGTTGTAAAATACAAATATAAAACATTATTTTCAACTTTAATCCACTCGCGTCTTCCCTGCTTTTTACTCTCAATTGTTCTTTTTCTTTAATATTGTACAAATTATGACAACTGAACTAGTTGAAGCCATACAAGCACATAATAGCTCTGTACTTGTATGTTCATCTATCGCGACAACTGTGATAAAATATTTTATGTAGTGTAATACTAGTTGTCAAATCTTTTTTTTAATCTTTGAATCAAAGAATATTTTATAAAAGATCTTATATAAAATCTTTGATAGTGTAAGCCTGAGACAGGTCGGTAGTCTGATAATTAGTGATCGCAAAGAGCCTCTATCAGGTAAAAATTAACATTTTAAATTTTTATGTAAACAATTAAACGTTTGTTTAGCTGCTTTAATTTTAATTATTGTAAGATTCTGTGACGTTGCGCAGTGAGATTATACAATATTTACCGCAAATGATGATATGTATATGTATATAGCGAGGGTGATGTTACACTGTGGTCTAAAAGATCTATTGTGTATTGTGAGGAGATGGATTAATGTTTTATTTTGTTCCAAATCTGATCCAGCCGTTTTGCTCTTTGTGGAAGACTTCTTACAACTGAAGAATTAAATGCCATTTTTTGGAGAGTTAATTTCATCTGATTACTTTAAAAAAAAATCCTATGTGGACCACGGATTGAGACTGATTGTGAGACTAGTAGCGTAGACATAGCGAGATTAATGAATAATGACTAGAGTGGTCAACTTTCATCTATGCGCCAGGTCAGTATTAAGTACAGCTGACTTCATGTAGAGGCTTCTTCATTACACTGAAAATTTTGACATTACCGGAATTGTTTATATTGGAATCGTGCTGTCATATCCATAAACACAAGCATCTACTGCTAACCAAAAATAATAATTCTAATAATTATAACATCAGAAATCAGAAGATACATCTTATGAAGCATCATTTGAAATTAACGGCTAGTAGTCCAGATGTTCTAGGCACTAAGGTGTACAACCGCCTGCCAATAGTTGGAAAGCACTTACGCTGAATAAATTTAAAAGAACTCTCAAATCATGGCTAAGAACAAAATGTTTTTACTCAGTCTCTGAATTTCTTAACTTTAATGAAGATATAGAACTCTAGAATGTTGTACTATTTTTCTTTGTTGTATTATTTGTCTTTGTAGTTCTTCTTTGTAGTGACGTGTCTCATACCTATTCTGGTAATTGAAATAAATATGCTACTTACTTAAGTTTACTTAAGTAAATATTATATATAGGCTCCTTACCTTATTTAAGTAGCAGAAATGGCATAGGATTGCTGAAAAGTTTGTGGCATTAAGTGTTTTAAAGATTTTAAAGATTGTTCAACACACGCATAATTAAAATAATCTTTATAGGTAGACAACGGATCAGATGCACCACCACCAATGTGTAGTCCAATCTGTGCCAGCGCAATAACTGTTTATCGCACACTGTACATTTTGGCACCACCATAATGTAAATGTCCTGGAATTCACCGACATTCTACATTATGAAACAATTGTCATTTTCTACGCCCGACATTGTATTAATTTACACTGCGTACAACGTTAACGGAGAATTGCACTATCTCGCATCAAGACACGACTAACAGTGATACAAGATACTAGACTCGCGAATCGGAGGGAGTGATTTACTGCCTTGAAGATATACTATGGCTAAATGTTCTGCATAGCGCGAGGCAGGTGTGGCCCGTGTAAGCAGCCACGTCTGACCATTCTAATTATCCTATATAATAGTACTACTTTAACAATTTGTTTGAATTACATACATATAAAAAAATCTACGCTATTTCACTAGTTAATGTTTTCTTATTTGTATTAGGAAATTTTTATTGTTTGCAGTCTTACGGACAAGCATTCAGGCATAGATTTATGAATTATGCTTTGGTCCAAATTAAATGAATTACTTTCGAGCAGCAATATCATTCAAAGTTTACTTATTCGATTTAATAGAAAAATTATTTATTTTAATTAAGTTAAATTTTTATTTCACTTTACAATAGGATGAGTATATGATCAAAAATAATGATTAAAAAGGAAAAATTTTACATTTTAATTTTTTAGGTACATTAACCTAAGAAGTAGGTACGTTACAAACGCTAAACTTTATTTTAAAACCATTGTATTATAGACCCTGGTATACACATTTAAACATACATTTATGTCGCATGTGGTGACATGAAAATGTCGTAAGGTATGTTAGATCGTCTACACAAAGGAAAACATTCAAAAAGAATGCATAAACCAAACTACACCAACATGCATGCATACGTAAAGTGAAATAGCATTTCCGTATAAAGAGATTGAACCCATTAAATGCAGAAACATTTCCTAAGGAACACGAAGCAAGCACCTATGCAAATGAGTATGATCCTTCCGTATCGCATGCACGTGTGTTATCTTTACATTAACTTGCAAAACCATACATTCGAGCACGTAGTGGTTAGTCATTACGATGACATTAGAATGTATATACGTTAAGATAACCAACAACAGAGTGCCGTCTTGTTTCAAGAGTAACATTCTGCTGACTCAGAGGTTTTATGTTATTTTAATTAATTTACAATCCTAGGGTATAGTTTCTTTATATCAGAGGAATAAACGGTCTTACTTAATTGCAATTAAATGTTTTTGAATTGAATAGTGGATATTTATATTATAGCCATTTCATCATACTTGAAAACGGTCATGTACAAAAACAAAGTAATAATTTTGCTTGTATGTATTTAATTAACTTTATTAAATCTACAAATGTTTTTCCTGCTGCTATAACATATAAAAGTGATCATTCACTTAATTTATGTTTCGGATTCTGGACATCATTCTTTGCGAAATATTATGAATTTTTGACAAGATGAGGTTCGAATTTAATAGAATGCAATTAAAATATATTTTTAATTGAAAGTCTGTACAAATAATTTACCCGATTCGCAACTATTCTTTAATAAATTTGTATCGTGGTATAGGAATTTTCGACAGCATGTATGAGCTTACGATATATCCTCCGCACTTGCACAATTCATTCACTTTACTTTGCATCTCAATTGATTACCTACTGGCCAGAGATTGACCCAAATGGTTTCGAATCTTTAAATAAAGTAGAATTTTATACAGAATCTTTATAGGTAACGTTATAAGCTTTCGATTCTTCTATATTTTGATATTACTTTTTCTTGCAAACAGTATCAGTGGCGATTCACCACTTTTATGGTTACGAACGCCATTTTAACATCTTTTAAAAAAGTTGAATATGATCACAGAATCACTCTCTAGATATTTTTTCATTACACTTTCTATGTTAACGTAAATTTTGAAGGCGAAATTTACGTGGGCATTATTGTAAATGAAGATATTTTAACACACAAGGTGTAGCTACTATCCTTTTGAAAGGTTCAAGTAGCTAATTTAGGCACATCACCTAGCAAATGTACTCCTACGATTTTATTACTTTTACAACTCCTTTCATATTAATTGTCTACCATTTAATTTTTTTTGTTTTAGCGAAACTGTTGAATTTATGACACTGACTTAAGGATCAATTATAATTAGAAAGGTATTAACTTTTGTTGATATTCGTATCATAAAAATTACTAATGCTATGGATGCAAAGTTTGTCACCAGTATATGAACTTTGACAAAAAAAAAACACCTTTAAAACCACCAATACTTCTAGTTTAATTGACATTGTAATGCAAGGTATGTGTAATATTCATTACCATTTTGTATCCATAAAATAATTTCATTATTTTATGGATACATTCATTCATTCATAGCTCGAGAGGGGAATTTTATTATAAAATTACCACGTTTTAGGTCGGGTACATGGAAACCGATAGATGCTTCCACTTTCCAAACGCGATCATAGAGACCAGTTGCGTTTCATTTTATAGCGTTGTATGAACCCATCTGCGCAAAACGACAAAGCAAAACATAAGCCTGCTACAATCGGAGCCTTCACAACCGTTAATTGCAGACACAACTAATTTTAATCCCCTATAAGCCCGTAAAAAGACCACCACGTTTGTTAATAGCAGTTTAAAAAAATATATTGCCATTGTTTTATGTTCAGCAATATCATTTTGTCGTTAAAAAATATGAAACAACAACATTCTATTGCTCTACAAAGCGATAATAAGTAAAACAGAAAGAGAACAGAAAGCTGTTACAGGTCATAAAAATCACATGTTATTATTGATACCTGTAATTGGTAGATAAACACATCAAAATAACGTAGCTCATATTTTCCTAGATTTCCTACCCGAGCAGTTGTATAAAATCCTAAAATAATATGCTACTATGTAAATTTCCCTGAGTGAGATTTTATTAGGACACTGAAATCCTGCAATTTAAAGGCGCGTTACAGAGGAAAGTGTTTAACTTCACTGCACTTGTTCATAACCCCTTCCGGAAGCAAGTAGTTTGGAAGAAATTATATTGAATTTGTAGGCAAATAGCCGTTGATATTACAATGTTGAAGGATTTTGTATAATGAATATATTTGAATTATTATATATTCCTTTAGTATGAGGCCGTGATTTTTAGTAAAGGCATAAATGCACTAACTGATTTCCCACTAAATTATGTTATAATGAAATGTTTTTGAAAAAATATCATAATATTCAATATACAATGCAATAAAAAAATATAGTATTCTTAAAACATGTGCTGATTTAGATAGATTCAATAATGCTAGGGTGTGTTAAAATAACTCTCGAACCTAATCCATTCTGCAAATACAGCTAATATTAACGTTGTATGTTCTTTTCATGTTGATTGAGTAATAAGTTTTTTTTGTTTCAAATTTCCTTCATTTATTTCCTTTTTATTACAAATTTAATATGTTTTAATTCTCCAAGGCTGAAGCCGGGTAAGTATAGTAAGAAATGTCCTTGATAGCTGTTATATTTCCCTATCACCCCTATAAAGGTCGTACTTTTGGTAAGAAAAAATTGAAAACTACTTCTTATATTTCATTATTTTTTTAATATGTTGTAGACACTTATAAGGTGCTTTTGCACGGCTAAAACATTAACCTTCTACGCCTTCTAATAGACATGGTAAAAAGATATTATTGTTTTTGACATTATTTTTAAAAGCCCTATATCTCGTGTAGCATTATAAAATATAAGCTACATGGCTATAAGAACGTTTGTTTATAAACGTTCACTCATTACACTATAAAAATTCTTTGTCACATATCTTTTATGAAAGATCTTCATCAAAGGTCTTTTATAGTGTAATGTCCGCCTAAGGATAGACTTAGTATAGTGAAACTACGCGCAGTTACTCAGATTCAGGGCGGAGCAAAATTATAATATTATGATGGGTATGGGTCAATCCTTCTTCTTTGTTCCACTTTTTTATTACAAACAATTTGTCTCATCTTTGAGGTTATGTCATATATTTAATGATAGCTTTGTTATTGTAGCACCTCAAACGCAATCATAAATCAGTATTTGATTGGTTGAAAGAAATCTCCAACTTCAATCTAAGTCATTTGATTGCCTCTGACTGATTTGTGATTGCTCCGCAACCAAAACTTCTTTGCTCTATTATTCCTTTCTGAATATTTACAAAAATTTAGAGATCGTGTAAATGTTTGGAGCGATTTAGCATCTAAAAAAATGTGTTGATTCCACACCAAGGTAATTTTTTAGTTTGTACAGTTTCATGAAAATCTGAATTTATCCGTTAACTGTATTTCTTTGTAAGAAAGGTATAACTTGATCAGTCATTCCAATAATTACGCTGAGAAAGAATAGATAGTACATTGAAATGGACGTGCAGAAGAATAATTCTTTATCCACAAACCAGTATTCATCTATATATAATTATTTACTCTATAGAGCTTATAATTTGAATACGACTAATTTGCTCTCATTTCTTGTTATTTGTTTTTATCAGTCGGCGCAACCTAAATTTTATTGAAAACTTGGAATGTCATCATTTTCAGCAAAAATTGTTGATTTACTTTCCTTTTCGTGATATTTATTTGATACCTTTTCGCTCAAAAATAGCAAAGGAGCAGCTGTTGTGGAATTGACGGTCCATAAAAGAAGAAGCAAAGGTTTTATAACAGAAATTACACATTCAGAACCTTTGTAGGTGAAAAGCGATATTGCAGAAAAAATATCCCTGCCCCTGTAGCTACATTGTCTAACATAAAAAGGAACACCCTAAATTGAATTACAACATATTCTACATACACCATAACTGTAAATTATGTATACTGAATGTAAAGAGTAATATTTACTCAGATATTAAATTAAATTCTTAACGACCGCTTTAATAAAAGACTAGTCGTGAAAAAAGTATAATTTTTTCTTTATCGCGGTTTTAAGAATAGCTGTTTTTTTAATAGTGCACACACATTTCGTATTTGAGTCATTTCATATCAACCGGAACATCTAAAAAATTTGATGTCTTGGATTCTTTTTATATTTTAAATTTGAAGTCTCTGCTTGAAATTAGAAGACCCGTATTTTTTGTTGTTGTTAAAGTTTGCAAAATCAATAAAATAAGTCACATTGTTTAGTTATGCATAAATTAAAAGATTAAAACAAAATACATATAAATCATGGTGTATTCGAAAGTTCAAATTATACATTTTCCTTTAATAGTGCCTAAATTTGACAATAATTTATTATGACCCCCTTTTTCTCCTGTTAAATAAAATAATGCCTTTTTACTTTATGTTTACCGCGAAATTATTTTTTGAAAAAAATCATAATATCCTTAAATATGTCTACAACAATAGAATATTTGAAATGGAGAACCTAGGGTATTCTATAAAAAAATATCTTCATGGGTACTATACATTACATACGATATATCATAATGTAACGTAGTAGTGTAGTTCTCATTTTCAATACT
The DNA here is from genome assembly GCA_004143645.1 of Protaetia brevitarsis. Taxonomy (NCBI): domain Eukaryota; kingdom Metazoa; phylum Arthropoda; class Insecta; order Coleoptera; family Scarabaeidae; genus Protaetia; species Protaetia brevitarsis. The sequence goes on along the minus strand of RXPK01000201.1, from coordinate 935,017 downwards.
TCTATTCTTGTAGAATTAGTTTAAAGGATATATGATATTTTTTCAAAATTAATTTGCGGTAACATAAGGTAAAAAACTTATTTTATTTACAGGAGAAAAGGTCCAAACAATACAATAACCAAACATTATAACTTCTGCGTTATTTTTATTGATTTGCAGCTTTCGCGAATATCTTTATAAATAGATACTGTAGAGCTTTAGGAAAAAATACGGGTCTTTTAATTTTAGGCAAAGACTACAAATTTAAAATATAAAAGAATCCAAGACGTCAAATTTTTTAGGTGTTCCGGTTGATATAGAATGACCCATTTGTTAAACGAGCAAAGCATAATTATGCATTCATATGTGCTAAAGAATACTTCAACTCAACAAATATCTTAACATAGCTTAACATCTATGAAAGTATTCTGAAAGATCAGATCCGATCGTTTACGCCTTGAACATAACCAAAGTATTAATATGGTACGTGTACTATTATAAATATGCAATTGCTCAGCGTTATATAGAGCTAAAAGACAGTCAACTAAAATTTAAGGGCCAGAAAATGTAAACAGTACTTAAGATTATAATATCCGTTTACCTTTTTCTGTGAAATAAAGCCAGAACAACGACAACATAAGCAATAACGATAAGTTTGTTTCAAATTCTCTGCCAGGCCATTCTTATTGATTCTTATGAAACTTGTTTTTTATGTCTTATAGGCAATGTTTGAAATGATTAAATCAATTGCACATACTAATTAAGAACCAATACATAAGTGCATAATAAAATAGAGAAGGCTCACAATTGCGGTTGCATTATTAATTCATGGGATGTAACTTGGGTTGCCTACCTTTGGATGTATTCGTGCCTTGCTACGTTATTTCATATAAAATTACTTTTATTGCGTGTCTTTATACCTACCACCAAAAAGGTAGGTATTATTGAGCCCTCTGAATATGAGAGAAGTGTAAATTTCTCTGATATAAGTGGTGGATAAATAAATGTCCTTATGCTAGATATCTATACATTTTATTTACTTATAATTGTGTCTTGAACAGTTGCAATATCTTATACCTTACATCCTTTATACCAGTAGAAGAAAATAGAACAAAGTCGGGCCTCATTACAATTTTTATGTGCGTATAATGTATCTGAAGATGCTTCGCTATTAACTAAACATAGAAAAAGCACTTCTCCCACATTTCAAAAATATTTACCTTGATTTCCCGATGTTGTAAAACATAGGTAATTTAATTATTTAAAAAAATCATCGCCTTCTTCTTCCTCCTACTTTCTTTGAAAAAAAAAATGATAATACAAATAAATAATATGTTTTTGCATACACGAATTTTTGTTTCCGAATTAAAACCAAAAACCAATATAATTATTTAAAGGAATTTAAATTCGCCCATTTGTAGGCAATTTATCATTTTATTCTTGTCTCTGAAATGGTTTAGATAAAACTTCAGCATTTAGCACGTTTGTCAATCATCCCGCTAAGCCATATCTCTCTACTTTACAATATCATAAAAAAGAAAAAAAAAGCTGTTCCACAATTCATTGAAGTGCCACTTGAACCGCAATCTCTGGTGATAATTAGAACTTTAAGTGAGGCTTTGAGAAACCCTGAAAATGGAATAAATTCCTTTCTGTCTTAGAGAAATAAAATTCGTAAAAGCGAAAGCATCCGCACGATTTGATTAATCGCTCTACTAAAATCCACTACGGCCACTTATTGGGACTTACCTGAAAAATAATGATATCTGTTATAACAAAAATCATAGCTTCTAACAATTTACTGCAAAACTTAGATTTTTGCCTAATATCGGGAACATGGCAATATCGGGGATAAAGAAAGATGGTTCGTCAATATCGTAAGTAAATCCACGATAATGACATACCTATGATAAAAACGAAGCAGTCTTCTTGGATTTCTAATTTTGAAATGGATTGAAATCTGAGAGCCTAATATGTAAAAGACTTAGAGCATAATACAAAAACTTCAATTTTTCACATACATCGTTCAGAAATGAAGAAAAGGGGCTATGCCAATGCCAACGAAGTGTATAATGAAAACAAAATGAATAGCTGTGCAATTTTTTCTACCTTCAATATTAATTAGATCAGTGACCGAAAAGCAACCCAACCAACATTGAAATGATTGCAAGTAAGACTATAACTTCGAGTCGGTACATAATTGTTACGTAAGTGCTGCTAATGTCTGGCTTATTGTTAGTAGTAACAGTTACTCCAATTTGGACGACTACCGTTATCAATAGCAGGCTGTCTATAATCCCATAACTTCTTAGTAGCTTTTCTGGAACCACGCAGCAAGATTGGATGGCCATAACTATGTCGTCTTCTCTTGAAAATTCCACTCAAAGTTTTTGCTACGTTATCGGAATATATATTAATATTAATTTCTCAATTTCGTCATAAATAAGAATATATTAATTACTTCGAAGTTACGAAACTATTTAGTAATATACATAGTGATTTTCGCGATCTTGCTACTAGAAAATGTTACTTGGAGCTAATTTTTACTTTCCGTATAATAATAAAAATAATAATAAATGTATTCATCCTGAAGATCTATAAGATATAAGACAAGTCAAATATTGTAGTACCTACACTGCACTGATTTAGAATTTACTAGTAAGTAAATTTAACACAAATAAACAATAAAGTTATTTATATTCATTCTATTACCTAAATATAACCTAAACAGCCTGTTATTACAGCCTGTTTTCGACGGTACTTATATGTAGAGTGGTCAGCTTATTTCGTATGTGAGCAGGACAGTACTAAGTTTCATATATGTAACATTAACGTTTAACACAAGCATACAATACGGTGTCGGGAAAGAGCAAAATTGTTTATTTATTTTACTGTAAATATTGTAGATAAAATTTTCATAAAGAATGACATTTTTGCGTTAAGTTCCAAATATTTTTCCCTCTTGTTCTGTCCATCCGGGGACACACTCTATAAGCCCTTCACCTTATTTAAGTAGCAGAAGTGGTATAGGATTGCTGAAAGTTTGTAGCATTAAGAGTTTCAAGATTTTTCTCACTAAATTGCTTTCGTCACCATGATAAAACATGCTTATATTTTGAAAAAGACCGTTCAACATCTACGGCTGCAACGCACGCATAATTAAAATAATCTTTATAGGTAGATAGCGGATCAGATGCACCACCACCAACGTGTAGTTCGATTCGTGCCAGCATAATAACTGTTTATCGCACACTGTGCAAACTATTTTGGGACCACCATAATGTAAATCTTGGAAGTCACCGATATACTTTTCTACACTATGAAACAATGAACGTTTTCTAGGATTTTCTACGCCCGACATTGAATCACATTTACTATGCGTAAAACGTTAACGGAGAATTGTACTATCTCGCATGAAGACTCGACTAACACTAATACTAGATACTATACACACTAATCGGAGGGAGTGATTTTACTGCCTTAAAGGTATACGATGGATAAGACCATTACTGGGTTGGTAACTGGACACTGTCCCCTGAAAAAGCATCTGTACAACACAGGCCGAGTAAGCGAACCGTGGTGTAGAAGATGCGAACTACAGGACGGTAACGAGTTTACATGTAATCTGCACTTGTGAGGAATTTAAGGTACTTAGGCAGAAGTACTTCGGGAGAGATCTATTGGAGCCCTCGAAGGTCCTCAAGTTTCCACTGGGCAAGATACTGGGCTTTATAGAGAACACCAAGCTGCTCGAGTGGAAATAAGAGAATCAATAGGGGTGGTACAATGAGCACCTTGCTCAAGTGCCCGGATATCAGTGCCCACCCTAACTTGAATGAAATGAATGGAATGAATAGTATACGATGGCTAATCGTTCTGCATAGCGCGAGGCGAGTACGGCTCGTGTAAGCAGACACGGCTAACCACTCTACTTCATAATGCTTTAATGCTTTTGGTGAGGTGATTATAACAAAAGAATTCAAAGCGGGCAAACTATACTATAAATAGACAAGCTATAAGATAAGTGAGAGATATGTGAAAGAATTATAAGTACCTAGCTTTCCACAGCATTCTTAACACTGAAACTAAGGAAGTTAGCTTTTCCAGTTAAATTCTATACGGTGGGTTCCTCATTTCGAGAGCAAATTTCAACAACTTTTACTTCATTTAGATACATACGGTTCGCACAAAATTAATAAGCCCTAATTATTCCTTATGGATTTACAAAAAGTGTCACCACTACTTAATAAAGTTGCCTCATCTGCAAACAGTAAAATATTATCAATAGGCTACATATAATTAGGTAGAAGCTTGAATCCAGTAGCATAAATTAACAAAAAGGCAGGGGTATCAGGATGGAATCCTGCGATGCATAAGTGGTGTAACATCAGAATACGACTTTAAAATTCACTGATTACAATCTATTAGTAAAATTTGACTTCATAATGTACTAACTAGGTACTGAGATAAATATTATATTTTATATACTATGCACAATCAAATACTGCTCAAATCTAGAAAGACGGCAGCTGGATGACCGTGTTAATTATTAGAAACTAGATTATTAGCTTAAAAATATGTGTTAACGGTTTTCTGTGTGAAGTGACTTTTTTTGAATAATGCCTAGTATTTATTTGCTTAAAGTTATTTGGATCATCAGTATTTTTTTTTATGTATACGAACTATTTTAACTATTTTAAGTAAATCAGTAAAAATATTTAAAGATGCATACTCTTTTTTTAGTTAAAAGTACGTGCGGTGAGATAAGCTGCGACAACAATGAAAAATTGAAATAATCGCAAATGTAATTTATAAAGTACGTAAACAAAAATCATAAGCTTTCGTTGTGTTCAAGAAAGTGGTGTCTGATAAATCCCTAAATTTTCTAATAACCAGATGGAGTATATTTTCAATTCGAATTTTCTTTTCTTTTACCTACTTTTACGTTGCTACCATGTATTTACGCGAAAAATCTGCCGATAAAGCTAACCAAAATCTGTGCGGTAGAATTTATGTTTCTAAAAGGAAACATCTTTCTTTGTTTCAGAACTCTTACATCGTATTATCCTTTTAAGTGGTTCGGGGTTGAGCCCTTGGGCATTGCAAAGGGATCCTATCTTCGTGAAGCGACGAGTGGCCGAACACACCGGCTGTCACGGGGATCTGCTAAAAGACGATATGGCCCCGTGCCTTCGACTAATACAACTCAGTCAACTTCTCTCGATTTCAGTGGATCCGCCTCGTTTTTTACCGGGTTTTGCGCCGTTCATCGACGGGACGATTCTCGTCAATCCCACGGCGCCACCGCCGGCGACGAATTCCCCAACGGTCGCGACATCTGCCGGCTACGAATTGGCCGACTTTCCGGAGCGCGATCTTCTCTTTACCTTAACTAGTACCGAATCCTATTTAGATTTGAGCGCGCAAGACCTGGTATTCGGATTCAACGAGACAAGAAGGGATCGCATATTGAGGACGTACGTTAGGAATTCTTATTATTACCATCTAAACGAAATCTTCTCGACGTTGAAGAACGAATACACGGATTGGGAGCGGCCCGTACAGAACCCTCTGAGCGTCAGGGATGCCACGCTGGAAGTCTTAAGTGACGGACATACGGCCGCGCCCCTCATAAGGATCGGTTATTTACATGCCCTGAGGGGTGGAAAGACTTTTTTTCTACATTTTCTACATCAAAGTGGCGAGCGAGATTTTCCTCAGGTAAGCGTATTTGAAATGAAATCAATGTGTTTACCGTATTATGTGTGCTACATACACAGTTTCACTATGTTATCATCTATAATAATAAGAAATAGTGACAATCTGCTGTAATTTCAGAAACAATCATAAAGACTTAATTGAGACAAATGTTAAATATTGTAACGTTACCAAACACAACATTTCGGTGATAACAAACCGTTCGTTCTCAGCTTCAAAACTTAGAGTAATTAAGTGAGATATTTTTATAATCAATCGGAAAGACAAATAATAGTCAGAGAAAGTACATACAGTAACGGCAATACCACTGCTACAAAATATAAGAAGTTTTGAACAAATACTTTGAGTTAAATATTTTCTAATTCAAAGATACATGGGAAACAGCTATTATTAAAGATCGTACGAACAAAAGAATTAATATGAAACTTATACCGGCTTTTTTTTTTCTTCATTATACATACATTTTTCCTATGTGTAGTTCAAAAAAATTATTGTTAATGCATTGGTGACTGATAATTAGGCAAACAGTTGTACTGTTGATTTTGGGGGCTACTGCATGGTGACAAACATATCAATCTGGCATTCAAAGATGCGATTTAAAAATTCCTTGGCTATTTGGGCAGGTGTATCAATCGGTTACAAATTAGTGAACTGAAATAACTATTCGATAGGCTTCACCTAAACTAGAAAATTTGAAATTATTTCATATTTATGCTTTTGTGCCGGTTTCTTTTGGTTTTTTGAACTTCAGTGCCATCTTTAATTCATTTTAGTAAAATGTATATGAAGTAAAAATCATAAACCTCACCATATACACACATAAACCCTAGCGTAATTTCGCATATGTATTCTACTACCCTAGTTCTTCAAATATTTAGTTCCAATAACTGGAACCTATTTGTTTTAATCAAAATGACATCCTTTGTCTTACTTTAATGGATTATATGCACGTATTATTTGAAGGTAGTTGACTCTTTATCTCTAATTTCAATGGTTTTCGGAATATTTACAATTTCGTAAAAATTTATAACTACTTCGAAAATGTGCCATATTTTTCAAATCATCGGACACAATGATGTGATATTACCACGGTACAACGGAAAAATCCGACGTTTTAAATTCTATTAAAAAAAACAAATATTTTTTTAATTCGACTAAAAAGCAAATGTTTCGTATGATCACGATTCCACTGTGGCAATATCTAAGGTTGTGGCTGTTATCATTTTTTATTTTCATAATTTTATTCTTCTCCTTTATCAAGATTTTGAATTCTTATTTTTCTTTGTTTTAGTTTCAGAATTTGAACGTGTTACTTCCTTGTTAAATAATTGAATGTGTTGTTGAAATGTTAATTGAATAAAACTTGATATAAGGGACAGCAACTTTATTGATTTCACATCGATCGCTTCAATTGTAATAGAACTTAACAATGTATCTATGTAGGTACAACGTGCTAACAACGAACGAGAGAGCTAACAAAAACAGTGCAACTGCGCATTGCGCACTTAGGATGACAAGTGGGTTGTATACCCCTAGGCGCAAAAAACTCTAATTATTTCCAACTTCACAACAGAATGTTATCAAATAATTAATCCGCTATCTTATGTATTTGTTTTGTTTTACACGTGCATATGTATTAGCATGAAATGTTTTTTCTATTTATTCAAAACCTACTATACCTATACTTATAGTTCCTTTAGAAACTCTTTTGTCTGTCTCTGTCCCTGTGATTTTTGCCACCAGTCTCTGGACTGATTTATATCCATTCATTGATGGATTTTTTAATTTGCGATTTGGTAGTGCCAAAAGAAGGACCTACTCCAACGAATGATCTTAAAGGCCATCGCCTGGCCAGCTCGCCCGCCACCTCAATTCCTCTCACGCCCAAGTGGACTCAAGGAACTCAGGCCAATGTTAATTCCTTTGGGTGTCCACCTCATTTAGGACGCTTACGCAGTCCCAAATCAGTCCACACTTGCAGAATTAATAGCTTTAAGTGTGGACTGACTGTCAGTTAGAGTTCACACCGGAGTGATAAGATACGGATACGACACGAATACGACAAGCGACACAATCAGTAACACGCCACGTGCGGTGCAAATTTAATTTAATGTGTCGTGTTACGGGTTGTGGGGCTTGTTATATTGAATGCCGTATTCCTCCGGTGCGTATTCTGCCTAAATTTACACGGTACGAGCCGTGTTGCTAGTTGTGTCGCTTGTCGTATTGCGGTTGTACCACTCCGGTGTGAACTCAGAGAAGATAGCAACACTTTTACCTGGCTCTGTCCATCTTGCTACTTCTGAACACAATGATGAATTGCAGCAACCTCAGCTTAGAACATCGTTGGGTCTTTGCTAAAGCTTACCAAAAAAGCCTTTTTAGACTTTTTTGTGTATATTCCAGCTCCGAGGCCGTAGTCCGTTTTGAAGCCGTCTGTATACTAATTTTGAGTCCGCTCTTACTGGAGTACTTGTCTCCCAATCCTTCTTATATGGTATTATAACCTGATATTTTCCATCTAGGTTGAATTTATGAGCCATGGCATCACATGGCATCCCTAGAAGGGGTGCCTCCTTAAGTTTATCTCATAGTTTTTGGTATTCAGCAGCGTGCGACCTACTTATTAGTACTTGACTATTCATAAGTCTATGTGCTGCAGATCTGACAGTTTCTTGTATATAAATATGTAAGGCCGTGTTCTCACTAAAAGCAACCGGCGATCGCAACGCAACAGCAACGATACTCGGCGCTAATGTTTAAATGAAACCAATTTGCAACTGGTTGCGTTGTTTAAATACACGTGTTTCCACCTACTGAAAGGCAATTCAACTGCAACGCAACCAGTTGCAAATTGGTTTCTAGCAGCGCTGCATACCGCGTCGCGTCGTCAGTTGCGGTCTACAGTTGACAGAAGCTATTGTGCCATAGCGAAAGTGTTTATATGATGTGACACAGACATCGTATACACGTGTTGACATAAAAGAAAAAGCTTGGGGAGAAATAACAAAAATCATGTACGAACCTGGTAAGCTTTTTTATTATAATCATATCTATAGGAACATTTAAATACGTGATTTAAAGGTATAGTTTAAGCTGCTAATGTTATCGGTAAAATCAAGACAGTAAACATACAAGACAAATACTTAATTGGATACCTATATTTTTTATCGATTAAAATTGTTGGTTAAACAGTGTGAGCCGCGGCTATATTTTCATCCGACGAGGACGACATTTTGTTCGCAACTATGAAAACAAGAAACTAAAGTTGATTTCGTTAACTACACAAGAGCAACTCAACTGAAGTTGCGGTCGCATTGCAGTTGCGTTGTTATTGCTAGTTGCTTTTGGTGAGAACACAGCCTAATAGCGGCAGGTTTAGAATTACTTCCATTGCGGTGATCGGGGTCGATCTCGTGTCGTACAGACACTTTATTTTTGACGTAAGATTTAAATTTTGTTTTACATTGACGTTATTATGTAGTTAAGAATAATTGAAGTTTTAGATTGGATTAAAGGTCAAGAGAAATAAAAATTTCCATTAAAACATTTATTTAATTATAAAATCATCATTTGGGACGATTCGTCGTTGATTAATATCATCTTCATAGTAGACATATACGAAAATTATTACATTGTTAATGTATTGCATCAATGCATCAATAAAATATATAGTTTCTTTATTTTTAATTCCTAGAAGGCTGATAAAATATTGTACAAAGCTATGTGTGAAGTGCTTTTTAGGTCTTCACGCAGATTAGTGCTCTACACGTCATGTTAAGGCGCAAAACGGTCACTTCACCCACTCTTTCATAAATGACTATTGTTATAATAAAAACAGAAAGAAAATGTAAATTGCAAATAATCTATTTGTTACAGTTATCGTGTTCGAATTCATCCTCTTACCTTATTAGAAAATTGTTGGTTATAGAAAGTACCGATTTGTTAGTAAGTGGCAAGCTTAGAGGTTATATCGAAATCTCCACTTTGAACCTGGAGACACGCTTCCATGCAGCAAACGTATCCCCACGTCACAAACTCTCTAAAAGAATGCTTTCTGCTTAATATGGTGTACTGCTAGAGTTTTCATATAAGTACACAAAAAGTAAACGAATGGATTTGAATCGGGCTGGTAAAGCTCTGATATCATCAGATCCCATTCATCTGGGGTACGTAGTGTTTTAAACGTCATGCACTTCTCGTGAAAAATGTGGTGGAATTCCTCCGTGCATGAATCATATCTTCCTACGTATATTAGAGCGTTATCAGTTATCAGAATATCACCTAAAATACTTGCCCATATATTCATAAACTGACGTTTTCTTGCCACATGCGGATTGCCATCAGCTCAATGATGTGTAATGTGTATTATAAAGATTCATAATACTATCTCTGGGAAAAACTTCATCCGTGAATAGAACTTTAACAGAGAAATTTATATCTTCTAATAAGAGTTGAGAAAACCAGCAATGCAGACATAACAGAAAATAACCTTCAGTTAATTCTTGTACACACTGAATATTACCAGTGTAATAAATTATCTACTTAATTTACTTTACTATCTTGCTGCATCTCGTGTCCTTACAGCTGGATTTCTCTCAACAAAATCCCGTAGCTCTACTTTATCGCGTAAAAGTCTCCGGGACTTACTACGTCCACAACCATACCTTATAATTAGTAACACTATCTGTTTCCCTTATTCTGGATACGACAATTTTGAAACCCCGTCTATCTCAAGCACTATTTTAACGGCTATTTTAAATAAATGCAGATCATATCGAACAGTGATGCTTAGACTGATCAGATGTGTCTGCTAAGATGGACCGCACTCGCCTCGCGCTATACAGAGGTTTAGCCATAGTATATCTTCGAAGCAGGAAAATCACTCTCTCCGATTCATGTGTCTAGTATCTACTATCAGTGAAATTACCCCTATTTCTTTTAGCAGCTGAGAAAATTACAAAAAGAAAACTTTAAGTAGAAAGGTTTCTAAGTTTCATGCGTTTGTTTAAATCAGATTATCCTGATTATCTTTTATGATAACCTAATAAGTAAATCAAGTTACGTGTTATTTGTTAATGTCATTACGTATTTGTGAATCTTTACTGAGATTTATTTAATAGTAATACTAACTTTAGAACACTCTTATAACTTTGCAGTTCAAAAATCTCAACAGAAGTTTCCTAATGTTTACGTCTGCGAAGATGCTTTACAAAATTTGGTAGAAAAATTTGAAATTTACAAACAATTTCTAAAGAAAACAAAATTAAACCTTATAAACCGTTTTTTTTTTTGTATATGAATTAAAAAATGCTGATGATGCTTTGCGTTTAGACTTTTGCTTATGGGTAGGAGAAAGTCAGTTTGTAAATCGAAATTTCCGCAAAAACATTGATTTTTCGGATAAATCGACATTCACAACCAATGGGAAAGTTATAGATTTTGACTGAGAGATTTTAATTTCAAAATTGCAACTACAAGTCAGTATTACAAAAAGGTTTAATGTGTGGTGTGGTGTTATGTATAAAATATTACGGAAGCGGTGAATTCTGTCACTGACGGTATGATCCACAATGTTTATAAAGAATTTTTACGTAGAGCTGAAAAATGTGTAGATGTTGGAGGATACCACGTTGAATAAAATAAATTTCTTCATCTTAAGTGGGTTTTTGTATTTTTCTGAGCTGCTAGAAAACTATTTAGATATTTCTATTTAGATTTTTCTTTCAGAGTTGGTGATTTTGAGACAAGCAATTTTTTTATAAAGAATGACATTTTTGCGTTAACTTCCAAATAAAAAAATCTTTCTTAATTGTTCAATTCATCTGGGGACACACTGTATATAATATTTGTAGTAAAATAAATAAATAATTTTGCTCTTTCCCGACACTGTATTGTATACTTATGTTAAACGTTACTGTCGCATATATGAAACTTCGTACTGACTTTGGCGCAGACGAAAGTTGTCCACTCTAGTGATGATATATGCCGTATATGTAACACCTATCAAACCTCAATTAATCGATATGAGTATAATAATACTTGCATTTATTCTTTTGCTATATTCTTCCAAAACAACACTAACACAATATCGATTGCGATGAGTATTTGGCATTATAAATTGCGTTCTTTTAGAGAACTAATTCTATTATTTTTCTCTACATCCATCGGTTCATAGTTTATATAAGTACTTAATTTAATCGGGTGGATTGTAAGTAGCCTTGACAAGTCGTGATTGGTCTGGATGGTAAGTGCATTTAGTGCAAGAGTAAACTTTTTAATTTTTTACTTTAACAGTAATTTGTAAAATACCGAATCCAGCAGCGTTCGATGCGACTGGATTGAATTGGTTGCTATAAAATCACCCTTAGATAATCGTATTTGAAATCACTTTTATCAATAAATAAGATAATATAGATTTTAAGAGAATTTCTACAAAAAATCTATATCGAATGCCATTGCGAACAAACATTGCAAGCCATTCACAAATGTTTTGAGGAATTTATGTAGTTCTTGCATTTTTCTGTAGTTGTAGCATTCAAATCTAATACAATGTAAAATATAATGATTACGTTGGATATCAGGATTTGTTTATTGTGCGAATAGCGTTCCGAAGTTTCTTTTTCTGCAATGGAGCACTTTTTCCTATTCGATTTTCCTTTATAACAAGACTCTTATTTACTAGACTAAATTATCTGTTTTTCAAAGAAAATTATATATTAGTAAAAAAGAAAAAAAAAACAATTAGGTGAATGTATTTAAGTTATTATGTACTCATTATTTGTTTAACTTGATTACTGCTTTTTAAAATTGTTTTTGTGTCGCCACCGCACACGTAAGCAGAATGTTTACTATTTCAGTCCCATCGGATAGGTTAGGTAACATAGCAATACATAAATGATAGCAATTTACCACATTTCTAATACTATTTGTTTATTCGGCGAGACATTCGGTCTGATTGCAACCAATGCAAAATTGACTGCTTCTACGTTATTAGAGATTTAAAAGGCCGAACTACACATTCGCTTCATGAATACTGAAAAGGTATCCTTGAGTGTTCACCGCTGTCAAGTATTTCCATGGAAATAACATCAGCGATCCCTTTCTTCCACCCTTCTACTGCCCATCCTCTCACTTAATCCCATTAATATATTATATCGACGTGTCGAGGAGTATTTCAAAACAAATCGTCCAACACATATTCGAGGTTCTTTCATTTCCTTTTTTTTTCTGGTCGAACAGCGGAATACCCTGGAGTCCGAATTTAATTTTCTTATCTCTTTAGAATTTATGGAGCAATTTCAAGGCTTTCATTAATGGTTTCCATTATTACTAAACGGATTCAAACTATTCTGTTATTTATTGAATAAGGGGAGCGCCTGAAAATGTGCCAGCGGCATGTAAAATATTTCTGCATACCCTATCAACTTTTGCTCTTTCAATTTCTCCCTACCATTGTGCCATATCTCTTTTTGGTAAAATGTAAAAATACTAAAGTATTGATTAATGGATAATTTGAGGCTGGCTCAACGTACACGGTTGCATGGTGTCTTTGGTATGAAATAATTTTGGAGAATAACAATCAAAGTATGTTAATTGATCACACACATTCTTTGTTTCTCAAACATTCATAATAAGTCTATTATTTATACCAAACAATATATCTTGAAGCATTCTTGTGAAAGAATATGGTTATTCTATTCCATACGCGAGATTTTAAAAAATACACTAAACTCCACTATTAAACATCGCATATGGAATAGAATAGACATATTTTTTGACCGAGATTGCATAAGTTTTTGGCTATCAATCACCACTTTTTTTGAGGTTATTACCTAATTCAAGTATAACACTCGTTTAAATTAAAAAAAAACAAACAATAATAATGAAGAGTACTATATGATGGAACGTTAATAATTAAAATATTTCAAAGAAGCAACTCTTTGAAGAAGAAGTGGCTATCGGAACGCGTACCCATGTGTGATATATTAATAATAATAATAATAATAATTTATTAAGTTGCCCAACAGAGAAGGATCCAATTACAGGACAACATTGCTTTATAGAGATACATACATATGTAAGTATACAACACAATAAGTAAATAAGTGTGAATACCTAACTTATTACAAACAAAAACTGAAAAACTAAAACTAAACTAATATCTAAAAATCAAAGTTAACTTACAGATAATTAACACTATTGCTACAGTTTGCAATGATAGTTTTAAGAGAAGAGAAGTTAATATCAATATCTCGATTAGTGAAAGAGTTGTAAGTAAGACACATTCGATAAATCGGTGACTTCAGTAGCATGTTAGTTCTCGGTGTGGAATTGTGAAAAGTATTGACACTTCTAGCTGATAATCGCGGAATATTAAAACGAATATGGCTAAGTAAGAACGGCGAATTCATGCCATTATTGAGCAAGTTAAAAAGGAATTTAATATCAGTTTGATTACGACGAAGATCGAGAAAGCTAATGTCGAACATATTCAGAAGGCTTACATGACTGGAACCTTGCGGAGGATAAACATGGTATTCTTTGTAATGTAAGTATTTTAAGAATCGGCGTTGAGCTTGCTCAAGAAGGTATATGTAACTTTTATATATATATGGGACCAGACAACGGATGCATACTCCAGTTTAGATCTGACGAAAGCATAATAAAGTGATAATACACAGTTAGTGTGAGAGAAATTTCTAGAAGTTCTAATAATGAAACCTAGCATTCTAAGAGCGTCGTTGAAGATATTAAGAACATGATTAGTGAAAGAAAGTTTAGTATCAAAAGTTATACCAGGATCTTTGGTAGAATCGTTCCGCTCCAAAATAACATTATCGTAATGATAATCATACATGATGGGTTTACGAAAGTAAGTCATAACTTTGCACTTGATGACATTCATTGATAATTTATTACTAATACACCAATCACGAACAGCATCAATTTGACTTTGGAGATAAATGCAGTTGTCAACATTATCAACGGTTACCAATAATTTAAGGTCATCAGCGAAGAGAAGTTTAGGACAAGATACAACATTGCAAATATCATTAATAAAGATGAGAAATATGAGAGGGCCAAGATTAGTTCCTTGAGGAACACCAGAAGTAGGATAAAAATGTGGTGATTTATAGCCCATATATCTAACATAGTTTTTCCTGTTTTTGAGATAAGAATCAAAAAGGCGATCAAGTTGAGAAGAGAAGCCAATGGCATTCAGTTTATAAAGAAGTAGATTGTGATCAATGTGATCAAAAGCCTTCGTGAAATCCGTATAGATAACATCAGTTTGCTTGTTGTTATCGATATTGATAGATATAAACTGAATGATCTCCACCAAATTGGTAACAGTAGAGCGCTTACTGACGAAACCATGCTGCCTAGTGCTTATAAGAGAATGAACTTGTGGATAAATGCGAGAATAAATA
The DNA here is from genome assembly GCA_004143645.1 of Protaetia brevitarsis. NCBI lineage: Eukaryota > Metazoa > Arthropoda > Insecta > Coleoptera > Scarabaeidae > Protaetia > Protaetia brevitarsis. The sequence continues at coordinate 919,886 of RXPK01000201.1, read as the reverse complement.
CATTTTTTAAAAACTTTAGCGAAGTTGTTGATAATAGCTATGGGTCGGTAATTGGCAACAGCCTGTCTATCACCTTTCTTAAACACAGGAACCAAACGTGTAGTTTTCCAGATGTCAGGAAAGCAAGCAGTACTAATAGATAAATTAAATATGTGACACAATGGCGAAGCAAAAATATACGCATAATCCTTTAATAGAAAAGGAGGCAGTTGATCAGCAACCATAGTGAAATTTTCCTTAAGTAACTTTATAGCGCAAATAATATCTCTTTCACTGATATGGCCGATGTTAATACAAGAGTTATTAGTTAAGTTAGCAGCGGTCGGAAGAATATTATTAGATTCAGGAAGATAAACTGATTTGAAGTATTCACAAAAGCCATTAACGATGGAGTCGGCAGTATGAAGTTCATCGGCATTGATGTCACTAACAATGTTAGGAATACCATTATCTTTATTTTTAGTATGAACATAATTCCCAAAATTTTTTGGGATTGTTTCCAATTGAAGTCTGTATATGCGCTAGATAATTATCATACAAAACTTTAGAGTTAGATTTAATTTCTCTAAGTAATTTCTTAAATTCGGTGTAATCCTCATTTGACCCAGTATTTTTATAACGCCGCCTATAGATATCCTTTTTATTAATATTTCTGATATGTTGAAAAGTGAACCAGGGAGGAAAGTCACCACGATAATTATTTTTTAAAGGAACATATAGGTCAATATAAGAGTGAATAATATTGCAGAATTTATCACAAGCGTCATTAACATTATTGATGTTATACAGCTCAGACCAGTCAGTGCTGAAAAGAGCCCCATACAAATTGTTAAAATTGGCTCTTCTGTAATTATAGCTTTTTACAACATTACTACTATGGATGGAGGGCAACGGTTTAATAAAATTAATATTGTTTGGTCTATGTTATGTTTTGTAGTTTGTGCTCTCAATGAAGTACTTAATAAATTTATTAGAAAAGCTTAAGAACAAATAATGTATCAATCAATTAACATTCTTTGGTTATTATCTCCGGAACTATTTTTAGACCTATAGGTTAAAAGGTCATCTAAAAGACAACTGATATTAATGATAAATAACAACTGGTATAACACTCAATCAACATTTGGTATTTTGGTATTGATATTGGCATACTAGTTTCGGCTAAATAGCCATCTTCAGAGCCATTTGTGGTGCTATTGATTATACCAGTTGTTATTTATCATTACACTTTAACTCAATTAGGACATAACTAGAAATAGATATTAAATTAGTTGGTTAGATAATTCTCACAAATTAAACAAATGAAATTTTCATTATAATATAATAATTACACAAAAACGATCGGGCATGCAATTTGTCACACACGATACTTCCACCGGTGATTACTGACATTTTAAGTCTTGGTCCAAATTAATGCAATTGATTGTTACAACAAAAAATATTCCAGTTCATATTCATGTGGTAAATATGGAGACTGCTGTTAAAAATCGTGCAGGGGTCGAAAGAAACTCCATTAGAACAAAATTTCCTAATACAATCACTAATTTCAATTTTTTTTTTCCAGTTTAAAAACAAAACCACGAACAAATTTTATTGCAATAAAATATCTAAATTACTAAAACCAGGCTAAAGTATCAAACTTGTAGTAATGGAAAAAAAACCAGAGTACAATAACAAATTCAATAATATTTGATTTCCTTTTTCTTGGTTTTTAGGTCTGATTATTTTAAAACATGAATGAATACGCGACGACAACGTTTCGCTTTATAAAAAGCTTTTCAAGTAGATATAAATAAATGTAGAATTTTTAAATTAATTTACAATTTCTACATTTATTTATATATCTTACTTGAAAAGGCTATTAATAAAGCGAAACGTTGTCGTCGTCGTATTCATTCATGTTTAATATTAGACTAAAAACCAAGAAAAGGAAATCAAATATTATATATACATGGTCAAGATTTAAAGTTTTAAAATTCAATACTTTAATCACAGTATCAAATACTACAAATTATTTAATCATCCCACTAAAATATCAAATGCTAATATGATTTCATAAATCACGGAAGAAAGATTCATAATAATACATAAGGACGCTCAATCGCCGGTGAGCAACACATGCCGACACCGACACAAAATTTGATTTCAAGAATGTAAAAGTTAATACTACACCAAGACTACGGAAAAGACTCATCAGGGAAGCCAAAAATAGAGAAGAATAAAACCCGTTAACAGGAGAGGTACCACTTTTAGCAACACGTGGAAGAGCTACTACGAACCGTCACGGTCAATGAGCGGAAACTCCGTTTGATGCACCAGCTGCGTATATAGAGAATTTCGGCCATGGAGATTCAGTTAGTATCCTGAAGAGCTGTCAGTATGAACAGCGAAACTCGAGCGAAAGTTTGACACACGCGAACGCAAGAATGCTGTTGTTATAATTTACGGCCGTGTAAGCCTAGCAGTGTTATCACAGCTGTACGGGGAGGAATTGTGCTTATCTACTAGCGACTAGATTCTCTACGCACCAAGAAGAACAGTTTTGTCACTTTGGCATTTCTACGTCGCTGTGCCGAGACAAGAAGATAATTAACTTTCTGTAAAGTGAACATCACATAACAAGGATGCCGCAAAGAGATCTTTAAGAAGACGAGGAGGCCTTACTACGAGAAGGAGTGCATCAGTATATACGGAGCTAGATCTGATTTCCAAGATGATATGGAGCTCATTGCATTAGCCAACAAAATGTCAAAAGAAGTTGGGACCTTATGACCGCTAACCTGGGGAGCCAAAACTGCTTCGAGCATCCAGACAACACAAGGAAGAAGTTTGCAAGGATGGACAGAAAAGAAGTCAAGAGCAACTCTACACTGAAACGTTGTGGATTATTTATCAACGAGCAACTATCGCAGACGAAACAAAAGTACTTGCCTTAGGGATGAACTACTTCATTGCACCCAAAAGAAGTACCAACAGAAGAATCATCACGGAGGTAGAAGCAGCGATCAAAGGAATTGCGAACATCGAAGCAGGAAGAAGTGCTCAAAAGTAACGCAGAGCATTGGAGAAAGCAAAGCACCGAAACGCAACCTATCCAGGGAAGAAGCAGCAGTCACTTACGAATTTGAAAGCTGAAGAGACATGTTATCCTCAAGAGGAGACAAAGGGAACTGCAACAGTACTACTTAAATAAAGAAGATTACCGGAAAAAAAGATGAATGAACTACTTGACGAGAACACCTACAAGGAAATAAGAAAAGATCAACGTGAGAAGATCACATAAAACAGTAAGGCAGAGCATAAAGATTTCATCAATACCTAAAGAGATGCAGACAGACTTGCTACCAAGAGCCGCTAGACCACCCAGGCTGTATGGCAATACCAAAAATACATAAAGAAGGAGTTGCCATTAAGACCGATTGTTTAGCAACATTGGATCACCGACCTACGATTTGTCGAAATATTTAGCTAACCTACTAAAGCCATACACGGGACAAACTGCAACGTATGTGAAGAATTCGACAATTTTCGTGGATATTCTGTCTACGCTAAAGACTGAACCTACAGATATTTTAGTAAGTTTCGACATTATATCGCTATTCACCAACATACCCACGGAGAACGCACTGGCCTTACTTCCAGAACTTGGACTACAAGAAGACCGTCATTGAATTAGTGAAAAACTGTGCTTATCCACGACATACTTTTTGTTATGAAGGAAAATACTACGAGCAGAAGAACGGAACAGCAATGGAAGCCCTTTATCACCAGTAATAGCCAACTTGTTTATGGAAGCATTTGAAGAAGAAAGCCCTAAGTTTCCAGCGATATGAAACCCAAGTGTGGCTGCGATATGTCGACGATACTTCTTGTAATATGGCAACACGGAGAAGAAAAACTACAACAGTTCTTGGAACACATAAACTCGCAGCACCCAGCCATAAGTTTACCATGGAGAAAGAACAAAATGGAAATCTCCCTTTCCTGGATGTTATGGTTAAGAAAACAAAAGAGGGAATGCTACAGCACGCAGTATTTAGAAAGAAGGACGCACACCGATAGATATCTGCATGCAAGATCTCACCATCATCCGATGCAGAAGAAGACATTAATACAAACATTGCTATCCAGAGCCCGAAAACCATCAGTGACGAACAACATCTTACCAGTGAAAAAGATACATTTGGAGAAAGCACTTAAAGAAGAATGGTTACAACTGACATCGACATAAGGAGAGCCACTAAGAAGAAGACGACACTGGAGACAACTACAGAACCACGAAGGGGATGGCGTGTTTACCTTACATAGCAGGAGTCACCGAAAAGTAGGCCGAATTTTGAAAGAACGTAACGTACAAGTACGGCTTCCGGACATGCAACGTCGATCCAGCAGTATCTACCGACCGCAAAAGATAAAGATACCCAAGGGGCGCACAGAAGGTTATCTACAAGATAACATGCCAATGCGGACAATGCTTACGTCGGACAAACACGGAAGAGCCATCGACATAAGAATAAAAGAACATGAGAGGGACGCAAGATTAAGAAGGACCGATCAATCAGCGGTGGCAGAACACATGCCACGACACCGGACACAAAATGGATTTCAAGAATTGTAAAGTATAACTACCACCAAGAACTACGGAAAAAGACTCATCAGGGAAGCCATAAAATAGAGAAGAATAAAACCGGTACCACCTTAGCAACACGTGGAAGAGCCTACTACGAACCGTCACCGTCAATGGAGCGGAAACTTCACGGTTGGATGCACCAGGGGCGTATATAAGAAGAATGTCGGACCATGGAGAATCAGTTCAGTTATCCTGAAGAAGCTGTCAGTATGAACAGCGAAACGTCGAGCGAAAGTTTTGACACACGGCGAAGCCCGCAAGAAGCTGTTAGTTAAAGAATATCATTTCCACAGATTTAGCGAAAAAACTAAAAATTAATATCTAATGCACTTACATTAAAAATTCATGGGTAATCAACAAATAATAACAAAAATAGTTGCATAGTATGTATAGTGTTTATATAGGTTAGACCAAACAACATTTATCAGATCTTCTGAAAGGAAACAAATACTCCAACAAGATTGCTGCATTAAAAAAAACATCATAAATGAAAACCATTCCTTTAATTACGAAAAACAAGTATATCAAATAAAAAGAACAAATACAAAGCCAGAAATATATTACAACTACATTTCATGTCAACCGTTTTTGATCATAAAAGTTGTAATTATTTCGTTATTAAGTGGAGCCATTACTTAATAAGTGCAATATATACATAGATCTACGATAGTTACACGGATTAAACAGATTTTAAAAATAAATAAGTACCCTAAAACACTAATACAAACCATTTGCAAAAAAGATTACATAAATTCCATAATAATAGAGAAACTAAAGTAAAGTCAAGTCAAACCAAGTATCATGAAATAAAATATATAACATTATAACAATTGTTCAGAAATTATTAGTGTTTATATAGGTCAGACCAAACAACCATTTATCAGATTGTCTGAAAGGACACAAACACTCCAACAGCATTACTGCATTAAAAAAAAATATCATAAATGGAAACCATTCTTTTAATTACTAACAAACTTATAGTATATTAAATAAAAAGAACAAATACAAAGTGAGAAATATATTAGAACTCATTCAAATTAAAAAACACAATAATCCTGTAAATGACTGACAAGATATCTATCTAATTTGTATTTTTCAATAACATAACTATGGTCATCTTTATTTCAGTCACACTGCACATTACTAAATATAAAATATTCAAGTCGCATCGATTTTAGTAAATAATTTTTTCTTCAAATATTCTGGACCTTACTATAAAATGAAATTTAAAACATACACTAAGTTTTCCATTTAGCACATCAATATGTCCTATATATTTAAAGAGAAATAAAACTGAAATGTAACAAATTACTTTATTACTATTAATTTTATCGAAATGAATTTTTGTTTAAGAAAGATTGCTTTTTCAGGTCTCTTGTGGCAAAATCGGAGACTTTAATCATCGTTAATTGTAATTTTTGGGCAGGATATCAATTATTGATAAACCTGCTTTGTGCATAAATAGCGTGGTAGTTCAGCAATATAAATTAAAAAAAAAAAAATATTTTAAGACAATAATGTATGGTAATTTTAAAATTCTAATAGGGCGATGACCACAATCACTTCTTTTCTGAGAAACTTGAAAAGTATTTGCAAAAGTTCTATTAGAAGTTTAATAATTTTTTTGAAATAAATAAATGAAATACTCAAATTATATATTATATGAATTTATATGAAAAGGTATTTTTACAACATTCTGAAATGAATATTCTGAGAATATGCTGTGTTGTATGGGTAAATTAGTAAATAACTGGCAGCTTTTTATTAATTTAAACAATAAAAATTGCGTGCGCCCTCGAATGTAACGGAGTTACCTATTTTTCCAAATACCTATATGAAATACATTGTTTTAAGCAAACAATGCAGGTAATGATCAGGAAGGTCCAAGTATAAATCCACCGCAGTTCGCTTATTTTCGCAATCGTGTCCAGTCACAGTTAAGTTTTAAACATTAATCTCGAAGACCAAACACGAGAGGGATGTATGTGTATACATATATCGGAAACGGGACGTTATTTATTTTGGGTTCTTGGAGTAATTTCTCGGAGGTATACAAGAGGGAAACGCCGATGTTTGTATTGTGTTGTTGGGTAAGCTCTTGGGGTAACGACGGAAAACGTGAGGCCATGCACTCCGAAAAGCGAAGGAAAATATTTTTACAAAAGTTGAGGGGGAAAAAGTAATTTCGATCCGCAAATATTCATTCCTGCCTTCACAGATATCGTATTATTCTTCTTTGTTTCACGTTTCGCTGACCACGTGGAATTATGTATACAACATTCGATTAGGGAAAACCTAGAATGGCGAATTAGTTTACTGAAACTGTTAAACGTTACCTAAATATAATCCTCACTTTGTATGTACACATTTGTGGATGATGGGGAAATAAATAAACAAACAAAAAATTAGGTTTTTTTGGAGTAACGTTTGTGAGCAAATTCTATGCGAAAATGAAACAGAACAAAATTTACTTTTATTTTTTAGATTACTTTTGCATGAATTAAACTTTTATTGCGTAAAAAGGAAAAAAAGCCAGACGCAAAAGAACTAATGCAGTAAAACTGGTGTCAGAAGGTTGCCGTACCATAAACAATTGAGTAGTATTTTCTGAATTTTTATTTCTTGCGAATTGCCTAGGTCCTTTGGCCAGGTTATACACACTATAATATTTAAAAGTTAAAATAATTCGGTGCTTAAGGCATTAAGGTACCTCAGTTATCAACGGTTCCAATTAGGAAACTTTTGGAAAATTCTGTATGCATATCATTTGCATACTGTTTCTTATGATGATATCAAGAAACCTTTTGTTAGAGTGTTTTAGTTACTTTTTATTGGTACTCATGAACGGAGAGAGAAAGAGTTTTATCTTTAGTTTTACATAACCTAAAAATATTTTTGACTATGCAGGATACTGTTAAAGTAGGTAATTTTAAATAGAACTTTTTATTAGAATATATGAAGTAATGCAAAAGCTAAACATTCCAAACAAATTAATTAGGCTAACAAGAATGACACTCCCAGATACACGGAATAAAGTAGTAACCGAAGGCAAGATATCGCACAGTTTCGAGGGAAATATTGAAGGTACATAAGGGGATCTATTATCTACGGTACTATTTAATCTGGTATTAGAAGCAGTTTTCAGAGATAACGGAATACAAACACAAGGAATCATATACCAACTAAAGCGGTAAGTAGTTGCCTATGCAGACGACGTACGTAGCACTAATAAACAGGATCAAAAAAAAGACTAGAAAAAGTATTCATAAGGCGCCAAGGTTATATAAGCTCAAAATTAATGAGGACAAAACAAAGACAAAAAACACATTAAATAAGGAAAGCAATGTAATGGGGCCAGTGAAGAAAATATTAAAGTCAAAAGAAGTTTCCAGAGCAGAGAAAGTCAAAATATATAGAACAGCAATAAGGCCAACAGCAGTAGTAGTAGACATAAAAATAGAGCTGTGGGAGAAAAAAAATTGAAGGAGTTTTTCAGGGGAGCGAAGACAGAAGAAAGCGGTTGGAAAAGAGGGAAAGGGGCGAAGAAGAAATGATTAGATGCAGTGACAGTAGATTTAAGAACTTTGGAGATTCTGGACTGGAAATGTACGTCACAGAAGAGAACAAAGGAAGCTTAGTGATAAAAAAAGTCACAGCTTAAAGGACATTAAATTAATAATAATAATATATAATTTCATAGTATTATGATATGAGAAAAAGTTCGATTTCCAATCTTCTAACAACAGACATCTGTTTATCGATTCCACAGTGGAGCTAGTATTTTAATATGTTTGTAATTGTTTTTAATTGTTGTTTTGACTTTAAATACACATTTTTTTCTCTCTTACCGTTTCAATTAACACTTTATTTTTATATATTATATCTTGACGTCGTTTTGCCTGAAGATGGTTCATTTATTCATTCATTCATTAAGTTAGGGTGGGCTCCTATAATCTAGGCACTTGAGCTAGGTGCTCATTTTACCGTCCCTATTGAATCTCTTACTTCCTCTCGAGCAGCTTGGTGTTTTCTATAAAGCCCAGTAACTTGCCTAATAAAACTTGAGAACCTTCGAGGACTCCAATAGATGTTTCCCGAAATATTTCTGCCTGAGTACCTTCAATTCCTTACATGTGCAGATTACATGTGTTGTATAGATGCTTTTTTAGGGGACAGTGTCCAGTTACCAGCCCAGTAATGATTTTAGCTTTTTTCTTGCTGCGTCTGAGTAGTTTATCGGAGAATCTAGCATCCCTATACTCTATTAGCGCTTTAATATGGAGTTGGCCTTCAGTCGGCCTCCATTTCTTTGTCATTTCTTTATCTAACTAGGTCCAGATCTCCCTTCTTGCAGAGTCCTTAGTGATCCCACATACGAGCTCTGGACCTATGAAGTGTCTTTTAGAGCCCTCCTTGGCTAGTTCGTGTCCATTGCATTACTATTTATATCCTCATGTCGCGGCACCCAAATCAGAGGACCGTGTAGTCTCGTGCCAGTGTATTGATTGAGAGTTGTTAGATGTCTGGCTGTTAGTCATTATGTTTATTTTCCTCCTCATGTAGCCCCCTTTTGCAATCATTTCTGCACAGGCTGCAAGGGCGAATATCTCTGCCTAGAAGACCATTGTATGATTCCCCAGGCTTATGATATCCTTTGATTAGGGCTGGGCCCACAAACACCGTCTCCAATGCCCTGGCTGGATTTGGATCCATCCGTGACAGTTCTTAGCAGTTATCCACTACGAGCTGGTCTCTGTTCGGTATGGAGATTTTTACCTTTTCAGTGAAAGTAATTTCGGGTGCCATACTGTCCGTGGGCGTTTCCAACAATAGACCGTCCAGCATCGTACCCGTAGTATCGTGCCCTCCGACCCTAAAGTTGGGATGTCACAAGTTGTTGGCTTTCAGTCTAAGGATCGCATTCATAGCTTCCGCTCATACATAAAACTCCAGCAGGGGAAGGCTCACAATGGTCTCTAGAGAAGCCATCCCTGTACTGTTGGTTGCACCAGTGATTCCTAGCAATGTCTCTGGACAGCGGTTAGCAGCTTCACTGCGGAGGACGTTTCTGTCCTTCATCACCAGACTACTGCCCCGTATGTTATCGCTGGTCTTATCACGGCAGTATATAGCCAACGGATCACCCTTGGTTTTACTGCCCAGGTTTTACCAGCAACTCTCCTGCAGTGCCAAAATAGTTGCGTAGCTCTGGCAGTTGTTTTAATAATAATAATAATAATAATAATAATAATAATAATAATAATAATAATAATAATAATAATAATAATAATAATAATAATAATATATATTTAATCCTGTGTACATTACAAAAAATGTGTAGGATAAGTCAAAATAAAATAAAAATAGGTTACACACATTAGGCTTGTCTACATATAGTACATAGCTCAAAGTACTCCTCGATGGAATAAATACAAGATAACAGTAAAAAGCTTTTAATATGCCGTTTAAAGATGTTAATTGATATCATATTTTGATATTTCTGAGGCAAGGCATTAAAAAGTTTCAAACTCAAAACATTGGGGGAATTTTTGGTAATATTCAGAGAATGTTTAGGGACACGGAAATTTTGCTTTGACCTAGTGTTATATGCGTGAAATTGCTCGTTGCGTTGAAAATTACCTCTGTTCGCATAAACGTAATTTAAAAGTTCGTATATGTGTATGGCAGGCATAGGTAAAATATTCCACCTTTTGAAATAAGGCCTGCAAGACTCTGTGCAGTGAACTCCAGCCATACATCGGATTATGCGTTTCTGAGCCAAAAATACAGTCCTGCTAGCAGGCGATGCTCCCCAAACCGTGATGCCGTATGACAGTCTGGTGTGCACGTTCGCATAATAAAATGAAAGCAGAGAACTAAATTCGATTATAGTTTTTAAGTTGCGTATCTGGTAACAGTAACTATTCAATCTATTTGCGTTTTTTTCACAATGCAAGTTCCAAGAGAGTGTTTCGTCCATATACAAACCTAAAAAATTTATTTCACGGACACGACTTATCTCCTCATTTTGTACGTGAATGTGTAGATAATATTCCTTCTTGTTTTGAATTGTATGAAAAATCATGTAATTTGTTTTTTTTCGTTGTTTAAATATAATTTGTTATTACAAAACCATGTAGCCATATCATGCAACAAAGCATTTGATCTATTTCTGTCTGGTGAGTGGTAGATGTAGATACTACACCGCTAATGTCATCAGCATACATGGTTATGTTGTAATCGGCTAGAAAATCCGCAATATCATTTATGAAGAGGAGAAAGACTAGAGGGCCCAAAACACTACCTTGGCCTACACCCCTTTCCATTGGCAACACAGGAGATCTTACTTTATTAACATACTTACTATTACTGCATTGTATTTCAACAAATTGAACCCTGTCGCGCAAATACGATTCGAACCATTGTGCTACGACTCCGCGAATTCCGTACTTGTTTAATTTAGCGAGAAAAATATTATGATCGACGCAGTCGAAGGCGCGACTTAAATCGCAAAATATCCCGACTGTAAGTGCGCCCAAATCAAGGTTTCTAACTACGTACTCATATAGTGCATGCATCGCGGTTATGGTAGAATGATTTAGTCTGTAGCCATGTTGCTGGTTTGTCAAAAGGTTGTGTTTGTTCAAATGTGTCAATAATCTGTCAAGCATAGCATATTCGAACACCTTAGAAAAACTCGGTCCGATTGTTAAAGGACGATAATTAGCTATATTTGACTTTGAGCCTTTTTTGTGCAATGGTATCACACGTGCGATTTTTAGCTTTTCCGGATATTCTCCTACTTCAAAAGATAAATTAATCAAAAAGGTTAAAGGTTTAATCACGGTTTCCGATACTCTTTTGATTATTGTGCACGGTACATCGTCCGGACCTGCTGATGATTTATTTTTTAATTTTTTAAAAAGGCTTTTAACTTCGTAGTCGTGTAAAGGCATGGCACACATTGAGAAATGTTAGTGTTATTGTAACTTATTTGATCTCCGCTGGAAATTTTGACACTACATTACGCACCGATTCAATAAAGTAATTATTAAAGGCCTCGGCAATTTGACTTGGATCATCTATCGATTTCTCGTCATTATTTAAGATTATATTTCGTGTTTTTTAATTTTTCCTGACAATTCATTCATAATATTCCAGGATGTTTTTATCTGATTATTTGATGAATTAATTTTATGTGTTAAAATAATTTCGTTTAACATTTCTTAGCAATTGAAAATGTCTGCTTTTTTGTTGTATATATATAGATCGCGTAAAATCGGAAAGTCCTTTTGCAAAATATATAAATCCCTGATAGCTTCGCTAGATTGCCTTACCTCAGACGTAACCCAACCGTGACTACCACGACGAGTACTTTGTTTTAAGGGAAAACAATTATTAAAGAGTTCATAAAAGTTACATAAAAACGGTCGAACGCTTGATTTATATTGTCGCAGCTATAAATATTGTCCAAGATTCACTACTAAGCATTTCGACAAAATGCAATATATTGGTTTCGTTAAAATGTCTTGTCTGATACACATACTTCGCGGGATAATTGGACACCAGGGTAGGCAAGTTAAAGAACAACATTCTGTGATCAGATATAGGACAATCAACAACGCATATATCCCCCAGGTGCCGTTCATTTGAGAAAACATTGTCGATTACAGTTGTACTTGTACCCTGAACTCGTGTAGGAATATTGACATAGTCAAGCAAGTTAAAAGTTAACAAAAGATTCCGTAAAGAATTCGATTGTTGAGAATGAATGGCGAGATTTATATTAAAATCCCCGGTCAAAATGTAAGAATGTCTAACATCATAAAAATCGCTTAACAAACCTTCCAAAACAGTAAGAAATACGTCTACACTTCCTACAGGAGCTCTATAGCACATAAACAAATATGTCTTTTTTGAATTAGTTGTGAACTCTACACCACAAATTTCAATGTCCTTTTCCTTATTGAACACAGATAAATCCAATGTAGATACAGAAAGACCAACCTTCGACCAAATAGCTACGCCTCCGCCATTGTAGATATTTCTACAAAAGCAAGTGGTTAGCGCAAATCCATTAAATTGGTAAGACTTTATCATTTCATCAGTGGCCCATGTTTCTGATAAACAAATAAAACTAAGACTCTGAAGTCCTTCAATAATACTTTCAATATATATAAGTTTGTTATTGTTTAAACATTGTACGTTCGCGACAAGCACTTGAGGACATAATCTAGCTAATTCGTCAAAATCTACATTACACCTGTTCGGTTTGTCGAAAAAACATTCTTTCCGTATTGTTATTTATGTTGAAAGTAGAAGCGTCGTTGATTTTTACTGTGATCAGAGTTTCATAATTTATGGAATAATTCACGCTTTGATTTAATGTTGTCTTTATAATTTCTGAAATAGACGAAACTAGTGCTGATTTCTCAATGATACCTAGGTGAATTCCACGCGACTGCCTATCAATTGAGGTGAGTAGTTTGTTAACGTCTACATATCGCACATGCTGATGATGTTGAACTTGATTTACATGTTTAAAAATATTACAATTCAGCTTATAGGCAAAACTGTTGTAAGAATGCTTTCCACCGCAATACGGCACTGAAATGAATATAATATTGGTATGAGATACTGATTCGAACACACTTCTAAGAAAGTCGTTAGAAGGTAAGGTTTTCTTTAAAACATTATTGGTACCCGCGAAAACCACTACAAAGTCCCTATCGGTAAAACCTGCTGTTAATGAGTGTATATTAACTAAGTAATCTTTCCAGCTCAGTTCCGCGTCGAGGGTAATACCCAAATACTATACCTCCTTGGTTAATTGTAACTCTTGCCCAAACAGTCAGATGTCGCCTAGATCATTGAGTTTCATGTTGGTGAAAGCAACCAACTTTCATTTTGCAAATTAACTGAGAGTCCTTGTGGAAGGCACCATTCCTCCACCATTCGCAGTACATTGCGCATGATGCCTACCACTACGCTCAGAAACTTCCTTTTAGCTACTATGGCAATATCATCAGCGTACCCCTGCGTCCATATTCCTTTGTCGTTTAATGACATAATGAGATTATTCACGACTAAGCTACACAAGAGTGGTGACAGTACCCCCCGTGAGGGCACCCTCTAGTGGTTCTCATGGCGATACTTTTATCTAGCACTCTGCTTCTTAGTATGCAATCAACCCATCTGCTGGTTGTGTGGCTATAGTTCCAGTCCATTAAGGATTGGTCGATCGAGGGCGTTGATGTGTTATCAAAGGCACCTTCTATGTCTAAAAATACTGCAAGGGCAATTTCCTTTTGATGTAGGCTCCTTTCGAGTCCTCCCACCAAAGGATGTGAGACTGATTGGTCTGAATGATTTAGGATGGTAATATGTGTCCTTTCCAGGTTTCGGAATGAACACAACCCTAGTATCTATCCAGGCATTGGGAATGTAACCCAACGAGTGGCTAACCTTAAATATCCCCAAGAGGGGCCCCATGATGTCTCCAATTGCGTCCTGCAGCAATCTTATAAACAGTCCATCTAGTCCCGGAGATTTATACGGTTCAAACGATTCAAACTGCCCATCGAAGAAGATGAGGTTTGAAAATATCGTTTGATTGTCTCCAATCGTCCTTAGACGCCTTCCTGCCTGAAGATGGATTATATTAACCGAAATATGTAGCAAAATAAAAATTAAAATATATTTATAAGATTGGAAAACGGACTTTTTTTCATATCACAATACTATTCAATACCAATTTTCTTGTGACTTCACCTGTTAATGTAATTTAATGCCCAACACTGCAGAGGTACGAATAATGGGACATATATAATAACAATAAAGGATGTATGAATATATAACAAGAAAATAGTAATAACAATAACAATAATTATAAAGATAAAACAAATTACCAATTACCGTCCAAAAACGCCATAGAAGCTAATAGTCAGCGCTCAGTAAATTACGTTTGGAACAATTAAAAATACCAATGTCACAGCAACACTTATTAAAATAATTACACGCAAAAGTAGTGATTGTAAAAGTAGTAAATGATAGTAGGTGGCTTAAAGAATAAATTAGTGAGGTGTTAATATTTCTCGCAGATATGCGGGATACGCAAAAAGTCAATTTTATAGTAGATATTGTCAATCAACAGTATTGTGCATCAAGTTGTGAAGCAACACCAAACCAGACTTCACCCTCCTAGCACACACGTATTCCATCGAAACTCAGCAAAACATGTCAACCAAAAGCTCTTGAAAAAACGCCTTTGTACTTGTTCAATGTTGTTATTATGTACATCATACACAGTGAACGAACGACTGAATAATACAATGTTTTCGAAGTGCGACAGTTATTAAACGGTTTACAGGTGCGCAACATAGATCCTAACATTCTGTTGGCCGATGAAAGACAGCTCACTATCAAAAATGATACCTAAATTCTTTATACTATTGCATCTACGTAGAGGGACATTAGAATAGTATGGGCAGTTTCTTACGAGTGCATGTAACTACACTACACTTGGGGATACTTAACGTTAATTTATTCGCAGAACACCAATTCGAGAGTTTATTAAGAGTTAGTTGCAAACTCTGACAAACACTAGTAGATTCAAGAAAAGTGAAAATCTTAACGCTATCGGCAAATAATGTCGCAGTCAATATGTTCGGGTAAATCATTAATAAATAACAAGAATAACAGAGGCTCCAGGTTTGATCTTGAGGGACACCTGAGGTAACGCTACGACAAGATGACGAGAAACTGCTGACACAAAAAACGAACGATTAGTTAAATATGATTGGGTTAACAGTAACAGATGATCACTAAAACCAAACAAGTGTAAAATCAAGTTGAATATATGAAGTAAAGGAGAAGATGAAATAAAGCAACACCCTCTTAGAAAGAAGCTTGGGATTCCATTCAGCCCAGAAGTAGGCCCATTTTTCAAAGACCTCATGGCGGAACAAACATCCTCCTCTCTAAGAGACGATATCTGAAAGGTACAGTTGGAAAAGCTATCAAACAAGTGCTGGTCTTGGGACGGACATCGTGGGACGCTACAAAAATGGTCGGCAAAAGTATCAATAATTGATTTAGGTTCACAATAACATATGGTATCCTTTATACACTGTACCAGGTATCCTATTAGTAAATCTTCTAGATTTAACTTCAAAAATAAGAGTAAATTAAAAAACGAAAAAAACATTAAACTTATTAATACTGAAAGAGACTAGCCTTCTTCTAGGTGCTAACCATATCTTTATATGTTTTTTATTGTAAGTTTGTAAAGAGAATAAAAAAGAAAGGAAGTAATTAAGTACATGAGCTGATGTATATTAGAAATATTTTTAGATAAATGTTGCGTATTGATGAAAATATTTAATTTTTTTCTTCGTGTAAATCAAATTTGTAGAGTTAATAATATGATTTATTTTACTAAAATACTTTACCTTTATTTATTCTATTCTCGGAATAACACTTGTTCAAGCAAATCAAAATTACTGCATTTCTCACTTCTACAGACATCACTGATTAATAATTATTAATTACCTACAATCAAATTCTATTTATCCGTTCCGTATTTACCTCATCAACCTATGTTAATGTTTTTTTCACACTAGTATAATACCAAAACTAAACATGAACTGAAAAAAACAACACGAAACGACGCACACCAAACGTACATATTGTACCAGCTTTAACAAATTAAATATGAATTGAAGCTCCACAAATCTTTCAGATATCACCCAACAATGTGTAGTTCAGAATTGTTGACAAATAACTTTTAATTACTATTTCAGTACACTTTCTACACACCTTTGATTGCATTACTAATCGAAGATTTGTGGAGCTTCGATTCGCATTTAATTTGGTAAAGATGATACCGATATCACAAAATTCCGCTTTTATCAGGGAAGAATCGTTAAAAACGGGTGCTAAACTATGACAGCTAAGTTAGTCATTTCTTTTCCCTTACTACTTATATTATAAATTCTCGGTAGCGCAGTTAATCATCTGAAATTAAGCTCACGAACTTGCCTTTATTGCCTCCTTGCATAATTTATCATCCCATTTTATCTTTGTCTTTAAGCCGAGTAATACAGTAGCTTGTTAAGAAATGAATATCGTGAAATAGCAAAAAAAGTTAAACCAAAAAAATAGAAAAAAATACGTTTTACCTTTCAACAGTTCCAGTTCCGTAGTTAAGCTTAATTTAAAATCGAATATGGATTTCGATCTACAAAAAATAGCGGCTACAGTCCGCTTCACCCTTTGAAATGATTCTGGTCCGGGTCCGTGCTTGTTATATAATATAGTAATACTGCGTATAGTATGGCCCCCAATAGTGTGTGTGATTCGTAATAGAATAGTACGATTAGGTAAATGCAACTACTCTCTGCAATCGTGCAGTTTTCACATAATGTGATGTAATCAGTAATGTAGTCTCCTCATACAGTGCGAAATCATAGTTAGAATTTTCCACAGAGCTGGCTAGTTGGAAGTTTTGCGGTTAAAAAACTCCTCAACGTTAAAAATTTGGGATTTGTAATAGATGGGTAGTTACCATTTTCCTAAAATATTTCCCACTTCCGGTTAACCGGAAGTCGTCATGAACTTTGTTGGTTTAAGTGGAACACCTTATATATTATTATATTTTTGAATTCAGCATAAAATTATATGATGATTACAACCGGAACTTTCTATATCTATCTTCAACAGTTTCTAAGCTATAACAATATTTGCGTAAAAATTGACATTTCCACTGTCGTACGTACATGATTAATTTTCACTTACTTTAAGTGTCAAAGTCTGCCATTTTCAAACTAAGGACTAATATAGTTCCCGTCGTATCATGCAAGGCGTTACATCCTCACTTATGTGGAGCGTAATAGCAGACGAACTCTTATGCGGGCCGACTGATCTAGGCATACCTTGTCAAGGATATGCTGATGATATTATCATATACGCAAGAGGCAAATTTGAGAACACCCTGTATGGCATTGTTCAAAGGGGATTAAACTTCACGAAAAGCTGGTTTCAACCGGCGAGACTTAATGTCAGTCCCACTAAGACTACTTTAGCATCATTCACTAGAAAAAAAAATCTAACCTCACAACCATAAAAATGGATAAGCAAAATATAGATTAGAGAACGGAGGTTAAATATCTAGTCCTAACCCTAAACAATAAACTTCTATGGAACAATCATGAACTTGAAATAACCAATAAAGCCAAAAAACCCTTGATGGTGTGCAGAAACTTTGCAAGGAAAAACTGGGGATGCAATCCTAAAATACTGCTTTGGATGTATACAGCGATAGTGAGACCGATCATCACTTATGCATCAGTAGTTTGGAGTAAAAGAACTAATCCGGCCATCGCGAGAATTATTCTGTATAAAACACCACTTTAGGTCAAGCAATGCAAATCAGTCAAGAGTAGAAAAAGTGGTACATATAAAAAAAAATATATTTTTTTAGATATTATTTTAGATATCTTTGTGTAAAAATTAAACATTTAGCTAGTTCCCTTGCAACAAGGTGGGTGAAAACTTGGTTCATAAAGGTTTTTGTAAAACCACTACCCTTTATTTAATAAATAGTAGCACATTTTGTAAATATCGTAATTAATTAATCGGTGAGGAAAATACTTCAAAATAGGAAAATATAACATAAAGTAGAGAAAGTCTCAAATAATTTGATAATAGCACTACAATATTCCTATGCCACACAGTGACACCATTAGGTGGATGAAAGTACAGCGATACTTTGATTTGACTGATAAATTTTCATCCACTTGATGAAGCGTTGAAGATGTGTGGCGATTTGTACAATTATAGTGGTATTATTTAAATATTTGAAACTTTATCTACTTTCATGTTAATATCCTCAAAAAGAACTTAAACTGTAGTGGACACTTACTGCCTTTCTGTACAAAAAATCATAATTAATTTCAGTCGCCAAGTTTAAGAATCTTGTTTTCATCGTATAAATTACTGAAAATATCAGATTTGTGATAACTTTCATTTTCTCAAAAATGTGAAAAAGACAATGTCCTTGCAACAAGGCCTGTACAAAGTTAATTCTTAAACATTTAATTAAAATCACTGCACTTGAAATCAATAGGTGCGTATGTTACAAATATAGTGCTCCCTAGGAGCCACACGCTAAACTATCACTTGCAAGCGACCGTAGCTTAAAGCTGGCAATGCAGTCATTGATCTAGTTCGGATAGTTCATGGACTATTGTATGTAATTAATATATTAAAATCATTATGAACATATAATATTTTCACCACAAGAATAATTATTTTAGATTTGAGTAAATAGATTTTCTCAACTGGAAACTATCATATTTATGCCTTGACAAATGTACATTTGATAGAAGTATATAAAAATATTATTTGAAGTATTGCCATTATTTGCTTCCAAAATATAAGTATATTGAACTGATAATACTTACCTGCTTAATCTAAGCATTCTACTATTCAAGAGTAATAATTACCTACTAATTTTGTGTCTGTAACACCAAAAAACCTTGGTAGGGGAAAATTAATAAATAAAGAATTATGTAATTAAATATTTTTTTTTAATTTACTGTCATACTTTCTAATTTTGCAATGTTTTTGAGAAGGTGGCGTATCGATGTACTTCAGTGCGCACGGAATATTGATGCGTTGAGGCATAGATGTCATGCGGATCCGTCGTTCCGACCGGTGTTCTCGAAATGCTTCCCACTCAATGCCTGGTATAGTCAGCGTTGCTTGAATGAATTGAACTGATATAATTTTAATCAGTATAATCATTTGCTAGTATTACCTACTAAAAACTAATAAGTAGTAAATACCTACATATGTTTGTTAATGTACGTACCTACCAAGTTCATATATTATCAACACAATGGCGCTGACGCTAAGTATTATTTCAAGAGTTTTTAAACCAGTAATCCTTTAATATTAGATAACACGTATATACGTACTTACCTTCGAATATTTTAATGATAGCATCCGTGCACCAGCCCCATTCCACCCCATTCTCTAAGTAGCTGTGAAACGGCTGGGGTATCCATTTAGATTTACTTAAACTCACAACCAACAACACTGTTCGCCGGTCAATCAAAAAGTGACGCAAAGTAAAGCGTATGTATATACAAAACCTTCTAAACCCTCCTAAAAAAAAGTATATTGTGTTTTCAGAGAATTTACTCTTATGTTACCAACCAGATTTAGTTCATTTAAATAGCTATTATATATACTATTAAGTTTCGATTTCTGAATAAATAAAAATTTTAGTGTGTGTAGAATCCGAAAATGGAATAATATGCAGAATGATTCATTTGGATTTACTATTTCTGGGACACTTAAGTACATTTTTGAATTATGCAAGAGCGTACACTCTATACAGAAAATTGCTTTTTTTTTGTCTAAGATTTAGCCTTGCTGAAACCCAAACCTCGAATTTTGATACTTTAAATTACTATATAGTCCCAGCATCAACATTTTAACAGCGTGTAACACTTTAAACGTATTATCCACAAGATCTGTGAGGCAAGAAAGAGCACAGGCAGTAGTATGCTATTACTACGTGCTTTTACAGTTTCATTTTCAGCAACTTTATCTCTAAGCTCACTTATTAAAAATATTCTTGGTTTTAAATTTACGTGAGATTGAGTTCAGACATAACCAAATAATTAATTACTTTAATGGAAAAGTAAAAAAAAAGGTATTGCAACCGTTTGTATGTGTTTCTTTAAAATTATAGAGGTATGAGCACGTATTTACTCGATCGTATTTGCTAAAAATTGCAAAGTAATAAGCCGTGATATTACCAAGACTTTTACATTATACTTTCATTTCTCTGATGGATGAATATTCCTCTTATGTTTATTTCAGAGCATGGGAAGCGTACGCGGTGAAGACATCCCTTACGTATTAGGCCTGCCGTTGGTTGGTGGAGGACCGTTTTTTCCTCACAACTATAGTCACATGGATACCGTTGTATCTAAAACCATCATCCAATATATCAGCAATTTTGCTAGAGGCGGGTAAGTGTGTCTTGTCTTTAAATATCAAAAACTCACGTATATTTACTATTAATTTCGCTCAGAAATAAATGGAATCTAAAAATAAAGCTTGTTAAATAGCAGTGCATTAAGACAGTAGTTTTATGGCACAAGTTCTCTAATGAATAGTGCACATATCTTTATATTATTTTTAATTCTGATGAAGGAATGCAAGGAATATATCAATAAAATATGTATTTCTAATAAAGATATTTTTATTTTTGATCATTTATTTAAATTAAAGAGCCTTTGAATTTTCATTTTCAAAACTTCAAATTCTTTTTTTAAGTTTCTTTTTCATACATTAATCTGAATTATTAATAAATTAAAAAGTAAGCCAACGTTGAAATGATTGTTCTCAAACAATTGTCTAAAAGGGACTGCAAAGAAGATTACTCACAATCTTATTGATAATTCATTTATTTAATGACATCTAATGACAGCATATAGATGGCAATACAAGATACTTACAAAAATGACGAAAGTTTCTTTGTACTTAACGAGGATAGATAGGATAATTAAAAAAAAAATAAACATGAGTAAATTTTTGACTTAAATACAATGCTATGAAGATGTTAAAGATAACTTTTTAGTTTTTGTTTTATAAGTAAGGTTGAGTGCTCATTACATGTTTTACGGGGTTCAATTTGTTCTGAGCTGCAATTGAAAGATATTGAAATATTTAAAAAAAAATTATCGAAAGATCATTTTTATTTTTATTTCTCCGAAGCCCTGAGCATTTCAAATTGATGAAAAAGCTCAAGTTTTCGGAGGAATAAAAATACAGCTAATCTTTTGAGATATTTTTTTTTAATTTACCCCAACAAATTTAAACTGTAGCTCAGAACTGGTTGAAAGCAAACGCATTAATATTGTCTCAACAATTGCATAGGTATGTACTACTTGGCGAAATAGTAAATGGCAAACATATAAAGATGGCAACATCAAACCTAACCACTTTGGTTTTCTTACTGCAGATGATTAATTGACTAGCATGACACCATTCGTGCATTTGATTCGCTAGGGTAGCAGCCGCGATGGACTATTTTTCAAAGTAGGACGCACTAGTGATTATCGATGCATATTCGGCATACTGCTTCAAGATATCTGATCTTTACGTAGACCAGAAAAAGAAAAGGTCTCAAAGCAGATATAATATATAAAGCTTTTGATTGTGTATCTCATTCTATTCTTCTTTGCAAACTTGAAAGGTATGACTTCAGAAGTAAACTTGCTGGTTGGTTTCGCTCATACTTAGCTGATCGCCGTCAATATATTAAGTCTAAAGTCGGTAAAGACTTCGTTAACTCAAAAGTAGAGTCGTGTATGGTGTGCCGTGGGGTTCGGTGTTAGTGCCAACGTTATTTTTAATATTTATTAATTGTATATTTATTAACATGTTGCCCGCCAATCACAGACGATTCTCTTGGCTGACGATACTTCCCTTATGTGGCATGCCTCTAGATCATGAGGATTGAGAAAATTTAATAAATATTAACTTCTCTAGTATTTGCGAGTGGTTTGGTGCAAACAAGATGATCCTTAACACTAATGAAACTAAGTTATTTACTTTTTAAACATCAAGTTAAGATTAACATATTTTTAATAACAGTTTCTTTGCCCTCTTCCGAAGTTAAATTTTTCAATTGCAGAAACGAGCAGTGCGCGTGGTCGATGGTGTGGACGGGAGACTCTAATGTCGACCGTTGTTTGTTCCCATAAAGTTCTTACTTTATTTTCTTTAATTATATGTGAGCCATTGCTTATTGTATATAAACATAGAAAATAGAACTTTCTGATTCGACATTTATTCTTATAATACCTGCAATAATATTAATTTTTCAAAACAGACACCTTTCTTTGTATTTTTTTTTTATTGCTCGAGTTTCTTTTTCTTCCATAAACTTCCTTCTTTAAGGCAGATTGTTCTAATTTAAATGCATTTCATCTTGAATTGAAGGCTGTATTCCTAGAACAAGCTTTATACTCATTTAATGTACTCAATCTCTCGTAGTGAACGCATATTTATGAAGTATAACCATAAATGTATATTTCTTGTGTATGCTTTTGCATTTGACTTACATTTAAGTATATTTTCTTTAATGGAAATAATTGTTTTATATTATTAGTATTTGAATTACTAACATTTTAAATGTTTCTTTGATTCCTGCTGGTATCCAGTCCCCGGAATATTGGCACTCGTCCATCGTGTCCCTCGATTTTAGTTTAAACTTTACAAATATCAACGCATTTACTCGTTTAGTTATTTACAATAGATAAACTATACCAAAAGTAAGATTGCTTATTTCTCATTCAATTGAAGGAACGAAATTTCTATGGAAAAATCCCTAGAAGAACAAAAGAAACTTATAACTAGATACTTGCTGTAATAGTAGGTTTACCAAAACGATTTCATGTATGGTCTTTTCTTGTTCATACTTTTAATTTTATTAAGTCAAATTATCTTAATTTTTAGAGTTTAAAACTCAAAACATCTAATCCACATTTCTTGTAAAAATTCCAACAAATGTAATTCGATTTGTGCCGTCATAAAAAGCAGTAGAGATAAAACAATAAAAAAGATAACCATTTTTTTTAATAACTATTAAAATAATTTTTATAAAAAAAAAGATTTTTCCATATTTTCTAGATTTTTTCAATAAAAATTGCCATTTGGTCTTTATATGGATAGATTATTTTATACATCCATATCAAGAAATTCTTATAAAACTAAACAGTTTTTTGTAGCTGAAGTAATGGTTTCAGTAAATTAATATTTTCAAATAATTATACAAGAATACATTTCAAAAATATTTACACGAATTATGCCAGCTGGTCACTTGCTAGTAATCAATGGTTAAAATAAACAACAAAGGAAAGGTATATATGCCGACAATCGTTCCGAAAGACAATCCCTTTGATGCAAAGATTGCAAGTTTTTTACATTGAGAAAATGACAAATTAATGTATTTCTGCTTTTAACTGTAATAATTAGGAGTAATTTTTCCTAAGAGAATTTTTTTCTTAAAAGCAGAAATACAGAAATACATTAATTTGTTAATCCCTTTGATGTTATGTGAGACAGATGCCGCAACATTTTCAACTAGATTTACATTCGCAGTATTTTGCTTTACAGTTTCCGCAGAATTCAAAACAAAATAATTCTTAGAATCTGCACACGCGCAGTGGCTGGTGGATTAAAGGAGATGTATTTTTCTTTATGTTCCCTTATGGATTATTTTCCCTATGTCATCTTTTTTTTGAGTCGATGGTACTTCCTGAAGGAAATTGAAATTCATGTAGCAGTTCATGAAATCTTAGCCAGATATATGTGCGTAGAGAGGATAATTTAGTATGCGACACAAGTACCTTACAGGATACCCAAGTTCTAGGATAGATTTTTGTTATAAAAAAAATATATTTTATGTGTGTGGTTGTTCAAGTTAATATGTTTGATGTCGACGCGAGTTTCAAATTGCTATTGAAATAAAAAGTTTTAAAAAAATGTTACCAAATGACACACTAGTTTTTCACTAGTTTAAATAATTTACATGTTTTAATTAGAATTACCCAAGACTATTGAGATATGTAATTGGCCAAGAGGGAGAAATTTAAGAAAATAGTTTGAAAATGGATTAATGTAAGAGAATCCGAAACGTAATGTTATTAATGTAAAAAAAAACAAAATTATATACCGTATGCCCGAACAATTGAAGTTTTTATTTATAAAAAAAAGTGTATTGTATTGTGTAAGATATTTATCAATATATTCGCATTAAATTGTATTATTTTTTTTAACTTACTCCTAATATATTCATATCAAAAGAGTATAGTATTAGAGTTTAGATATTGAAACGAATTATAAATATATGACCTAAAAGATTTACCAATCTAGATGACTTGTACTTCAATAATAAAAATATGTTTTGTTGAAAAAAATCGTCAAGTTATAGACAGCAATAAATATTGTTAGTGAAAAGATATTAAATCAGGAAGATTAAATTAGTCCAGCGGCAGGTTCTTATGTAGCTGTAGTCTTGGTTGCCTGCGTGATTTGCCGCAATATGAATGATGATGCATATTAATAAGGGAAGAAGGGGGAAGCGATCATGAATTCAGTGCGTGTGCGATATAAAATTGAATACGTTTCAAAATAAATAATGGAATATAATGCATAAATGATGTAAGGGTTATTAATGATACTTTTTACATAAATAACAATAAGTACTATCGTTATTTATAGATATTGTCTATAAAATACGTAGGTATGTATGTACATAATTTTCTAGTTGTTTTTTTTTTATGTAAATTGAATTATTTTGTGGCGTGTTAAATATATATGGATAAATTGTTCATAATCTCTTGTATTTTTTGAATAAATATTTTTCTCTAATTTGTTATAAAAAAAGAATTCTTGTCGATAAACAACAATTCTCAGAGAGAAACTATTGTCGCAATGGAACTGTGTCGAATGCAATAAGAAAAGCGTTAAAAGGAAGTTTGAAACCTGATAAACGAGAGGTTTTATTGAAGGCACCTATTTCTAGAATTGGAAATCTTTATTGCAGTGTTCATTTCTAAATACAATCAACATGTTTAGTTAGTGAGATACATAAGAAATCTAGAATCACGATTCAGGAAGCTACTAAATAAAGCGCCTAATACGAAGAAAAGGACAGAAGCGAGAAAGGCGAAACGAGAGTAGACTGCGAGAATGCAGTGATTCCGATTTCGTAATTACTTATCGGAGCTCTCGATAGCGGACGTCCCAACCGCGCTCCAATCTGATTTATCTCCCGCCTACATTAACCTTATTTCTCTTTGTCCGCGTAATTTAAATGAAAGGTTGATCATTTACTTAGTATTCCAGCCTAAGAGAGCTCTCATGAGTAGAAGGTATGGCCACTTACTCAGATCAACCAAAGCCAGCTACTGTGTTGATTAGTACCTATAACGCGGTAACAAATGGTATGGATAGTGCTACGTGATGTTAATATGACGGGTATGTTATATACCGGGTGGTTCATTTATCGTGCCCTCCACCTCAAATTTGGAAGCAGTAATTTTTATGAAAAAACGTTTTAGTATAAGAAGAAATCCACCTGATAGTTGCATAGTGATATACGAACAGATCACTCGTTTTTTTTCTTTTTTTTAATGAAATATGGTTATTTTTTTTAACAAATTCTGAAGAAGGGGGATCAGTTTTGAGTAGAAAACTTACACATATATGG
This sequence comes from Protaetia brevitarsis, assembly GCA_004143645.1. Lineage (NCBI taxonomy): Eukaryota > Metazoa > Arthropoda > Insecta > Coleoptera > Scarabaeidae > Protaetia > Protaetia brevitarsis. Next base: position 893,961 of record RXPK01000201.1, on the reverse strand, counting down.
CCTAAAATGAAAATTAAGCGATATATTTAAGGAAACCAGTCACCACCAGTAGTCAGTTTTATGAGAAAAGTTTCAAGTAAATGTTTTAACACGAGAAGGGATCCACAAAATGGTTCACAGTTATACTTCTGGGGGTGCATTTAAAGGTCATATGAAGGCCAAGTTGTTTTTTTAAACGAAACATTCAATATTTTCTTAACAAAAAAAAAGGATTCAATTCTGAATAGGAAAGTGCTAAAACTTTTATGACCTAAAGTGAGCATTAAGCGAGATATTTAAGAAACCCTAAAACTGGCCTAAAATTTGAAAGCAGTCATATATTGAAAAAAAAATTAAGTATATGTATTAACACAGGAAGGGATCTATAAGACGGTTCCACACTCATAGATGTAGGAGAGCACTTGGATATCATGCGAAGGTCAAGTGGTCGAAGGTTTAATTCTAAGTTGAAAAGTATTGGAACTCACATGGCTTAAAATTAATATTAAATAGGAGAATAAAGAAAATTTAAAAAGGTAAATATCACGGAGACCTTGCATTTAAAAACGGAATCTTTGCATATCTTTATTAGATAATTAATTATTTTAAATTTAATGAAATAATCAGTAGTTGATTATATCAAATCATAAAGAAACCACAGTACGAATTAATTTCTAATAATAAATGCTTAATTATAAAGGAATACAATTGGAATGAACTTGATGTTTGTTATTACTTAATCAATGAAATATTAGTGCTAATTAATTTTGTATTAACAAACAGTTCCCAACATTCCCTTGGATTATTATCTTGTACCATACCTTCACGTGACCTTAAAGCGCTTTCCTAGAACCATAATTTTGGGACCGTTTTACGAATCCCTTCTTGTATTAAAGTATTTCCTTGAAACTTATTTTCATAAAACTGACTGCTTCCAAGTTTTTGAGGAAGATCATTATAAACATATGAGTTTCAGTTGTTGACAATTTGACCTTCGTATGATCTTCAAGCGCTTGCCTAAGATTATAGCTGTATAACTACTAGGTGGATCCCTTCTTATATTAAAACTTTTGTTTGAAACCTTTTTTTCATAAAATTGAAATTTGGTGGCGCACGGTAAGTGAATCACCCGATATATACTTCCCAACAGATCTGGTGACTCCTTTACAGCGCTGTGTTTTTATCGACACTACTCACCATTTGGACAATACATTACATTCCTGCTTGGCTGTCGATGTACAGTCTTGGGAAGGGCACGCCCATGACACTACACAAAAGGTTATAATAATATATTTTTCACAATTTTTAATTATTGCAAAGTTCTGTAAATCAGCTGAGGAATGCTAAATTGAAAAGTTCAAATCAGTAGTGTAATATGTTTTAGTATATGAAAAATAAAATAAATTAGGGAGTGAGTCGGTAAAATGCCACCAGGCGGGGCTCATGGTCTATTGTAAGAATCACCATACTGGCAGAGGAAAGAGGAGTAACACTAGGAATTAGACTCGAGTTTCTGCCTACCCCTCCGAATTTATAAACCCACTTTCACCGCTATGGCATCTCAATATGCATGTATAATCACCTATTTCGTGACAAAGAAGTCAGTTTGTGCACCCTCTAGGACACACACCGCAAACCCTCGCTCGCAGGCGATCGTAGCATAAAGCTGGCAATGCAGTCATTGATTTAGCTCGGGCAATGCATATGGATTGCCATTCCTGCTAGATATGCTCGTACAAAATGAGAATCAGGCTGTGAATGATCGTGATTCCAAGAAAAGCTTACTATAACGTAATTGAAACACCAAAGAAAAATGCCTAAATACAATGAATCGATAGAATGCCACTAAGCGGGGCTCATGATCTGTTCTAGGAATCACTACACTAGCAAGAACAATGAAAAGGGAATAACACTAGGAACAGACTCCAGTTAGCATCCATCCAACGTTCCTTCACAGTATAAAACCCACTTTCATCGTCATGGCGCCTGATAGACCGAAACTCGAGCCCGTTCCTAGCATTATTCACCTTTCATTGCTCTTGGTGATTCCGAGATGATTCCTACAATAAGCTATGGCCCCGCCTGATAGTAATCTATCGGTTTATTGTAATTAGGATGTAATTTCTTTAATGTAAAAGTAAACTTAACTTCATTTACTCAAATACAACTTAACGCAATTATGGACGTAAGTTTGCCATACTTATTTATTTGTTACTTGCTGAAAATATCCACTTTACCTCGTTTCTTAAAATTACTACATCACTCAAATTACGAGAGCTTTTTAATTCATTAATTACGAATGAGACTTATTTCACTTCTGAATTCAAAGTTCACTTTCTGATATATTAAAACTCGATTACTTCGTTCATCTTAATACCAAAATAAGTTACACATGCCGGACAGTAGTGGCAAAAGTCATTTTTTATGTTCTATACTGCTTTATAGACGTCTTATTATTGATAAGTTTACTGTAACCATTTCTATGCTTTTCGTTTTTTATCGATGGTCTAAATTTTCAATTCCTTTCTTGTCCTATATTTCCGCTTTTTTCCTTTCTGGTCTAATCTGCAGTTTGATTTATAATTCCTTCTATGTTATCTCCTTTCTTGTCTACGTCGTTATTAGTTTATAGGTCGTGTAGTTTCTCTCTAGGTCATGTTTAATATTACAGTTTTATGTTGTTCCTTTAATCTTCTTCTTTTACTCTGTCGTTCGATAGATAACTATATAAACTTCTTGTAAGGGCTAGAAGTGGCCAATATACGTAACGAAGGCCTTCACTGAGAAAAGGACGTTATACTGAAGCTTTTACAGTGGGGAGGCTACCATCGAAGCGGAGGCGGGTGACGGATGCCCTCAGGGCAAAGCATTGTATCTCTTGCTGTAGGCTACATAATCCGAAAACTAGCCACGAAGGCTTTCACTGTCTGGGGTATACTAATGACAGTAAATATTAACAAAAGCCAGGTTGCCACGTTCACGAGAAAAAAAAAATACTAGGCGGGTTACAGCCACGGGTAGGCACTGAAGGGATTCGATGTGCCAAAGATTTTTCCTCTTTGGCACATCGAATCCCTGGTGGGGTTTAATCAAACATTTTCATGGAATCCGCATGTCAGAATACAATCAATAAGGCCAGTATTTCCATAAGCATGTACAGGAGGTTGTGTGGTGGAAATTGAGATTCTAGCCTAAAGAGGACTCTGTGGTTGCCACAAGGATGATTACACCCATGATAACATGGGAAGCAGTAGTATGGTTACCGAAGGTGCGCAGGGAGCGGAAAAGGAAACATTAAGTGGCATACAAAGCTGGTGTTTGTGCCACGGGTGTGATGAGATGATCTCTACCGCCGCAATGGATTGATTCTACACATGCTCAGGCTACATATTTATATACAAGGAACTGCTAGATCTGCCGCATATAGACATATACATTCAATCACCAATCAGTAAATCGCAAGGTGCTGACCATGAAAAGCTATTGAATGAACTCAAAGGAGCACCCCTTAGAAATAACTTAGAAATTGGAGTATATGAAAGAACCTCAAATAAGACTTTTTTTGGTAAGCTTCAGCAAAGACACGACGGTGTTCTAGATTAAGGTTACTGTAGTTCTTCATTGTGTCAAATAAATAGAAAGGATCCAGCTTTCTATTTCTCTGATATAAGAAAGAGCGTCACTATTTTCTCAGGCAGCTAGGCACCAGTTTAAGCAATCAGTTCTGCAAATGTTGACACAAGTTGGTTTGAGATTGCGTATGTGCCTGAAATGAGGCGGACACTCAATGAAAATTAACCTTGGCCTGGGTTCTTTACCACTCGGGCACGAAGTGGCTGAATCCAATGAAGGGATAAATAATGAGTGCAGGGAGTGGTGGCAAAAATCACCAGGAAGGAAACAGGCAAAAGCATTCCTAAAGGAACAGAGACCTGAATTTACAATTTTACCTACTGACCAAAGATTGGCAAAATGATAGTAGCTTTGCTGACTAGCCACTGAAGACTAAACAGAAATATGGTTTACAAGCCTGGCAGGTGACACTATTTGTAGATTCTGCCAAGAGAAGGAAGAGACACCCGTTCACGTGCTATTCTGCAGCGATGGTGTGATGAGGAAGCGCTGCGTACTTTGAGAAGAAACGCATCGCTGCTTCATCCTGTTCCTCACAAAATCTATCTACATTCCGATTCCTTTGCTAATCGAAGCTTATTCTGATATTCTTTCGATTTACAATCGCATAAAAGGATTCCTGTTAACATGCAGATATATGTAATTCTTGCTCAGATTAATGCATGCTGTGAATCTCTTCAGGTTATGGTGTTGCAGAACAATTTTAAATAAAAAAAAAAAATAAAAATAGTTCCATTTTCTCTGTTCTATTTCACTTTTTATTTTCTCAATATTACGACTGCTGCTGATCCTGCAAAAAAGGTTCAAGCTTCAAATCCCTTTTTGTAAGATTACTTGTTGTTTCGTCCACTTTCACTCCCACCACCATACAAGGGTTCTCTTGTTTCTTTTGCTTACCTCGTTTAATTTTCCACCCAAACCATCTTAGAGTTGGTTATATATGAGTTCACGCTTTGATGGTTGCTTGACTATCAGACATTTTGATCATCTCTTGCTGTCGGTAATTTTTGCTAACGTAAAACTGGACACATTTTTCATTAAGCATGTATTTTCCTCTGGAAAATACGGAGCTATTTTCCCAAGCTTTCGAAATCTTTTGTTCTAGGACTCATATATTCCTATTCCAAATCCGTTAGTCATTTTGAAATCATCCGTAGACAACTTGGTGGCATTTCTGTTCGGTTTCAAGACGGTACCTCCCGGTCTTGTAACTAAACGAGCTTTCTGGTACACGGAAAAACCAATTTGTTAAGAACAACAAAATAATTTCAACCAAATTTTATCATAAAAAAAATTAGTGAATCGAACAAAATATTTCGTTATGTCAAATAAATAAAAGGTTAAATGAATAGTTAATTTGGTTGAATTAATTTGTTTGCCGATATTTAATTCAATATTTAGTTAATTTAAACAAAATTTGGTATTCATATAATCCATGGTTTTAACACACTACAGTTTAAGAAGCTATCCATCAAGAGAATTAACGAGAATTGTGCTATATATTTCAACAATAGATCTTTTTTGACCAACACGTCGAGAACGGCACTTCGAACACTAAGAAGACTTCTAATTAAAGATAAGAGGCAGCTACTCAAAATTACATACTTCAGACATTAAGTTGAAGACCATATATGATGAACTTAAAGGTAACACTGCCTGTCATCTATTTTGATTAATTTCTTATAAATAACGATGCATACATGCAACAACTCAAAAATCAAAAAAAAAGTCAAATAATAAATTGAAAATTAAGTTGTCCTTCCCATAATAATGTTAATTGCTATAACCTCCACGAATTCTAACCTGTTAAGAACTTCTCCAAGGTTCAATTTGATGATAGAGAGTTGGAACTACTTGGTAGGGGATTGGGTTTTAATGTGGCTTCTACGTGCCCTCAGTTTATGAGAGATCTAGAGGTTTTGGCTGTCAGTGCTGAGTCGGCTTGAGTTCAGTTGACTTGTGGGACAGCTACAGTATCGTTGAGAGGCAACACATTTATTCCTTGAAGAAAAGAGGAAATTCCACTCGAATCATCCCAGGGCCCTTTACCAAGGACGTTTCAACAAACACGTTCTCAAATCTATTAAAAATAAAATTGATATTAACAATCTAGTCATCATCAAATCTGACAAGGGCGGTAGTGTCATAATCTTAAATAAAAACGACTACATCTCTAAGATTGATGATTTTATTAAAGATAATGGTGACTACAAAATTAAACTTAATATCAATTCTGCTATTATAAAGTTAAAAATAAGATTAACTTTAGTAATTTGATTTTAAATGATAGAGAAAAGAGGGATCTCAGATCGGACTATACTTTACCACCTAGACTGTATAGTCTCCTGAAAGTTCATAAATCCGATAACTTCTCCGAAATGCCGATAAGACCGGTAGTGGCATACACAGACTCCCCTGTTTATAGTCTGTCTAAATGGTTGAGTAACTTTTTAAAAACGTTATTTAACAATTGCTTTAAATATACAGTAAACAATAGCATCATCATAGCAACATCTTAGGCAGAAGTTCACAGATTTTCACATTCAAGATAATGATATTCTCTTATCTTTAGATGCTTGCAATTTATTCACCAATATACCGCGACAAGAAGCGATATAACTAGTAGTTGATAAACTTCGTTCTACTGATAGAACATCAGATGAGGTCAATCAGCTGGTGAATTTACTTAAGATTTGTCTTGAACGGGATTTCTTCCAGTTTAATAACGAATTGTATACAGTACCGGTTGATCTACTATGGGTTCCCCGATCTCAATGATTTTTGCAGACATTTTTATGAACTTCTTTGAGTCAACATATCAGTGTCCATAACAACCCCTTTTGCAAACATATCAATTTTTATGCTAGATATGTTGATGATATTTTTATGGTCTGGTCTGGTGATCACCTACAATTACAAGATTTTCTGTGTTACATCAATACTTAATAAAATTTACTTTAGAAATAGAAATACGTAATCGTATTAACTTTCTGGATCTTACGATTATCCACACTTCTACCGATAACCAATTACTTTTTGAAATATATCGCAAACCAACACATTGTGATGTAATTAATGAACAGTCGAACCATATCTTTACTCAGAAATATGCAGTTTTGCATAACTACTTACACAAGTTGGTAAATCTAAATCTAACAAAAGAATCTTTTAATAAAGAAATGAACATAAACAAATTTCTTTAATGAATAATTTTAATCCTAATATCATACATAAATTATTACAAAAAAATATAAACAAAACTAGAGAGACTAGCTTATCTGGATACTACACGTAGTCTGTCAGTTAATAATGAGAAATGTTATACTTCAATACCCCTACAGTAGGACCTGTTAGTCTTAGAAAATTGGCTAATATTTTTAAAACCTTTATTTCTATAATCTCCTTTAGGAACATTTACACCCCTTAGAGACCAACTGATCAACAATAAAGAGCATACAGATCCTTTACATAAGAGAGGTGTGTACAGACTTATGTGTAATGATTGCCCAATGAAGTATGTGGGCGAAACCTTTAGGAACTTTGGAACCCGTAGAGAGGAACATCTAAGGTGCTCCAAACCAGAAATGACGGAAGAGTATTTGTTTGGAAAGCACCTCCAAGATAATATACATACTTTTGACATACAAAATGGCTTTCAAATCTTGCATACCGGTAAAGCTGGAATCTTTCTAAACAACTTAGAAGCTTTAGACACTGTAAGACATCAAGTTCTCTCTCAATGCACAGATTATTTTTGATTCTAATCCAATATTCAAAACTTTACTAGAAAGATGACAGGTAGTCAGTTCACATATATAGTTTTACAGTTTTCTTTACTTCACTTTTACTCCTTTAATTTTTCCTTCTACATATAGATGACGTAGCTGGGTTTTCTAGAATATTTCCACCTAATTTTTATGTTTTCTTTAAAGAATTTTCTCATTCATCTTCCTGCGTCCGTTAATTAAAATACATTTTATCTTTTTTGTTTTTATTTTAAAGTGTAGTTTGTCGCTTGAGAATGTGTATTAAGTCTTATACAATTTTATTCTATTTCACAATTCGAATTTTAGTATTTTATTACGTGATTTATTTTTAAACTGTTTTATAATTGTAAGTATTAAAACTTTTATCCTTTTAGTTACTTATACATTTTCCAATTTATTAGTTAACTATTTTGTACAATTATATACACATATTTATCCATTTTATTCATTTTAACTTCTATCTAATTAATTTACTTTGTTAATTTTTTGTTGAATTTCTTCATGCTGACCTGAAGATGTTTCTTAATGGATGAAACCGGTTACCGTTACTAAAGAATTTGTGAGAAATTGGACCGTTGCTTTCATTTACCTTGCTAAAATTTGGTACTATCAAATAAGTTGATTTTTCAGTGTTAGGGTCTTTCATAAAGCTTAGTGTGGTTCTCTTTGCCACGCCCTTCACCACAATGTAGAGAAGGTTGAGATGAGTAATTTTCTATTGATAAAATTGACACTTTTTACGTTTTCCCCCACACTTTGTCCACGAAAAGATACACTTCCTGGTTTATACTGTTTGTTTAGTTCCACTGTGTAACATTATAGTTTTTTCCATATTTACTTTTCTGTTCTATCTTATCTGATTCTCAATAATTGAATTCTGTTAAGACACTATTAATTATAGTACTTTTATGACACATAAAAAATTAAGAAATGCTTTTCTTTATTCATTGGTTAGATCCAACATTAAGTCAACTTTTTTTAAACATGAAGCGTCTTTCTTCTTACCGAATTTAATACTTCATTATTATTCAAAGGTAGGATATAGCTACTTGTACAGTTTAGAATAATCCGCCGTTGAAACCGTAGTTTAGTGAAATTAATATTGAAATTTCTAATTCTAATGCAAATGTAATTAAAATTCGGCCTAAAATTCCCATTTTAAATTTCGCCGTTTTCTGCATTTCTCCCACGCTTAGCTTTCAGCCTTTGGCTCAAGTTCACATATTAAAATCTATACGGTCAGCATATACAGGTATACCTATTACGTGAACAGATTAAGAAGGATAGCACAGCTTACGCTCTGTCATTTTCGTGTCGGAGTTTTAGCATCGACAAAAAAAAGGGGGAACATTAACAGCTGCATTAAATTTAATTACATTTTTAATCAAGCAGTGGAGAATGAACTGCAGTGCACCCTTAATTGAAATTTCAGAAAGGACAAGCGAGCGTCGAAGGTTTGAAATTCTCGATAAGGATTAATTGAAGTTTCTGGTTTCTTTTATCAGCATTTACTCTTTTATTTGCACATACTGGGGAATTAGTGTAGCTGTAGCATTGGCACATTCTACATACTTTCTTTTCACCATAATGAAATTTACAGTGTAAAAGGTCTTTACACATTGCTCTTGCATTAAGAATAATTGTTGTATCTATCGACACTTTGTTCAATAAGATTTATTGACATTGATAAGTTGTATAGTAAACACGTGCGTGTTTTTGCTTCTTTTTATATCTCCGTGCTTTATACATATACATTGTTTTTTTCTTGAAATTTATGTCTGTAAGTAGCGCTAACTTAATACTAGACATTGATGTACTGTTTGCTATTTTCTTTGGTCTATCTTTAAAGTTATTTTACTTTAGGGTTACATTACTTATTTACTGTCGCCTACAATTTTCGATAGTCTTTGTACAGTGTTTCTATTTTCTATTTGTTTTTGAGTTTTCTTTCATCTACATAAATAGGGGAAGGTGGGGCAAGATGGGAACATCTAAGCTTTAGAACACTGGCATCCAGGATTGCAAATTGATATACAAGGTTCTAAGTGCGCTTGTTGTAATCTTTAAACATTTATCTGCTGTATGATGAATTTACAATTTTTCGATGGTGTACTCTTGATGTGTGAGAAAATTTTGAAGAATGTGTAAATATACCATCTTGCCCCACCATGGGGGCAAGGTGGGGTTCCAGGTGAGTTAAAAATGGGTCGTATTATAAATCTAGGTAATAGGTAAAAAAAAAATAGACTCTGAAAATATTCTTAAAAACATACAGGAACAAAGCTTAAACTCTTTAAAGCGGAACTACTTAAAATGAAAAAAAAAAATACAATAACGATAACAATATTAAACTTAATCTTCACAATTGAGACAATAGAAGACCAATTCATTCCACGTTATTCGCACATCTCCATGTACCCAACCCTCCATCCATGGCATTGTATCAATACTTCGCCTTATAATTCTAACATTGAGCGTCATCTTCCTCAACAAAAGAACTTTGATTTTTTCTTGACGTTTTCTAAAAATCTATATCTTTGCTTTCCTTACAGAACTCGGCTTTTTGATTTCTTCTGTTTTCTTCTTTGTCATTTTTTTCCTTTAACTCTCCCTCAGCACTTCTGGTTGCCTTAGGGATTCTCCAGACTTCTATTTTCTTGTAGCAGATTTTTATACGTAGTGCTTGTAAAGATTGTTGTTTTTCCCTTGTTACGCTTGATTGAACCTGTACTTTATTCCTAACATCAGAATGGGCATTATGTCTTCGAGAAAGTATAATGGCATATCCGGCATAACGGACCAGACTGAGAGTGAGATAGTGATGTTCCCCATGTTGCCCCATACCAATTAGCCCAATCTTGCCTCTTTGGACATTCTCTCGTTATATAATAACGTATTAAATATTTAAATAAAACAAATAACGCACTATAGAAAATACATGCAATAGATGTCAATTAATAAGCACAAAAAAGTGCAGTTGTAAATAATTTACTTATGCTTCCGATACTGGCCGTTGAACTCACCATCAAAATAATAACGAAATTCTGGAAATTGCAAAGTTCACGCTCAAACAGCAATAACTCTGTTATTACGACTAGTAAAGTTTCCTACATTGCAACAAACATAAAGCAGCATTTGTGAATATTAGGTCTGCTATTATTTGACAGATGCTTACTGCCGTTTTGTAGATAGTACGATGTCCCCATCATGCCTCGAGGCCCCATCTTGATCCACCCTCCCCTACGTGTATGTACTTGTTCTTACAATCTTTATATCGCGTTAAACGATAATTCTTTCTTTTCTCCCTTTGTTTCATAATTTTTTATCCCTTCTGTTGCCATCGCCCCTTTGTTTGTCTTATTTTTGTCAGCCACTACGACAAGCACCGTAGTGTGAGAGTGTGTCCCCTTATATGCCTCTTCTTTCGTTCTTCTTTTTTTCGTCTGAATTAGTTTATATAATTGCTCCGTTATTGGCTTGTAAATGCTGCAAAGGTTCAATAGAAGAACATAAGACACTCACTTGCTCGGTTTGTAAGAAGATATTTATTCATGCTTGTATTGATATTACACTATCGGAAGTTTGAGTCCTTAAAGTCAAGCGAGGTTTTACATGGTCATGCGACAATTGCACTTCAGTGGGTAACGATATCTTAGGTCTAAAAGCTGCTATAGTTGGTCTTCGAGATGATTTGGCTCGGCTTGATCCACGGTCGACATCTTCGCTGAATGTTCGAAACCATTGTGCAAGAAGTTAGTGATCGAGATAGAAGGAAGTGCAACGTTATCATTTATGGTGCCACGGAGGATAGTAATGTATCGAAGACTGAATGGCTAAAAACAAATAATGAAATGAGTAATTCTATGTTGAATTCTGTGTCAGTTACTACCAGTGTCAGTGTCTGGGTAAATTTGATGCTGCTAAACCTTCACTTAGGCCTATCTGTGTCACTCTTGATAATGAATACTTGGTTCATAGGTTCATCTCCAAAGCTAAACAATTAAGGAATGACGAGGGATATAAAAACTATCGCTTCTTCTTCTATCTTAATCCACGGCAGGAGAAAATGTATAAAACCTTAAAAACTGAACTTGAGCAACGCGCTGCTGGTGACGAATCTCTCCAATTGAAATATGCAAGCTGCCCCAGTAAGAGTGGTGACCGGCGTTATCTTAGAAACTGGAATAGCTGTAGTAATGGAAAAGAAAATTAAAAACTAAAGTGGCAAAGGGAAATTTGAAGAAAATGTTTATAAATTCCGGACACGACCGCCAGAGGGCGCAATTCTAGGTTCAACGGTAAAGGTTCAAAATCAGCTATAATTTAAATACCTTATTAGAAACCTTAGTTAATTACGCACCACTTTGACTAAAGACATTTTGTCATATTGTAAATTATAAATGTAGTAGGCGTTGTCAAATCATGTAAAACTAAACGTTGGATAACTTGTGTAGTTTTATCCAAATTAAGGAAACTTGGACTTGCTTCAATGGGCATTTAACGCTGTTTTAAACGCCACAACGTATACTACCCGTTAGTGTTCAGGAAAAGCACCAGATGACGTTATCCTCAGCTGTACGAGTTTTTTTGAATTATTTCTAAAAATTCAAATGCATGTTTTTCTTACGTCGTAGTTTAAGAGCTTTGATGGACTAAAGCAGTGGCGAAAACCGCGTCGCGTTATCTTGTTTCGTTTTCCAGATAATAAAGGAAATAGTCCCTTATAAATAATAATGTTCCTATAATTATGAATTATAAATATCTACTTGATAACATTGAAATCTATCTTAGTTGGCCGTGAAACAAAAAACTAATTTTACCCTTTAGCACAAAAAAATTGTGTCGGCATTAACTTGATACGATTAATAGTTTTTTATTACTTTTCAAATAGAAAAATCTAGTATGATTTAGATGCAGTAACATACTATGAAAACAATTATTTTTTTGACAACTGTCAAATTATGACATAAGTACACACACTTTAACCACTATTTTGAACAATGTTCTGAAAACGCGTGCATTGCTGAACGTGAATATGTTGTCAAGTATCCTGGAAGAAAACATTTCAGCCGGAAAGTATTTAAACGTTTGGCGTAGTCAAGGTGTTTGTAAAGGTTTGTCAAGGTGTTTGTAATGATAGGTAAATTATCACTTACTCGTTATTTTCGGGAAAACGGAAAAATATATATCGTCACGCAGTCTTCGCCGCCACTTTCGTCCGTCAAAACTCTTCAACCACAACGCAAGAAAGGCATATTGATACATTTATATTTTTAGAGATAATTCAGAAAAGCTCTTAAGTTGGAGATAACGCCATCTAGTGTATTTTCTGAATACAAATCATGGCGCTTAAAACAACGTTAAATGCCCTTTCAAACAATCCAAGTTTTTTTTTTAATTCGGATAACAACCACTACTAAAGTTATAGCAGGTTTAGCCTTATATGACTTGACAACGCCCACTACATCTATAATTCACAATATCACAAAATGTCCTTAACAAAAGTGGTGCGCAATTAACTAAGGTTTGTAATAAGTATTTTTTTTTTTTTTTTTTTTGTCGGTGGAAAATCCTTTATGGACGCTGTGTGCTCTATGCTCTATGCACACAACAGTGTGGACTCCCAGCTTCACGCCCTGGTTTACCCACTAAAAACCACCCAAGACTCCTAGCGCATCCCACGGAACCATCCTGTTAGATATTTACTTCGTGAGATCGCCGAGTATTTCACCGTTTAACCTCTTCAACTCTGTCTGCTTTGCATTTTCCTCTCATCCTTCTCTTTTTTCTCCATTATGTCCTGATCATCTTTTGCAAAGCGTCCCAGTGTTCTTTGGATCCTACCATCACAGCTATTAGATTCTGTGGAGTTACATCCTTTCCGACTTTTTGTTAGCCAACTGCCTTGCCGATATCCATTGTGGACAGTAGATATTGTATGCTGTACAGTATCTAATTCGCCACAATATACGCACTCTGGCCCAGCTGCTTTGCCTATCCTATTTACAAGAATCGGAATACCCCGTGCCCTGTCAGAGCTTGCGTGAGGTAATAATCTAAGCTTCTGTGTTACACTCAATCCAGGTTTGTAAATTCGGTATCAACTCTTTGGTCCAGTTACCGCTGGTGTGTTTTCCTGCCATCTTTTCTGCCACATATTTAAAGTTCTTTCCTTTGCGTTTTTAGCGGATATCTCTCCTTTTTTTTCATTCATATAGCTCCTTTCCTCTACTAGCAAATCAATTGCGGAATCCCTGTAATAGCTTGGAGGGCTATGGCAGATACAGTCCTATAGGCAGCCGCTGCTCTGATTAATATTTTACGCTGCACCCTTTGTAACAATAACTGATTTCTTTTAACTTTCAAAGCGCTTGCCCACACCGGTGCTCCGTACAGCAATATAGAATGGACTACTGCCACTAATACGGCTCTCTTGAGCTTAATGGTCCTCCTATATTCGGCATCAGCCTGGTAAGTGTGGCTATCTTGTTGTCCGCCTTCTCTGCTACTTTATTATATGTTGTCCAAAGCTGGCTGTCGTATCGAAGAAAATTCCCAGGTACTTTATACTGGTTTTGGCGTTATTTTACATTATCTAACTTGAAGCTCAGGCCTTCTCGTTTCCTCTTGTTGGTTATAATCAATGCCTCGGTCTTCTCTGGTGCTAATTTTAACTCGTTTACTTGCATCCATACTTTTATACGTTTTAGGTTTTCGTTTGTGATCCTCATTAGGTCTGCCTTACTGTCTGCTGTCACTACCAATGCCAGATCGTCCGCGAACGCTATGCTTTTTGCTCGCCCCTCCAGCGCGAGTTCCAACACATCATTGTACAGCACATTCCAGAGTGTGGGTCCCAAAACCGACCCCTGCGGCACTCCGGCTTCAATTTCCATTGTATCTCTCTTCGTTACTCGGATAACCTACCTTTCAAATAGTCGTCGACGATGTTAATCAAATACGCAGATATCTTTCTTTTCCGTAACTTTTCCAAGATGAGGTTCCAATTGGCTGTGTTGAACGCGTTTTGGACGTCCAATGTTATTAAAGCGTTCCACTTCTTACCATTCTTTTCACTTACATTTTTGATTACCTCGAGTGCTTGTATTGTAGATCGCCCTTTTCTGAATCCATATTGATTCTTCGCCAATCCTCCCTTTCTTTCAATCTCTTCCTCAAGCCTTTGTCGTATCAATGATTCATATAGTTTGCTCAGGGTATTTAAGAGGCAAATTGGTCTATGGAATTGGTTGTTTTAATTCACTTCCTTTCGGTATCAATATAACCTTGGCTACTTTCCAATCATTTGGGAAAATTGAGTTTTTAGGAGCTGATTTAACACCCTCAATAGCCATCCACTATGTGCCTTCTCCGTTTCTTTAACAGCTTCTGTGGGGATGCCATCTAATCCTGGAGCTTTTCCTGTTTTCATGTTGCCTAGAGCTACTTTAAGTTCTATGGGAGTGAATGCCGGAACCTCTCTCGTTTTAGTTCTATAATTTTCACGACTACTGTTTTGGCGTGGAAAGAGTTTTTCCACTATTTCTTTTTTGTCTTTATCCGGTAAGTCATAAGGTGCAAAGTTCTTTAGTCCTTTAACTGCGATCTTATATCCCTCTCCCAAATATTTCGATTTAAGTCATTACATAAATTGTTCCAATGTTCCTTTTCGATAGTCTAATTAACTTCCTCAGTTCTTTCTTATTCGCTTTATATGTCTCGTTTGCTCGCAGTTTCTCATCTTCTCGGGCATTTGCTTTAGCAATTCTGGTGTACCGTCTTCTGACTTCCTTACACTCTTTCCTCTTATCGTTTATACTCGTATTCCACCAATAGGGTACCGTCTTATTTCCTACTGGACTTTTGATAGTGCTGTTTCTGTATGCTTCCCTTATGATATCTGTGCATATTCTGTGCGAACTCCTTTCTTCCCTTTCTAAATTAAGAGTCTAATTGTCACGCTAGCATTATATGCATTCCAGTCGGTAATGGATTTTTGTTTTTCAATAGTTTTCTTTGGTACTGCGTCGACTTTTAACTCATAGTATATGTAACGGTGATCCGACAAGCTTTCCGCCTCCATCACTTTCCAATTTATAATACGCTTTGAGATTTTGGTGTAGACAACGTTACATCAATAAATGACTCTGTCGTTCCTCTTACAAAGGTTGACACTTTCCTTTGTTATGAACCACCAAGTCTAATGCTGCAATCCACTCTGCCCAGTGTTCACCCCTTTTATCACTACCTGGAGATTTCCATAAGTACGATTTGGCATTTATATCGCCGCAATAATAACTTCTTTATTTTCGGATTTAACAAACGAAGCAATTTCATCCACTTTTCTATATATTCCACAAAATCTATGTTAGGTGATATATAACAGCCCCAGAGTTTCCACTTTCCAAAATTAATACTAACATACCCTTCCTACCTTTATGTCTGCTACCGAAATTTTTTTGTTCATAAGCAGTACAGCCACATCCTCTCTTTCATCCTTTATCCAATCCTTTCTTTTAATAATGGTTTATTTGGCTCACTTACTAGGATCATATCAACATCTCTTTGCTTGGCCATAGCGTAGGCCAGGTCATGCGCCGCCTTCCCTCCCTAGATTGGTCTGCAATATTTAAAGGCATCTACGTTGGTACTGCGTTTCCGTGTCTTTCCTTCTATAGGCTGCATTTTCTGTTTTCTAACTACTTCGACCATCTTCTTGAATTGCGGACACTTAATCTGGTCCGCTCTGTGCCCGTCTACGTTACATGTTGTGCAACGGATTCTGTTAGTGCATTCTATGCCCTTATGGCCGGACTCTCCACATTTAATACAGTCTCCACTGCGATCGGCCTCTGATTTGCACTCCCCGTCTTGTGCCCATATTGCAGGCACCTAAAGCACCTTACAAGATCTATTCTTTCTCTGATGCTACATTCTGTCCTCCTATCCTTATGTTTCTACGTTTAATTAATGGCAATACGTGCTCTTTCGGAGCCTCGGCTATCACGGTTTGTTCCCCAAATTTCCCAGTTCTAATTGCTCTAATTACTATATCGGTCTCGTTTACTTTATTTCCTTTGCCAATGCTTGTTTAATTTCTTCTTCCTTGGTCGTTGGATCTATTCCTATTATAAATATTGTTGTCATTCCCAGTTTCCTGGTGGCCACTTGAACATCGCCTACTTTACTTTTAATTTCATTTTGTAAGGATTTTGCCATTTCGTGTCCTCCTTCTACTGTCAGACGTAGGTCTCCTTTCTCTGTTTTCTGGAGTTTTTTAACTTTAACTCCTATATGGTCAATATTTACCTCCTCTTTCAACTTTTAACTATATCTACAAAGGATTTACCTTGCGTTTTAACTGTTACAATACTTTCTTCCTTTTTTCTACGCTTCTGTGGATCCGATCTTGGTGCCTGCGCTAATAACTTTATCTTGATATTCTGTTTCGTGAAAACACATTCACAAATTTTCCTAACATACGAGAATTTAAACCTTCGCTTATCACCAGGTTGATGTTATCCGTAGGGTGCATCAGGATTTTCTTTAAGCTGTAATATTTTATCATATACAGTTTCCATGTCGTTTACTCCCTCAGCATCTATGTCCAGCGGTAACAAATGTATAGCACTACTTTTCTCCTCGTACACATTTGTGCTAGTCCTCGTATTTAATGTTTGTATGAGAAAATCTGCCCGCCCCTCATTTTTCTCTATCAGTTCAGTCACCGAGGAGTCGTGGGACCTTGTCGCGGGTGGTGGGCTCAATCACTGTCCTTCTTCGAGCCTTCTGGGACGGGAGGGACAGTGAAGCTAAGGACGACTCAACTGTTGTATTCACCTCACTCTGCTTTCAACTTGTCTTGGGTGAGGTACTTTCTTCCGCTGTTTCTAGAGACAGAGATTAAAAATAGTGTCAGAAAACTGAAACGCCAAACCAACGATGTTTGCAGAGGGTGGAAAGAATTAGACGAGGGGGAGGGGAGCTACAAGCAGAAAGCGGAAAGTAAGGAAATGCGATCAGTGTCTATACAAGTAAACCCGGCAGATATCAAAAACGAAATGGAGGAAGAAAGCTGATAATAATAAATAAAATCAGAGGGTATTGGAGGGGACGTCACCTATAATAAACTGACGGAGATCCTAGACGAAAAGGGCCCTTGGAACTTATAATATCACAGAGACTGAAGGCGCTAACCAATCAGTTAAATCGAGCACAGGGGGACTATGCTCCTAGTGGACCCCAAAAAAGAGGGAAATAAATTATTAGAAAATCTGAAGTTAAAATATGCTGGTTTGACTGAACTGTAATAAAGTATTTAAAATTATAGTTAATTCTGAAACCTGTATCAGTTAATTTGAAATTTGCCATTGACTCCGGCAATGGCGCCTCCTAGCGGTCATGTTTGAAATTTCAAAGTATTTTCTTTTTTTAATTTCCTCATTGCCCCTTTAATTATGAATTTTTTCCCATCACTACAGCTATTATAGTTTCCAAGATATCACAGTCTCCACTCTTAATGGGACACCTAGTATAAAAGGTATTCCTCAACTAGACCCTTTAGAGTAGATCGGCCCAACAGAATTGACCACTTCAGCTTATATTTTCAAAATCTGCGCGGTTTACGAAGCAAGGTTGACGAATTTTTTCTCTCCGTATCGCCTCTATTATGATTTTATTTGTCTCGCTGAGACTTGATTGTCAGAAAACATCCTTAGTTCTGAATATTTTTCACCAGCTTACACCGTTCTTTAGTAGAACAGACGTTTTCTTGAAGTTGGTTACTCCCGCGGAGGTGGAGTCCTTTCAGCATTTAAGAATCATTTTGTTGCCAAACATTTGGATATGCAAAATTTAGCTGCTGATTTCTTAAACATTGATGTTGTTGGTTGTAAGTGTATTATTAATTCTACTAGTAACCATATCTTTGTCGTCTACATTCCTCCTCATGTTAATACAATTGAGTACGAAGCTGTTTTTTGATTCATTTGAGTAGTATACTTTGAGTTATGATAACGTTTTAGTGGTTGGTGATTTCAATTGTTCTAATTTCATTACACAATCTCTCCTTACTACGCTAACCACAAAGGTCAGGTGGAGAGAATTCAGCGCAGATATGTAAGTTCACCTTTACCCTCCAAGGAATACAGATCACTCTGTATTGTTATCTCGGTTCAACGTACCATTGCTTCGTTATCGATGGGCCTCAGCAAGCATCAACTTCCAGTTTGGAGTTACCAGAGGATTGGTGGATTGTCTCTCACCTTTAGAACAACATTTTTATGTGGCGCAACTCAACACCCGTCAAGCCGTTACTTTTTACTTACCTGCTACCAGAAGTAACACTTGTTGCGTTCTCCCATCTTTGTCATGGTCAGTAACTTCAATAGGGTTTCTAGATGCTATGACATCAATACTTGTACTCGTGCTGAACTTAACAATTATATTTCTGACACGTTTAATTATTTTCTTTAATTGTAAGTTTTGTTTCCTTTTCATGTATGTACGTATCTACTTTCAGTTTGTTATCTTTACTATGAAACTGTACTTTGTAATTTTTATTATTTTGTACTGTAATTAGAACACTTTCTGTTGGACAATTATATTATTAGGATATAGTGCCCCAGAGGATTAGTGTGTGTAAATTGAAAAATTAAATTAAAAGCAAAAATTCGTATTCCAATCCTGTTTTATTTTTAAATATCTTATTGCGACATGTTTTAACCATCATCGGACAATAAACGTCAATATTCATCCTTTTCCGTCCGTTTGTGTCTTTAATAGCTGTGATAGTTTTTTACATACATTTTAATGTGTTATTATGTTTCGTCTGTATTTTAATTAGTAACTGTTTTCAAAACTTTTTTCTCTCAATGTATTCATATATACTAAATTACGACGCATCATTTTATAAAAACGAATATTGACATTTATTGTCCGATGATGGTTAATTAGGACCGAAACGTCGGAATAAGATATTTAAAAATAAAATAGGATTGGAATACAAATGTTCGCTTTTGATTTAATTTTTCAATTATATTATTATTATTATTAACATTATTACAATTATTAAAATGTTACACCATGACCAGTATTCTTCACGATGGGTAATTGGATGTTTTAAATAACAATATGGCATTGAGTTACATATTCGTAAACCTTAATTTGTGCTTATTACCCAGAAAAGAAGTCTATACTCAATTTAACCATTAAAATATAGTTAACGGTGTAAGTTTAATTTAATGATGCACCTATTTTTGTTAAAAGTTGAATTTACAGTTAACATAAACAAAACCAAACAATTACATTGATAGCATTATCTACGCAAAATTTTATATTTTCAACCAAATTTATTTAATCCAAACGTATCAGCCTTTCTAATGGTAAAGTTAATTTATTTAACTTATTAAACTTAATTTTTATTAAAATTAATTCTAACTTTTGCTGTTTTAAATTAAGTGTAAGCAGGATATACTTTATCGAATTAAGCAAATCATGTGTTCAGACGTTTGGCACTAGGTAGCATTTGCGCTCTAGCAGCACTATGATTGGTATCTGCTTTCACTGCAAATCGTTATGCTGTGTAGTATGCACATGTGTTGCAATCGGCGAATTCCAAGTTTTGCAACATTGAAACAGCAGTTATAAACAAGACTGATTGATTTTGTTCTTTTATCGTTCACTCGTGTCATTTTCAAGCTCATTAAGTAGCATCAGAGCAGCATTATCCTTTTACCGCGTTAAGCAACCTATTTTTAAGTTTATTAACTGAATGAAATTCTACAAATAGGAGCCAAACCACAAAAATGTATCTGATTTGATATTTCGCTTCCATACACTCTTTAGGTCGTAACATTTTGCTTGCCTTCTCACTTTGGATCATGTGAGAGTTAGTTGTTTTCAACATAATCCCACCTAATTATATCCATAAATTATTTTCCTTTCACCATCTCGATTAAAAAAAAAGAAACCTTTCAGTCAAACATAATATAGTATTTTTCCTGTTAGTATTGGTCGAGAAACTATATTTTAATAATACCTGCATTTATCTCACAAATAGTAAATTTTTATTTAGTTCAGAAATATTTGTATGTTTGTACAGAATTAAAGTATTATTTGTTACAGTTTTGTGTAGTTGTAGAAAGCTCTACGCATATTGTTCTCAGGAGTATATTCTTTCTTCAATAAAATATAAAAAAATCACACGTATTTTATGTTAAAACTTAATTCGAACCACAACTCAGAGTGATCTACTACTGATAACAATTTTAGTCAGGAATAGATAATCTCCTATGAATGCTTTTCCATTGCTGCATTTCAAGCAGGGAATGCATGCTGGCATCTAAAAATAAATAGAGAGCATATTATGATTCATATAGCATATTAAAAAAAATCTTATCAGTTATTATAATAATATGTTAAGTAATAACAACTTTTGTTATAATAATGCTCCGTCTAGGACCATTTCATTGTTCCTTATAGTTACAACAATGTTTCTCTGACACAAGAAATCAAACTTTTATCGAATCTCGAATTTACAGCTCGCGTTACGGCGCTCGAAACAGAATTATTTATGCTTTCCTCAAAACTTAAATTTAAAACAGTGTTTATAATTCAAAAAGTAGATTTTACAGATCAATATTTTCTCCAGGATATAAGACGGTGTCTTGCTTGAATCAGTTTTCTAGGAAGTACATTTTCTTCAACATGAAGCAGCTAACTAACAACAAGAAACCTTTCTGCTGGTTGGTATTTAAACTACTTTCAGATCTCAATCTACCTTAGCGTAAAGTTTATTTAACCAGGCTTTTAAAACTTTGAAGCTTTTAAGGCGGCTTTGCTATAATAAGTATGTATATATGTATGGAACGAAGTCATGGTCCATTTTACATTTTATACAGGGATTTCAATCTTATTTACTCTCTAGACACGCTGATACTATTCGATCGCTCTTTCTTTAAACAGCGCCAAGCAGTGAGTTATTCCTTTCGAAACACGCAAAGCATCTAATAAGCTGCAATGTGAAACTGCCGTTTTATTTCTATCTATGGTTATCAAATCGTCTTTCTTTTTACCTTCTTTCCATAAATATTATTATATTAGTATTACATCATCATTCTGCTAAATCAAAACAAAAATGTTTGAAAGCACTTTCCAAGTCCATTTAAAATTAACAATAAAAGAGAACAGCCCAAACTATCAACCGATTTGTTTCAATGTGGATTTCCTTTTATGCCGTCACTTCATGTTTAAGTTTTTACTGGTTAATCTACTTTCATATATCTCCAAATACTTTTTATTTTTTCTATGATTTACATCGCGACTTTGCATCTAAAGGGCTGGTGAAAAGTTAACCAATCCTTTCCTTTGTCGCGTTATTATTTAAGGGACCACTGGGATCTTGTACTTACCGAGAAATTTCTATGCGACATTTTTCACTGGAAGTTGGTATCTTTTTTAGCAATCAAAACACGAATGATATATTCCCGTCAAATCCACAGCCGACTCCCGATTCTTCTCTTAGCAGCTAATCCGAGCCCTTCCTATGTCTTTCGTTTGCTGACTTGACTAGTTATTTTTCTTTCGATCATACATCACAGAAACCAGGCTTCGATTTTCGCCCTATTACATCTGTACGACGTATAATGGAACTTTCCCGTAGCATTACCCTCCCCTTTTTGAAAACATTCCATTGCCCACACATTTCACTTTAATAACTAGATAACTGCCACCAAAGCTCCGTTTCCCATGTTTTTTGATTCTTGCCATTTTCATTATTTTTGTTTTATTTTGATTTATCTTTGGCCCAATCTTTCCTCCTTCTTTCACTATCTCCTCTAATATTTTAACCATTATTTCTCTTTGTTTAGTAATGACAACTATGTCATCAGCATATGTTGTATGTATGACTATTTGCCCTCCTCCCGTTTTGAGGTTCCTTTTGTTTATGTTCCTCGCCACATATTCCAGCCCACTTGTGTTACCTAAGTAACCCTTAAATTTCTCATCGTCATTTTTATCAAGTTTCTTAGTTTACTCTTTATTCCCAGTTCTTCTAGTACCTTTATTGATTTCACTTTTTTAATTGAGTTGAGCGTCTGCTCGAAGTCAAAGAAACGCATTTCCACCTCTATTTTATGTTCTACGATTTTTTCCAGTATTTGTTTCACTCTTTGAATCGCATGCTCTTTCTCTAATAAGTCCACATTGATATTACCGAACTATAGTATTGATATTACCCAGCTATAGTTTTCACTTTCCTTGCCAATCGTTTCTGTATAATTGATGACAAGATCTTATACCGAGCATTTAATAGCGTAAATCCCGTATAATTATTACATATTTGTTGGGGACCTTTTTTATACGTTATTGTAATTTTACCTTTTTCTCATTCTGTAGACATTTTCTCCTCTCTCCATATTTTTTTATGAGCAAATACAAGTGCTCGTGTAACACTTTCCCGTCATATTTAATCATTTCCATATTTATACCGTCTTCCCTTAGGGCTTTTCCATTTCCAGATTTCCTAATAATTTCGCTTACTTCCTCGTGTGTTGGCTCTTCTACGTCAATTTCTTCACTCTTTATTTTCTCAGCGTCTTCTTGCACCATATCCAATCTTGGTTCTGTTAATATTTTAAAGTGGTCCATCCAAGCCTGTTTATATTGATTTTCTTCTTCTACAATTTTACCGTATTTATCTTTTATTTCAGTTATTTTACTTTTGAATGTTTTGTTTAATCCATTGATCTTCTTAAAGTATCTCTTTGTGTTCTTGCTCATCCCTTCATGCTCAAGTTCCCGTATGTTGCCGTCTATCTTTTTTTATATTCCTCTTCGTCTTCCTCTCTATTTGATCTAAGCCACTTTAACCTTGCTGTAACTTTTGTTCATGAATTTATTGACATTCATTGTTGTACCATCATTTTTTTATTCTCTCTTTCTTCTCTTCCAATCCATTTTTTCTGCTGACTTTTCTATACACTTCTTTACTTTATTTTCTCTATCTTCTTTAATAGAAAATGGGGGTTCCGATTTAAGATTTCAAAGTTGCCCCCCCCACCTGGAGGGGGGGGGGTGAAGTGGGGATCGGGTTCGGCACCATTCAGTGATCCCCCCCACATTACAACAAATCTTATTAAGATATTTTTTGATTTGATGCAGTGTTTTAGAGATATTCCGTTGTCTCAAGATATAAAACTCACCCAGTATTTCGTGGAATACTATCTTTGTCTAAAATAATACTGATGTGTTCATTCAATTAGACTTTTACAAAAAATTTCAAAAAGTACTAACTTAGATTTCTTTTTACTAGTTCTAAAAATATCTTACAACTAACGTAAAAAAGTAAAATATAAGTTGATGTGAAATTGTTTTTTTTATATATATATATATATATTTACATCCCGCTAACTATTTTGCTTTCTTCATAACGCGGTGCGTAGTGCGTCCCCGGAAGGAGCGTAGTAGAAGAATTTTAGTGACGTATATTGAACCGCGGAAAAAATGGATAACGCCGATCACTTTTTTATCTCTGTAGCTTTAAAATGAATCCTTCCCTTACATTTGCCTATCTTTTTGCGTCCCACTGCGTATATTTTCAGACAAATTGCTAACTATTTTGCGTCCGATGTATATTTTTTTGTATAAAGTTGTAAGTATAATGCGTCCGCCACGTTGCCACATGTTGGTCGAAATAAACGTATATAGGAAGCAATATAGCATATTTAAAGAGTAATATAGGAATCAATATAAATTGTATTTTTGTGTCCTTCGTGATGGACGCAAATTAGTCGATATAAAGTATATATCGCCAGTCGAGAATAATATATGAAATTTGGTCTAATTGGATAACTAACTGAATTGAAAATCAGGTTAGCACTGTTTTTTAATGCTTGAGAATTATTTTGTATGTGTAAGCTGATAGAAACATAATGTGAGATGTTAAAAAAATAAAGTCTTATTTAGTACTAATTATTATGGTTTTAAAGCACATTTATGCTTATCTGGGAAAATATTGGTACGAACTAAATACCTCGAACTGAT
Source organism: Protaetia brevitarsis (assembly GCA_004143645.1). Lineage (NCBI taxonomy): Eukaryota > Metazoa > Arthropoda > Insecta > Coleoptera > Scarabaeidae > Protaetia > Protaetia brevitarsis. Next base: position 869,536 of record RXPK01000201.1, on the reverse strand, counting down.
TTCCTGTGAACCAAAAGTTTTGAAACAAAATATACTTACTTTACTGAAAGTATTTGGCAAATGAAAGAACTGCTAAGAAAATATCATCAATTACAAACTTCTTACAAGCATCATTTCAGAACTCAGAGGGCTTTGAACCGACAAAAGAGTAGTGTGTAAAGAAAAACCTAAAGGTTGATCCTGTGAAAATTACACTAGTTTCTTCGCGAAAAGAAGAAAGCTGGATGACCAAAGCCACAACTCGTCATAGCGAAAAGATGCAATTCAGGCAAGATTCCAAATCCTTAGGAGTGGTTTTGACTCGAAACTAACTTGGAATCAACACTTGACCACATGACAAATAAATGTAATAGCTAACGGCATTAATGATAACCCTTGCTGGGTATCACTGGTGCAATTAACAGCAAACGGACCGCCTCTTTGGAGACCATTGTGGGCCTCCCCTCGCTGGAGCTTTATGTGAGAGCGGAGGCAATGAATGCGATCCTTAGCCTGAAAGCCAACAACCTGTGGCATCCCAACTTCAGAGTGGGAGGCACACTTATACTACGGCACGATGCGGACGGGCCATTGCTGCAATGCCCACGGACAGCATGGCACCCGAAATTATCTTCACTGAAAATCTCCATACCGAACAGAGACCAGGCACGTAGTGAGATCGCTCCTAATGATAACTGGTTCACGGACGGATCCAAATCCAGCCAGGGCACAGGAGCCGGTATCTGTGGGCCCAGTCCTAATCAAAGGATATCCATAAGCCTGGGGAAACATACAACGGTTTTCCAGGCAGAGGTATTCGCACTTGCAGCCTGTGCAGAAATGATTGCAAAGTGGGCTACATGAGGAGAAAATTAATAATGACTGACAGCCAGGCTGTCATTAAGGTAGTCTCGAACCACGTAACTAGGTCAAAATTAGTTCGGGACTGCAAACAATCTCTCAATGTACTGGCACGAAACTACACGGTGTCCCTGATTTGGGTGCCGGGACATGAGGATGTAAAGGGCAATGTAATAGCCGACGAGCTAGCCGACGGGGCTCTAAGAGACATTTCATGGGTTCAGAGCCCGTATGTGGAATTACTAAGAATTCCGCAAGAAGGGAGATCTGGACCTGGTTAGATAAAGAAAGTACAAAGAAATGGAGGTCGAATGAAGGTCAACTCTATACCAAAGCCTAGTTTAGCTTTAGTTTCTCTGATAGCCTCTTGATAGCACCCTCCTCAGGTGCAGTGAGAAAGAAGTTAAAACCATTACTGGGTTGGTAACTGGACACGTTCCCCTGAAAAAACATCTATACAACACAGGCCGAGTAAGCGACCCGTGGTGTAGAAGATGAGAACTACGGGAGGAAACGAGTACATGTAATCTGCACATGTGGGGAATTGAAGGTACTCAGGTAGAAATATTTCGGGAGAGATCTATTAGAGCCCTCGAAGGTTCTCAAGTTTCTACTGGACAAGATACTGGGCTTTATAGAGAATACCAAGCTACTCGAGTAGAAGTAAGAGAATTTAAGAGACGGTACAATGAGCACCTAGCTCAAGTGCCCGGACAGTAAGTGCCCACCCTAGCTTTAATGAATGAATGAATGAATGAATGAATGAAAACCCTTAGAACAATTCGGAAAACATGGGGATTGACATCTTGTAAGCCTTTTGTTAACCTATGGATCCCTGATTTGGTGGACAAAGACCACGCAGAGGTAGACGATTATTAAACTCGCAAAGAGACGAAATTAGCTTGCTTGTGCATCACTGGAGCTGCATAAATCTACTACGGAAACCATGTCAAATCTAGTCCCTTTATTTACATTAAAGGGGCGGCAAGAATGGAAACATAGATACTTCTAGAAATGTCAGAATAACATAACACAACCGTATCTTTGAAATGGGCAGTGATACAATGACTCTTAAAATCTCCTTCGACAAATCCTTCAAGATTATCTTGAACGGGGATGGTTGGACAGCAAAACCCAAAACTGGTATGCAAAGCTCATCAGTATCCTATCCGACAATCGAACCGCTCTAAAGCAGTATTCTATTAAGTAACCTCAAAACTAACTTGGAATTGCTTGGTAAATGTTGAACTACTGACTAAACAGAATAAAGTTACTTTGGTGTGAATACCAGGGCATAAGGGCATAGCATGCAACGAACTTTGCGAACTTGCGAATGCTAACAAGGACTCTTCCATAAAATTCATTGGATCTGACGCAGCTCTCGAGATAACCAATACTGCGATACGTGATGCAGTGACTGAATGGATTGAAAAGAAACACCAGGCTCACTGGAACAGTATAAAGGACAGACACAACAAAGGGATGATGAGGCAATCATCTAGGCATTTAGCAACGGATATGCTGGCTATCAATCGAATACAGCTTGGAACGGTACCGAATCTATGAACATGGTACGGCTGCCTAAGATAATATCCACATAGAATAAGCGTCTTTAAAGATGGACCTGTATGTAGACTATGCGACAAGGAGAAAAAGGTAGCCCCCCACGTTGTTTTTGAATGCGTTTCATTGGAACGGCAGAGACTACCATTGCGGGAAGCAATCAACTTGAAAGCTGATCTGCCGGAAAAAATACCACACAGGCTGCGAAATCTAGTTAAGGGATTCACACCTCTTTATGTAAAGAAATACACTACTCGTATCTAAGGAATAATACAATAGGCGATGTTAAAGGAATAGGAAGATGATCTATATTCAGTACTCAAATCAATCAGTTAATCTATTCGATGCCAGAATGAGTAGATCATCTACGTATTGTAATAATGCTGATTTACCTGAAATTTACGCCCTTCTTTGTTTAAATTTTTACATCATTCTCTGTATCTCTACTAGTGTTACGATTGAAACCTCTTTTATGTGAAACGGTTTTGGATGTGGCAAATAGTGGTTTCAAATCAGAAAGTGTAACCAGGTAACCGGTAAAACCAATTTTGAAACCAAAACCAGTTTTCAAAACCAAAATCGATTTTTGAAATCAGAAGACAGGTATTTATAACTTAATTAACTTCAAAAATACACACAGTTTTTTTACCTTAAGTTGTAAAACCGTTTTTTTTTTTTGTTACTGAACATCGATTAACCGGTTTTTGATAACTGGTGATTATTGCAACACTAATATCTACCGTTCTTAAAATTTATCAGTATACAAAAAAATCTGTTTTATCAAAAATTGCACATTCATATCAAGATATCATAATATTTGCATTTGAAATTATTTAGTATATGTGTGTGTTGTCCAGTACATTAACATTTGGCAATAATAACGATGTTGTATACGCCATAGGTCCAGAAAAATATTGCAATAATAAATTTTAATGATTACCGACATTTTGATGACACCGAACCAACTTTTCAATTAATTACAAATGACTACAGAAATAAAGAATTAAAATCAACAACATTTTGTATCCGCTGTATTAGGTACATACTCATACATTAACAGTAATCTTTCCCTATTGTTTGTTTTAACGTGTTAAATTATATCTTGATATAGAGCCGGAACATATATTTCAAGAAATCTCATGCATCTCATATTTTTCTTATTGTGAAACTGGCATTCCGGCACTATATACCACAACAACATTTAAAAGCAGTGTAAATGGAAACATTATGATTATAGACCCAGCATAACATACAGAGCAGTAGTATGGTGACCAAAATTGTAATAAACGGAGGCGGTCAAAACGCCAAGTGGTGTACAAAGGCTAGCGTCTTTAAGTGGCAAAGCTGCAATGAGATCGATCCCCACCACTGCAATGGAAGTCATTCTAAATCTGCCACCGTTATATAATTACATACAAGGAAATAGAATATAGCATACTCAAGCAGCGATAAGTAAATCGCACAGCGTTGACTACAAAAAACTATTGAATAAACTTAAGGAGGCATTCTTTGTGGGATACCATGCGATGCCATGTTTCAAAATTCAACTTGACAGAAAATATCAGATTATAATACCAGATAAGAGGGACCGAAAAGGCACTCCGGTGAGAGCGGACTCGAAACGGTATACAGACGTTCTGGAACTGGCTACGGCATAGGAGCTGGAATATATGTAAAGAAGCCTAGAGAGGCTCTTACGGTAAGCTTCAGCAGAGATGCAACGGTGTAGTTAGGCTGAGGTTGCTGCAATTCATCATTGTGTCAGAGAAATCGAACCGCCCTACACTTAAAGTGTTCGTTACCTAAGTGCTGAGTCTAAGGTAATTTGGGACTGTGTTAAGCACCCTAAATGAGGTGGGTACCCGATCTGCATCGGCTTAGGTTCCCAACCACTCGAAAGTGAGGAAAATAAGAGAGCGGATGATCTTTCCAGGCGGGGCTTGTTAAGGTCCTTCGTCAGAATTGGTCCTTCTTTTGGCATTACCAAATCGCAAATTTATTTATTTATAACCAACATGATAAAACCTACAGGGGTCTCATATACCCCGTCTATTTCAAACTTCAAAGTCGTCTATAAGTAATGCATTTCATCGTGCATCGTCGCATCCATATCCTTATCGTGGATCAAGCATGAAAGATGTTAGTGGGCAGATTGCGTTGGAAGTATGCTCGTAACAGCGATAACATTTGAGAAGATGAGAACTACTTTCTTGAAGTGTCAAAGTAATTGTAACGGCAGGTACAGCACTTGTCAATATGACGTTTATAAGTATGTGGCAACTGCGCGACACAGAATATACATAAACAGCATATTAAAAATTAACAATTGAGATATGTATAAACAATAACAAATGTCGTCTCATCTAAAACTACAGACTAAAAGCTAGGAACCAGACGCATGATGAGTCCAGAGAATAGTGGCAAAAGTGACCAGGACAGAGACAGGCAAAAAAATTTCTAAAGGAACAAAGGCGTGAATTTGCTAGAGACCTACTGAGTAAAGACAGGAAGATGTCAAGATGTCAAAATGGTAGTAGGTCTGCTGACTGGTCATTGCAAACTAAACAGGCATATGTACAACATTGGCTTGGCAGATGATGCTATTTGCAGATTTTGTCAGGAGGAGGAAAAGCATCAGTTCATGTACTGTGCTAATGCGACGGCCTGGCGAGGGCAAGGTTCCTAATCATGGGCGTGGAGAACCCACAGCTAACAGATGCACAAAAGAGGCGCTCTCAAGGATAGTAGACCTAATTAAGACGGTAAAATTAGAGTGTGTCTCCTAGAAAAAAAGGTGACCACATAGATCTGAAAAGATTGCAGTGAAACCTATCCATCCACCATCTTAACCCTAACCCAACTTGACAATCTATGTGTCGGTTTGAGGTCGATGAAAGAAAACACTTAATAACTGTTTAATTGATATATCGACAAATGTTTGCTATTTACATTTATCGATATATCAATTAAACAGGTAAAAAGTGTGTGCTTTAATGAAGAAGCATCCTCAGACTTTAGTACCATCCTAGAAATCAGATACCTAAGCTCAATGCAAGTTTTTGAATATTTGAACTGAAAATCTGTTTTAAATGTTGATTTCCCCACTTATTGGATAAGCAAGATTATGACATGTTTTATTTTGGTGGAGGCGGCAGGTGCCATACTTCAAGCTTTGCAGTTCTTCCGTGCTAGTACTTGTGATATACCATACTATTATCAATTGAGAAAATTGTAAAGAAAGAATAGTCGGTTTCACTTTCCCGTGTGGCAAAGTCTTCTCAGATTAAAGTTGTTTTTTTGATTCTAATTGATTTATTAGGTGGTCTATACATAGTCGACACTTTAGTACAGTAGTGAAATCTATCATATCATGATATCCATTTTCTAGAATTTGTTTACTATAACTGAAAGATAGTTGTTGTGGCCAAACTGGATTTTGTAATTGTTTTGGGAGATATCCTTGGTTTATTGAACTAAAATAAAGTAGTGGGAGAAACCTAACTGAAAAATTATGTAGAGATATCAAAAAAAAAAATGCTGGAAGAGAAACGGTAGTATAAGTTAAATAATTATAAATTTCTGGTAAATATTACATTTTGTAAAGAAAATATCTATAAAAAATCAAAGTCACGGGCACCTCTTACTAAACGGACACTTTTCAAATGCTTCACAATGTATTCATTAGTCAAAGGAAAAGAAACACTTCTAACATTTTTTTTAAATTGTGTCATACATATGCCTACTGATTCACAATCACTAACCTCATCGGGTCTTCTATATGTGTGCGACGTTGCCAAGTAGAAGGAAGCAAAATAATGCGCGGTATGTAATAAAAATATACGGCATGGGTATATTATTTTGGCTCTATCGGCATTTCTGTGAACTAAATTATACGTGAATTTACATATGACGCACTATTTGCTTCCACCTTTCTCATCTTAGGTACTAAACGGTTGAATAAAAATATGAGAAAAAAACCTGCAATGGTGGTGCCATGACCAACGGGCACGTACGGACAATTTTTTTTTCTTAGGGTTTACTCGATTAATAAGCCGAAACTATTTTGCGTCCGGTAGACGGACGCATAATAGTCGAGGACGCAAAATGTAATGTAAAATGGCAATGCATGGACGCAAATAGTGGTGGATAAATATATATATATATATATATATATATATATATATATATATATATATAAATATATATATATATATATTATATAAATGCGACAGACTGCCTAATTAGAATTTTTTCTCAATGAAAGTTATTAAGTAGTCTTCTCGTACGCATTTCTGGTTAGATATCAAATCAATTTAACAAACAAAATATACTGTTTTAAAAGAATACACTGCACTTAGGAAGGATTGATTTTGAGTTTGATAAAAGAAAGTTATAATATTAATCCTCTCTTTATATTGCATACACCATTTCCGCGTAGTAACGAAACGTTGGTGACGTGAACTATATGGCCCTACAATGGAATACATACCAAGATCGTTCAATTACCACGTTGACAGTCTGTATATGTAGTGTGCATATCCTTTTCATTCCTGCTTTTCCCATATCTTGTTTTCTATTTATTTCTTTTCAAACCTTGATATTGATTTGAATTCCACAACATTCCTTACACCTTACACTACTTTACTGACTACTAGCTGAATTCTTATGAGATGAACCTTATATTTAATCTCAGAGGGTATTAACATATAGTAAATTCTAATAAATATTTAATTATTGAAATAATATGTATCAAAATATAATTTAAATACAAGTATTTTATAAAATGTACGACCTGACCTCCAATTTAAGAGATTTTGTTTAAATAAAATAAGGAATTATGTGAGTTTTGTAAAACTCGTAAAGTGTGTAAAAGCGGTTATTATACTAACAAATTAAAAATTAATTAAAAGAAAATATTGATTTACTCAATTGAGACTAATATACTTTACCAGTTTGAATGGATATAGCTAAGACTGAAGCTGTGAATGTGGAAAATTGAGGAAAGGCGTCAAAAAATTAAAAGTCCTAAAGAGTGAAGAAAACATCTACAAAATTGAAAAATCAAGAATAAAAAAATCCATGTTTGGTTTTCAAGTAAGTAATCAAATAAACAAATACAAAATACGTGTTGGTACGTTTTAAGTAAACATTTGGAGAACGGAAGAGTGTTAAAAGAAAAATTAATTGTAAGTAGTATTCGATTTATCAAAACGATACACAATCCTGAGAGATTGCTTAAATGCTTTGTGTTTACTCATTAATGAATTAAATAATAAGACTCTTATTTAGTTTAGTAAAACTTTTTATTAATAGCAGGATTTATAACATTCCTTGATGATCAAACATTTTTTATAATTTCGAAATTTAATCTCCTTGTCAAGTATAGATAATTACTGTAACATGATTAGCAAAGCCAACAATTATTATTTTTTCATGTACTTACACTATTTACTACAAAGCACCCTAAAAGTGAACGTAAACAAATGTAGAAAACAATATTTTTAAAATATATATGTCTGCCGTGACGTTGGTTACATATTACATTTTCCTCGTATATGAATTGTTGATTCCCATTACAGACAAACCGTAGCTAGTGAGTCAATATTTTAAACATCTTAATAATTCCTTTCTGTGAGTCATTTGTTAATTGCTATTTGTACATTAAGTATTTTAACACTATTTATTCTAACATATTATAATACCATATTTGAGTATTGGTCAGTTTTATAAACAATCTGTATATCCCTCTCAATGATCTTTGCGAATTAGAGAATGTATAAAAACTGTAAGAATTCGAATAATACAATTATTATTGGTTTTGACTTTAGACAAGAAACGTTGTTGCTAGTAGTGCCTTTGATTTATTTTACTTGACCGTGATAAAAACAATCACGAATTTTTGTATCTTTTTGTGCTCACAAAAATTATGGAAAGATACGAGAGATATAGAAAATATAAATTTAGTAAGGCTTTCAATGTGAACACGAAAGCAATGATCTTCCCTAATTTGTATATGAGCATTAATAACGGCCCGCTTCAACATGTACAAATCGTATATCATAGGGATGGTAATTATATACATATACACAGGTATGTACGATACCCCAGGAAGTTTTTTTGGGACAATGCTAAATCAAGCTACAATTGATTCAAGTACACTCAATCAAGTGTTAATAGAAAATAACGGCCAAAGTGTTAGAATTTTCTTCAATACTCCAGAAAACGATTATTTTTCTTAAATGAAATAGAAAGGTATGTATTAATAATTATTAAATTAGTGCTTAGTATAAGATAACCCGTTGCAGTGCTGAATCTTCTTCAAGCGGCGGATCCAACAAGGATTCAGGAAATATATTTCGTTAGTGAATTAATTCATTTTAATTTAAGTATTCTTAATTGTAAATTTTATTGAACAGTAAATATTTATTAAAAAAAAATCTTATAATTTTGTTGATATAAATGAATTTTGCAATTAAAAAATGATCATTAATCATTTTACAAGACAGATCAAAAATCGTTGAAGGTGGTGAAGTAAAAGGTGGATATCTACAATTGTAATTCCCGTATTAGCAGCAGCTGCTGATCCTGTTTTAGGAAATATTTTAAGCAAAGTTATCGATGCTATAGATGATAAAATAAAGGGTAAGTCATTGACATTAGAAATATCTGGTTAACCTCCAATTCATTTAAAGAAAACATTGTCTCAAAAAGATAACTCTTATGAACATGAATACAAAGAATATTCAGATTGCGATGATGATATACCATTGTTATATTTTGATAAAACAAAACAGGTTGGGAATATTAACCCAACAGAAGAATTTAAGAAATTATCAAATATACAAGATCCTCAATTATTTGAAACAAGATCATAAAGCTTTTTCTCAGTCTTAGATGATAAATAACGTATGTATAAAAATAATAAACACCATCAGCCACAATTAACATCATTAGAATTTTGAAATTTTTAATTATTATGAGTGCTATATAACTTTTTGGAATTATAAATTTTTCTGGCAATGAATTGCCAAATGAATCAAAGAAATTATTAATTTATTAATATCATCTACGGACATAGCAACCCAATCTACATAATATTTTTAATTTGGATTTGAATACTGGAATCCAATCCAAATTAAAAATATTATATTTATTTAAATTACCTATACCATATGATAATAGCTTATCGGAACTTATGCTTATTTCTTTATTTGTAGTTAATTTAAACATATTTCCCAAATCTACATTTGATAATTGATTACCATCATAATTCTTGCATTTGCCAGCAAAGTAGTTTAGGATAGTATTATTCATATTATGAATGATTTGATTTCTTGACGAAGTAATGAATGTTAACATTTTCAGTCATTTATAATATCTTGAATAGTTGCTCTATATAATTATTATTATCAATTATAATATGTGTTTTCTTAGCATCATCTACTCCAGCATTTTTATATGCTTTATAAATTACATTTGTCTTCCTAATATTATTTCTATTTTCTCAGCAAAATTATGTGATTACAAATTATTTATTGTAACATAATTTTGCTGGAAAACAAATACCATTTTTATTAATTGTATAAAATCCAGTTTTACTGTTATTCTTTAGACATTCATTAATTATTTTATCATCAAGCGCAATATAGTTTTCCAAGTCACTTATTATAGTTTTATGAACAATTACTTCACTATAACTTGATTTCATTACAGTTGGTATAAATGTACCAGTTTGTTTAATATATATTAAATCTTGCTGTCAATGTCTTCCTTTTGGAAATAATTTTTCTGCTAAATCTGTTATACCAGTTTACTTGTGTGCATCATCAAATATATTAAGACTGTGTGTTCTCAATTCATTTGGAATACTATGTTTTTCGTATCTATATATATATATTAAAATAACTAAAAGTTTCTTTACATAGTTCTTTAATTACTTGAATACCTTTTTCTAATTCATTTTTATCAGGTAAAAAATAATTAATTTCTGTAATTGATTTCCTTTCCATTCCAAATATTATTTCTTGAGCAATTGTTGATTTAACAGATCCAGACGGGCCTATAATTATTTTTTTTTTGTTTGTGATAATAATTCGCCAACCATTCTTCATTCAATCAATGATTTCAAACCAAAATTTATTCGGGATTCATCGCCAAGGCTTTGATGTTCATCATTATTATCAAATAAGTTTTTCTTTGGTCGACCACTATTAGTCATAATTAGTATTAATTAGTGTTTATTGACAATTAAATAAATATATAAAAATGTATTTATCATTAATATGAGTAATGTTAGTGTTAAGTATTATACACATTTACCACAGTGGAGTAATTCAAATATATCACAAATAAATCGATAGCATAGTCATTAGAAAATATAATAAATACAAAAGAATAATGGACTGCAATAAATGATGATTGTAAAGTAAATTTAGCAACCGAATATTTAAATAGATCGTTAAAGAAAATATTTCAAAAAGAAAATTTGTGAAAGAGATAAAAATATCACAAAAAACTTTAGATTCAGCCCTAATATTACTTAAACAAGATCCAAAACAATTAATCCTTCATATATAATCTAAACTAAAGAGAGTTTGGGAGGATTTGTTTGTGTATGTTTGTTCGTGTATGTATGTATTTTATTTTGTGGGAAATAAGAAGCAGGAATCGACGTTCATGTATTTTTTTAAATGATTGATTTATTTTTTAGCAATGCCGGAAAGAGAAATAGTAAATTTGTTTTTAGGATAGGAGGTGAAGGATTGGTGGAGAAGTTAGCAACACAGTCGCTAGAAAACTAGTCAATTTATTTCTTTAAATGGAGGAGCGAGGGTTTTAATGTTACTTTTTCTATTTCGCGATATTTCACGTTTATTTGTTATTTAAAATGTTTTTTATCCACGCAAAGAATTTCAATATTTTTATATTTGTGACACACATGTGGTGGTGGTGGGAGTAATTAGCAGTGATGGGGGCAGTTGATAATGGTGGTGACAGTAGTTGGTGAAGGTGAGGGTAATTGGTGGTGACGGGGGGCATAGTTAGACGGTGTTCGTTAGTTGGTGATGGAGAACTTAGTTGGCGGTGGTGGAGGTGGGAAATAGTCGGTGGTTGGGAAAGATACTCGGTGGAAGCGTGATAATTGGTGGTCGTGGAGGTAGTTGGTGGAGGGGGAGAGGCAGGGATGGGCAGTTGTTTGGGGGGTAAGAGTTGGAAGGCGTTGGCTGCCCTGCGGGAATAGAAGTTGATGGGAACTGGTAATTCTTTGATTATGGTAGTTGATGGTGGGATGCATCATTTTTTACGATAAATCTATTTCTTAACAATCCCGCAACCAAGATGCAAGAGGAATCTTTTTTAGCATCGAGGGGTAGAAATGGATAAATTTAAAATATTAACCTCAGAGGCTGTTATGAGCAGGGATGAAGAACCTATTGATTACAACCGACAATCAACAACGTAAAATATTCTGATCTACTTATGCGCGCGCATTCACAAGCAACGTTATCAAAACTAGCTTTTTGTCGCTAGTTATGACACACTTATTTTTCAAAACAGTAAAAACTGTTGCCGTGGAAAGACACAAACAAATTATTGCTATAAAATATTTGGTTGTAATTTTTAAGTGATTACAAGTGTATCAAAAGTAGGTAGGCGTATCTGTGTAATAAAAGCCTCTTGTATGATCAAGCAGACCTTAGTATTGTAGTAGTTTTTAGTGTCAGGTATAGCTGTAGTGATATCAATTAAATAACTCGATCCGTTGAAGAAGCGACAAAAGATCGAACAAACATACGTGCATATACCTGAATCGAATTTATTTCAGTAATAAATTATTTTAATTTATTACTGAAAATTTTAAACAATTTGTTTGGTGAAATATTACTTTAAATATGGTAACGCTTGATTCAAAAAACCTTTCATTCAAATAATATTTTGTTCAAATGATCTTTACGGCACCCAAGTGAACATTTGTCAGCACGGTATGTATAAAAGAAGTAAATGCATTTTTACGTTAGGTAAACACATTGATTTATCTTTTTTAATTTCTTTTTTCTTGGTTTTTAGGTCTTCAATATTAAAAACATGAATGAATACGACTTTCGCTTTATTGAAAAATCTTTTCAATAAAGCAAAACGTCGAAACCAAGAAAAAGGAAATTAAATATTATACATGGTTAAGATTTGAAGCTTCAAAATTGATTTATTTGATATATATGATTAAATTACTTTCAAACACATTTTTCCCAAGTATGAGCGTGTATACACTGTATCGTTTCCAGCTGAAAAACGCTGACGTTAATGCCTTGCGACCGGGAAGTTAGTTATTGAGGTATTCCTAAGCAAAGAGCAGAACACTATTTAAGGAAAGACCTGTACAACTTCTTCTCTATAGCACACGTTTGGTTCATCCTTTAAATGACAAAAGACAAAAACACTACGCTCGTTCGCTTAATGAAAATGTAGTCTATAAATACACTAATTCAATTTAAATCTTTATATCCCACTTGATAAAGAGTGTCGCAAAAGACTACAACACCAGGTAGGGTCGTAAATTTGTTCACGTTTTCAAGTTGTCTACTTTAACCGCATCCTACTAAGCCGTCCGAAATGTAAATTTCCCTATCTGCCAAGGAATACGTTTAAATGAAGGCTAACTGCACACAACGACGGGTAAACGAAAAGGTATAGGTATAATAAACGACCTTTGTTATGTTTACCCAATGAACTCTTCCACCATTTTGCCCGTCCCCTAAGAAATTAAATGAAAATTCGAGAAACGTGGTCGGTGTGAAAGGCGAGAACGACGAACTTGATTAAAATTTTCCCTCAAATTAATAACCATCGCCCATTGGACGACGGTAAAATGCAAATTCCGAATACGGCCCTATCGACCTCTTTCCGATGCGAATCAATTTCTTGATAGACAGCGAACTAGCAGAAGCCGCTTATATGCTGGTATTTTTTAGTCGTCTGCTTTTTATGATGTATGTCTACGTGTCATATACTTTTACGATACACACTAAAAAGGAAAATTCACTTCAAGAAACGGTAAAGAGAAACACGCCATACGTGTATTCATGCCTGGTTTACACCCATACCCTTAAAATGTTATTTTATCTCATCAGTATTGGCCTTAAATCTCTTTTATTTATGACAATATGCTCCATATAGCTTATAGACCATATTTAGATGTTTCATTACCGGTGCGCAGTCAAAATTCCTAGATTTTAAGCACATAGAGTCAGGTATATCGTTAATAAGCATGCGCATGTCACGGTCGCTCTTTGAGAATTTGTGAGTAACACCATATTTACAATTTCTTCTACAACAAGCTTATCAAAGTGATTATCACAAACTGCACTTGGATGCAATAAAATTAAAAGAAAAATAGGATACTACTTATGTTGCTGTCGCATATATGACGACTGACACTGCAAAATGATATAAATTAAATATATTGCTATGGAATCAGGGGTATGGAATCTAATTTAGAGTCATTTAAAACAGATTTCAAAACCAAATGAAGAAACAACTGAAAGTTGAAGCGCGTATTCGGTTGCCTACTTTACAGGCAAATTTTGAATTTTTTAAGAATGACAATATAAATGGACCATCAGGTGCTAAATATAGCCTCAATTGTAATGTAAACTTTATTTTCTGTTATTTCAAGCTTACCTCGTATACTTTTATGTTTTTATTATAATTTTGCTCGGAGAAATTTTTCAGGCGGCTGTCGAATCGAAAGTCCAATCTGTACCCAGAGAATTGCTTGTGCGTGAATCCAGGTATGCCTATCGAAATCAAGTTAGCATTCCATCAAATATATCCCACCTAAAAAAAAATAATTAAATATTAACCAGAAATAAGATTTTTTATAATTTATGTTCACTATATGTTAATTTGTGGTTAGATTTATATGAACCGCCACTAGTTTTAGTTATTTTAGGAATTTTTAATATTTAAGGGTTGTATTCAAAAATCACCGAGTTGGCCTGTGATAAAATAGTTATTCTTAAAAAATATCGGTAACCCAGATTTTAGTTTTCTATTAAATTTGGTTTCTGCTATATACGGGTGGCTAGCTCTGAATTTTAAATTTATTCTTTTTATTTTGACGTTGCTTTAACCTCATTCATTCATTTAAAGTGCCAGGCACGTTTAAACACGTATTTTTGTATTAAATAAATTGTTTTATATAGTATTTACGATTCCAACATACGTACCTGTGATTTAAGAGTCTCAAAAGTGATAAAACATAGTATTTTGGTAAAGAAATAAAGAGTTAAGCTTGTTTCGGGTTAAAAAATTCTTTTATTTGTACGTTTGGTGTTTTTACAACGATATTTAATAATTACTATTTTTCAAATTTTAATAATCCGAGAAGGGGCTTTGGGGCGCGCCCGTTCGGTAAACCTATTTGTTCGCAAGCGCCTGGTTTACTGTTTTGACAGGCGATTTGGTGCTCCTAGAAGTGTCCCGTGTCACCTAGCAGGTAGAAGGTTACTGATCACAATATTCACTCATTTATCAGAGAGGTCGCTGGATGGATAAAAAAGAACTGCTACATTATTTTATTTTAATTTATTGAAAAAAAAGAAAAAGAAAAAAAAAATGTATACGGACAAGCAAAATAATGAATACATTGAAAACATAAATTTAATAATAATAATAATTGATTGTACTGAACTAAATATAAATATTTTATTTATTTTTTTTTGGGTATGACGATATCTTACAGTTCTAAACATTAAATTTTGAATTTGATCGCTTTATATTTATGTTTATTTGGTTTCGTTAATAATTTTAATTTATTTAGGTGTAAGCGTACTTGATTTGGTTTTGTGTTTACTAATAAGGTTGTTATAGATATTATTTAAATTTGTATGTCAGATTTGTCGTTAATGGCATTCTTGTAACTTTTTATTTGCCATATTTCTTTAAAAAGTCTCTTTTGATCATTGTTTTCAGTATTTAAAATCTTTGTTTCATTAAAATTAAATGCATGTCCTTTGTCTATTGCATGTTTTGTTAAAGCGGTGGCATATGCATTTGTTCTTAGACTATATTTGTGTGCGTAAATTCTTCCTCTATACTGTACGAGCCACATCAACTACAAACAGAAGCGTTCGCTTCATGCATATAACAACGTACCTAGCTGTTTGGAGGATGGCTCCTGCCGTGTATTGTTTACTTTGTTGAGTAAAGATTCCTTCGCAATCTTTACGTTTTATTTTGTAAATTGTATTAGTTTGTTTTCCTTCTTTATATGAAATTTGCAAATTTCACATAAAGAAGGAAATATATACACAAATTGGTTTATTAAGCCTACCAATTGTGGCTGATTTTTAAATTATTATTCACAAACACCAATTAAATACAAAATTAGTACCATTAATAATTTAGTAGATCGATGTATTGCTTTTTCAGAAAAATTCAATTTAAGACAAAACATAGAAAAAATAAAAACAATAAAACCAAAGAAAATAATAAATACATTGCCATACCTTATATCCCACAATTATCAGAAAATTTACAAAAATTATTCAAACAATATGACATACACATAGCTCGTAAATCAAGAACTCATTTTTCACAAAAACTAAAGAACAAATTCAAAATAATAAGCAAACTAATACAATTTACAAAAAAGTGTAAAGATTGCGAAGGAATCCATATTCGACAAAGTAAACAATATATAGAGAAACGAATTTACGCACACAAATATAGTATAAGAACAAATTCATATAATGCCACTGCTTTAACAAAACATGCAATAGACAAAGGACATACATTTAATTTTGATGAAACAAAGATTTTAAAAACTGAAAAAAATTATCAAAAGAGAATTTTTAAAGGAATGTGGCAAATAAAAAGTCACAAGAACGCCATTAACGACAAATGTTTTATAAACAATTTAAGTAATATCTATAACAACCTTATTAGTAAACACAAAACCAAATCAAGTGCGCTTACACCCAAATAAATTAAAATTATTAACGATACCGAATAAACATACACGGTTGTTTTCAAACGAAAACAAAACCAAAAGACAAAAAGCAAAGAGTGTAAAAATAACTTGTAGGTTATAACAAAATAGGATGTTATCTGCGTGTTATCGTTTTAAATGTAGTAACGTGTTTGTAAGGTCTATATATGTTTGAATGTTAAAATATTAAATATGTTATTTTATATAATGCAAATTGAACTACATCGTAAATGATGTTAACTTTATAAATAATGTTAAAACATAAATGTGTTAAAAAAAAAATAAAAAAATAATTATAGCTACAATTAAGAACAAAAACGTTATTTCTAGGTTTTGAAAATGATTCCCAAAAGAACCGAAACGTAAACCAAAATAAAATGTAACGTAAGACAATAGCGTATGTTTTTTTTACAAAAAGATGCCATCATACCCAAAAAAATAATAAAAAAAGATAAATTTAAATATTAAACGGTAGATTTAAATTAAGAAAAGTAAACTTCGTTTTACAGATACCAAATTAAATTAAATATAGATAAAAATTATTTTCTTATGCATATTGCGCCGAAGGGTGTTGTGGTGAATTGTTCAGGCCACGTTGTGCCGGATAAAGTAAAAATATCTGCAAGTAAGACGTATTGAATCCTAGTCTAATATCTTCATAATTATTATACAACAAATGGAAAGAACCCCAACAAACAGGTATCAAGGTCATAAAACAAGTGACCTGGGGCCTGTTGCATAAAAGTACAATTACAATTTACAGGTGATACTTTTGTTACAGTCTGTCAAAATTTGACTTACGGGCGTTGCAAAAATATATATACATGTCAAATTTTGACAGATTGTAACAAAAGTATCACCTGTAAATTGTAATTGTACTTTTATGCAACAGGCCCCAGGCGGAGAAAAGTATAACCGTAAATGACAGTCATAACAAACAAGGGATAGATTCGCATAAAGCCATTTCAAAACATGTCCTAAAGCCAGGAATTGGCAAAGCGGAAACATAAATTAAGTTAAATACTGATATTACCGTAAATGAAAAGTCTCTAAATAGTTACCCAAAATGTAAATGAAGAAAGTAGTAACAGCGACGATAATGACTGTGAAACAGCAAAAAGAAGAAAAGTGGGAATGTGACTAAACGAAGGAGGCCTATTATTGCTGGTAACAACGCAATTAACAATGTGAAAGAGTCCCAAGTTTGTAGAAATGCATGTATCAAGACCGGCAAAAATCTACGAAACTAGAAGAAATAGGGAGATTGCTACGCAAAAAGTTTCCAGAAGTTAAGTGTGAACATTTGGCAGCTAAATGCCTGGAGTTTTACTCTACGTTCAAAGTGTATGTCTATAAAAAAAATTTCAAGCTCACCTTTGTATTAAACGTAAATAGACAGACATGAAAAAATCAATTTCTTACCTGCGGATATAGATCAATTTAAATCTCTGTCATTTTTGTGTATTATTGAAATTGGTGTTACCAACGATTTCTTAGATAATGTTACTATTCAGGGTTACCATTTGGTTAGTGCTTACTGTAGACCGAATAAAAGGTGCGGTGGTGTCGGTATGTGGCTAAAGCAGGGTATTGTTGCTAAATCTATCAATGGATGATTACTGCCTTGAACAGCATTTTGCAGTTTGTGCATTGTCTTTTGATTACGATGGATCTCACACCATACTTTTTAATTGCTACAGATCACCCTCAGGTAATGAGGCTTTATCTCTTGAAAAATTATCGACTGTTATAGATGAGGTTTGTTAGAATAACAATGTAAACTTAATAATTTGCGGCTACTTTAACTTTGATGCCTATAAAAATATAAAATTTCAGGTTTTATGTAGTGATTTGTTATGTCATTTTTGTCATTAAATCGAACAGAAAACCTAATGTTTTTGTTAATTTTGCGAATGGTGGCGCTTGTTGTGTGATAGATAACGAGATATTAAAACATAGAACTATACTTTTGGAGTTGGATACATGTCAATCTAAATCAGGTAAGGAGGTGTATACAACAAGATTTTACTCGGATGAAACTTTACAGCGTTTTACTAGTACGTTAAATTCTTTAATTCGTTTTCATTGTGTCATATGAATGACGTCAATTTAAATATTTTTTAACGTCTTTAAATATTAGTTTGATTTACATTTTCCTAAAAGGTCATACCATGTTAACTTTAATAAAAAAACATGGATAAATAATGCTATCTTACATTCCAGTGTGGAACTGAAAAATCTTTTTAACTTGACAAGCGTGCATCCTGCTCTAATATCTGTTTACAATCTAGCAAGCTTTCCTGAATTTCTTTTCTTGCAATCATATTAAATTAATGAATACTACAAAAAAAAAACAATACGTTCAAAATGAAATTAATAATTCCGGTACCAGTAGTCGAGCAATGTGGAATATTATTGCAGAATTAACAGGTAAACAGAAATCATCTGATAATATTGAAATATACAGTAATGGGGAATTGTTAACGAATCCCTTTATAATAGGTTCTAAGTTCAATGACTTTTTTTGTTAATTCGCCGACTATGGTTGTAACGGAGCAGTAACAATACCTCGCATAAACATAAGCAGCTCTAAACACCCATTCTTTGCATTTACAGCCTTTTGTGGAAGGGGAGTTACTTGGCATAGTGATAAATAATTTACACAATATAAGAAATCATCAGGTCCGAATGGAATACCTGTTTTCATTGTCGAAAAAGTTTTACAAGTTATTATTAAACCATTAAATTTCTTAATTAACTTGTCATTTCCAACAGAAATTTTTCTCTGATCATTAAAAGCAGGTGGGTTATAACAATTTCAAACCCATTACAGTTTCAAATTTTGAAAGATTTTTGAAGATGCTTTTTTGAATCATTTATTAAATTTTATTACTACATTTAAAATTCTTTATCCGTTCAACATATTTGTATATAATTTTGATATTTTATTAGTAAAATAAGTATAAGTTAGCATTTTCTTGGTCAATTTCTGCTGTTGTTGATAATGTCTGGTATTCGTTACTGCGTAGAAAATTGTAAAAAATGGTTATTATGAATTCACTGATTTACATTTCCTTAGATATCCAATGTTGCAGAAGGGCGAATTTTGAGTTTCTTGTGTTTTTTTTTTTTTAATTTGCACATTAATCACTCTTTTTGACTTAAGATATTTCGGTACTAGTCGCTTTTAAATCTTTTAACGCACTAGCGCCCCTATAACTAATAAACGCATTCCGTTGAGTGTGTTTACAACTTCATTTTTTTTTTGTATATTACGTAATACAGATAATTGAATGAATTTCCCGCTTTTGAAGGAAACCCAAGGTCATCGGTTTGAAGTTTCAAAAACCAATGTATAAATAGGACAGTGACGCTACTCATAGTATCTACACTCTGCTTTAACCTTATGAAAAGCTTGTTGTGTGTTAATTAGAAATCTTAACATAACCTTTTAACAGGGTTATTTTCTTGTCAGTGACAAGCTTTTTAGCTTGTCTTGACATCCTTAGAAAAAAAATGTTCCAAACTTTAAACTGTTATCTAGGCTATATATTATTGTTATCTACACATTCATTTAGTGAGTAAAAGGAGAACATGCTCAAAAACTGCTTTAACTGCGATTTGAAGTAAACCATTAAAATTTCTTTTATGGTTTCCGGTGGAAAAAAAATAGAGATTTTCATGTCATTAATTTATGTGATTTCCTTTAGAGTGACAAGAACTTCTTCTCTTCCGGATAGTTTTTAGTTTTTTTTTTATGTTTACACCAAACTATATAGCAAATAGATCCATAGTCGATATACCATATTTAAAAGTTTCGACGGCTATAAATTAACAGCAAAACACTATATAATCCTGTAACTTCCAATCTTTATTAATTGAAAAATTACGTGCTATTTCGAATTTATAATAATAAAAAGGAAAGAAAATATTTGTATTGATAAAGTAGTTAGAGGAGCATTGTGCATTGGAACCGGTACTGGAATAACTTCCACTGCCGTTTTCAGCTAATTTTCTTTCTACAATGCCACCAATTTTCCGGTTTATTACCGCCAATAGCGGTTAATATAATGTTCCGGAGCGGTCAAACATTTTTATTATCGATAATATTTCCAATCTTTTTTGGTTTCTGTTTGGGAGAATTGATATGATTTTGAAAAGTTTTAGATTAAGCGTGCTAAATTTCTTTTACGCTTCCTCATGTAAATTGGTAGCCCACATTGGGAACCACAAATAAAAAAAATGTTTTAAGAAAAAACAGAAGAAGGCGACTTTAAGTAGTACCATTAAAATCTGCTTGCTCCGCTCGTAGGCGCGTACTATAATATATTATGAGAACAAAAACGCTGCCAAAAAAAAAATGCAAAAAAGAACAAATCTGTATTAGGATGTTGAAAATTGCCATATTGCTATATTCTATAAAAAAAAAGCCAAGTGGGCCATGCTCATGTGCTTTCCAAATCTGGAAAAGGAACATATGTGCAGTATAAGTCGAAAACAGCAACGAACACAATATGGATCCTTGTAGAACTCCAGCTTGTATCTTAGCCTAATCAAACACACCACCACCAGCCATCACAGCCTGCTTCCCGCTAAACAAGTAAGCATGGAAAAAACGGAGAACAACCTTTCTCAAAGCAATGTAGTGAAGAATAGCTATCAAGAGATTATGATCGATTTCATACTGACTTTAATTTACCTGATTTGCCTACATCTCTTGAACAACGTTATAATAAAATAACGATTTCTCAACATTGTTTGAATACAATCGATGCTAAATAATATAATGGTGTAAGGTGTAAGTAATGCTAATGGAAAAATGTTAGACCCAATCATTTTTACTAATAAAACCTTCAATTTTGCACTCTGACAATACTAGATATATTGCTAGAAGATATATATCATTCTAGTCTTGAGATAATTATTCATTGCTTATTAAAATCATGTTACTACAAACGTTGACTGTATTATTTTATAATTAAAATATTGACAAACTCGATCTACATATACACATACTAACATGCGTATATGCGCCCATTACAATCAATAAGCAACAAAAGAATTAAAATCGTTAATTGATCGAATATTTGCAGAAGCAAGGAAAAAGAGAAACTGAAAAAATTTGCATACAGATGAGCGACGATATTTTTCACTCCTAACGGCTTTTATTTGCTGAGGAAAGATGAGAGAACATCGCGTTCTCGATTGTCTGACGTCTGTTTCCTCCCGTATTTCTGGCGGTGCTCCAAATAATACCCGCTTCCGCTTCACTTCGAACGATTGCCGATTTTTCGAGTATCAATTTGTTATCATATTTACCACGTTTGTCCGGCGCACATAATTTTTTTTTGTATTAACGTACGCCGCATCGCCACAGTGATTGTTTCTGATCGCAGCCGCCTATGGAACAAGAAAAATCTGATTTGACAGCGGATAAATAAGCAATATGTGTTCGTTTTTCTTTTGTTTTTTTTTTTAAATTTTGATTTACCAAGGGAAAATGTAGTTGAATGGTTAGATGTTTGTACTTAATATACCGCTTGAAAGCACAAAAAGTAAATTAATAGGCAATGTATACTAGCGCATATAGTACAAATACTGCGTGGGTTAGAAGTGAAATGGTGATTGTAGGGCCTTACTGTCGGATAATATACAGAATCATCCTAAATATATGATACAAACAATCGATGATTTCCAGCTTTGAATGCTGAGATCTCAGCATTGAAGATTTTGACGTAATATTAATCATAAGAATTCCAATTGGCATAAACATGTCCGAAACGGTTTAGATATTACAGCAAGGAATTACATATTCACATTTGTAGGCTTTGTAGGCAAGGCAGTCCTATAAACCAACGATTTAAGTTAACTCTGAAGTAAAATCTGAAATGGAGGAGGCCGTAAGGTTTGTCTTCCCTTACCCTGAGATTAAAATCGAACAACCCTCACGCAATTGAAGTAAAATATGCTAAAGGGGTATCATGCACATTATGAGAGGACACGCCCATTATTTATGAAAGCAAAGCTCTTCTGAATATATCTACTTAAATGCAGCTTTGTTTAGTTTAGTAAGAGACAGCAACCGCATGGTTGCAATAATTGTTACTTCCATTACGACCATTAGAGTGTATTGTAGAGCGGATGTTATCTTAGAGTTCACTAACCGGTTCAGACCAACCAGGCCCTTAAGGTAGCTCAGTATCTTGCTGAATGAAATTATTTTAATGTCCTCGAGGGGATGGTCAGGCTTTCCGAAGGTTACATACCTTATTCTTGTAACAGCAGGACAGTAGCAGAAAATATGCTCAACTGTCCTCATGTCTTCGGAACACATTCGACAGGCAATCTTATCAGAGAGTCCGATTCTGTGTAAATGCTTTCTGAGTTTACAGTGACCTGTAAAAACAGAGACAATTGCCTTGACATTTTTACGGTCAAGTTCTACAGTTCCTTGGTTCTGTTATTCTCTGGCATTTTACTTTGACTATATTGAAAAGAAATACACATATAATAAAAACCAATGCGGACACTACACTAATGATTACATGACATGGTGTGGTATCACAGCTTGTGTGTATCTCGTTAAAAGTTGGTGTTGGTTTGTTCATAATTAGCTCCATTAAATCTTTTAATATAGGTAAACCATTTTCAAGTATGTCGACGCAAATATTAATCATCCCTCTCTATACGCTTTCGATTTAATATATTTTGAAAAATGTGCTACCACTTTCCAACAATTTCATTTAAGTGGAAGAATAGTTGAATGAGAATTTAAGATGGAAATTTCATTGTTATCGTCAAAATATTTGCTAAGTTATCGATCTGAAACTGCAATACTTATATATAAAGAATAACAATAATTGTAGGACGACTTTAAGCCACTACGCGTGCGTTAATTAACTAACGCTAATTGATAATTAGGTAATATTAAAAATGTGTGAAACATTCCATTAACATTATCACACATATGTTTCACCTTACCAAGGATCTTCAGTGCTACTGGTTAAGCTAATGTATTATAATTAGAAATTCGTGTATACTGCTATGAATACAGGTGTATGGAATATAATTTAGTCATTTAAAACTGGTTTCAAAGCCAATTAAAGATATAATGGTAAGTTAAAGAGCATACTAGCTTGCCTACTCTACAGACAAATTTTTGAATTTGTTAAAAGTGACTATAACGATAGACTACCTTAGCAACAGTTGCTAGTCACAGGCTTATATATTATGTAAACTTTATTTTATTTGTTCATTCAAGCTTGCCTGGTAATTTATTTTTGTTGTTATATGTTATTCCGATAGATTTTTCATTTAGGGTTTTCATTCGGTAACTATTTCTGTATTCCCCTCAAACTAGAGTAAATAATGATATCTTAATGTCAGTTACTGGTTATCCATTTGGATTCGATATTGGTTTACTTAACAGAGACAACAATTAAAGGCAGATTAATGGTAATTTTGGTTTGAATGATTCATTCTGCCTGCGACCACGAAAGATGACGGTTGTTAGTGAACTCCTATAACAATTTTTTACGCCAGACACTCAGAAATATAAAAGTTCCACAAAGTGTTTACCTTAGTTTCAATTCAATGTTAACCAGGAAATTAGCTTTTTTTTGTAATTTATGTTCACGATACGTTAATTTTGGTGTTAAGTTTATTTGAATCGCCATTATTTGTAAGTTTAGGAACCTTTAATGTTTAAAAATCGGCACTAAAGGCCGTCGGACACGATGCTAAATTATGTACACAATTTTGTACAAAAAATTTAATACTAAATTTAGTATGGTGTCAGACAGGATTTTTGTCGTAAATTTAGTATGAAATAATTTGGAACTAAATTTTTTAAAACCTGTTCTAAAAAATGCATAATATGTATTCTCAAATTGCGCGCGCAAAATGCATTTAAGTTGATAGTGCATTTTAAACATAACGTGACATAACCAGTGTTGTTCCGAAGCGTACTATTGTACTATTTTAGTAGAATTGAATAAAACGTAGTACAATAGTACCTCACTGAAGAATTTAATACAATATTTTCAATTAATCAATTCCTTGTAATTATTCAGAAAAAAATACTTTCAACTGATGTAAGTGAATAGGTCGCGGTAACAAAGAAATCTGATTTTCTGATGATGGCAGATCATATCAAATTACAGAAACCTGTATTAAACAAAACAGTACAATTTATTGGAAAATAGTACCATCTGTTAGCCAATCTCAATACATTGGTTAAAAGCATTAGAACAACACTGGACATAACGAATATAACATAACCTATGAGATAGAAAAGTTTACAGTTTTTTCTCTTTTGCTGTGCTGTATATTTTCTTCTAGATAATGTACACTTCATCATCATTATTGCTATTACCGACGCAATTGAATAAATAAGTATGTTATTTTTGCACGGCATTTTGTATAGTATAAATATGAAAAAATTGTTAAAGGAAACAATATAACCTCATTCACCGTCACTTGCCAGATACGATTGACAGCTAACGTTTTGATATTTGGTGCGCATGCGTTAATACAAAATTTTCATACTAAATTTATAATCGTGTCGGACGCAACTGTGACATGAGCATACAATTTATTATAAAAACAACTAAACTAAATTTCATTACTAATTATGCACTAAATTTAACATAAAATTTGGTATCGTGTCCGACGGCCTTGATGGTCTATCTATGATTATAGGGATCTCTACATATATCGATAACACGGGTAGTTGAATATTACAGATTCCTTACAAATTCAGTTAGGCCATTTACAGATAGATGACTCTGATTTTCAAATTTTACTCTATATTTTTGATTTTCTTTAACCTCATTTATTTAAAGTGCCAGGCAAATTTAAATACGGATTTTGTATTAAATAATTTGTTTCATATAGTGTTTATGATTACATCATACGTATGTTCCTGACAATTTCAAAATTGGTAAAACATTAACATTTTTGAATTTAAATAAAAAGTTATGCTTGTAATATTTTAAAACATTCTTTTATTGCACATTTCGTGTGTTTTTACAACGATATTTGATAATTACTTAGTCGTTTCTCAAATTTCTATAATTAGAAACACGACTTTGCGGACGCGCTGTTGAGGTAAGAATGCCTATTCGTTAGCAAGCGGCTGGAAAGTTAAATTGACTGGTGATTTGGTGCTCCTACAAGTGCCACCTAGCAGGTAGAAAGTCAATGTTCACAATATTCACTCATTTACCAGAGAGGTTACAAGGTGAATAAAAACCACTAAATTGTTCTATTGTATTTTTATTTAAAAAAAAAAAAAAAAAACTGTGTATAAATTGAAATTTTGAATTTAATTATATTTTATTTTTACTGAAGTGAAAAAAAATGAAAATTTTGAAATGTCGGGCATTTCTTCTCAAAAACAGAGCAATATATATAAAACTAAGCAAATATTTAAAGAGATATACCGTTAAAAGAGCACATAAACCAAATAAATGTAACAAGAATTTATTCTCTGAACTAAATCAGGAGATGCAAAAGGATAACAAATACATGTCATCTAGAAAATCAAATGTAACGACTGCCCAGGAACCTATATCGGACGAACAGAACAATGCAATAAAAATGGATTTATGCCCACAAATATAGCATTAAAATAATATATGTGAATACCACCGCTTTATCTATATAAGATGCTATAGAATATAAACAAAATTTAAGTTTCAAAAATATGAATATAATGTAAGAAGCTTGTTTTCAAGAGAGAATATCAAAGAAACGATGCGTATTAAACTAGGCAAAAATAGCATAAATTGCAGAACTCAGACTAAAAACCTAAATAATACTTATAACAATAAATTAAAATTAATGTATGTAATCGAAGTTTGGCATTTGAACAACCAATATGAAAAAATGAAGTGGATTGTATAGACAAGCAACAATTTTATAAAGCAAGATTAGAAAAGTGAAACTTAAGATATCTGAAAAATATAATCATAACTGCATTGTTATTTTAAAATAAGAAAGGTTAATTACAGTTATAGAGGATTTTATTTAACTCTATTCCATATGTAGCTTTAGATAACAAACATTAAAACTATATTTTTATTGGGTTTGTTGGCATGTTAGATCTAAAAACTACTGTTGACTCGAGCTCCATCTGTTACCAACTTCAAAAACGTAATAATTAATATACCGGCCAAAAATTACAAAAAAAAAGAAAATATTTCTTATATATTTATATATAACATCTCTTATACGCTTTAATACATTGCCACAATAATCAATCTATACTTTGTCTCAAAATTAGAAGAAGTACCTGGCGGAAGTAACAGCGGCAAATTTAAATTTTACGGGTACAATGGATTGGAACCAACAGCATTTTTAAGGCATATTGGTTTATTGGTCATGTTGTGCTTGTTCCTGGTTCGTATAAGTACATACGTGTCTATTTGTTTTAGAAAGGTGATGCTACCTTAAGTGACAGTGTACGAATTGTATTGCAGTTATCTAACGCCAAGTTGTAAGTTATATTTTTATTAGGATGGTAGACTTATTTTTAGTATTTAATGCTTTTCTAACATTTTCAGAATATAGCCATATATTTTGCATGTATAAATGTATATACCCAAAAACAATAAAATATGTGATGACTGTTAATTATATGAATATGTAATAAAACATGTTATTGTTTAATGTAGCAGTTTTATATTAATTTTACACACCTCAATAATTGTAATACCTAAATATTATAATAAAAATATAACACAATCGCCGCCGATGAAATATTAGTTCTTTTGAGGTGAATAAAACAACTATTCTAATCTACCTACAGTGTATTCTGTGTAATAATTAACTAGATTTTATTCTTGATTTGACCTGAAGAGGACCAATACGTCATAAAAATGTTTGAAGCCTAGCAAAATGAGCTACAATAACTATACAAAAACGTACCTCCAAATAAATAAGTTATTTGTAGTACGTGTTATTCTACCACATATTCTACAGTTTTGTTATGGGAAGTAAATTCAGTTAAGTAACAGTAGTAAGACAATGCATTCACTGTAAGTAATATAGATATTTACATCAATTAATACACAGTAACTAATACCAGCAACACAAATATTAACTCCAAATAATGCAAAACATTTGGAATAAATGATGTTTTTCATTTACCACAAAAACTAGAGTTATTTAGTTATTTAGTGCCGTTGTTAGAAGCATGACTTTGCTTGCTGTAAACAGTTTGCTCATTTGTCACATATAAAAATCAATTTTTTAGTTGTCAATATTAAATTTGCTCTTACGATTAGTAAAAATTTTTCTCAGTGTAGATATCGAATTAAAAAATTCTTATAAACCTGGTAAAATTAAATAAAACGGATATGAGTCGGTAGTTATTCACTGTAGTTTATGTACCGTTTTCAAGTATCAGAGAAGTTCTGGTATCAATTACCTATTTCAATAAGTAATACAATTATATATTTTATCTTGTTACAATGCTTAGAACGTGTTCAAAATATAAATTATTTTAGCAATTCTTATTTTTCAACGAAAGCCTGAACGGAGGTGTTTGAGTGCTGTACAAATATAATAAACAGCTACATCTAAGACGCCGGCAATGCCTAGAATATTGCGAAAATACAGCTGCATTATCGTTCGTGTCGAACAAACAAGTTATGTATATATGCGTCATCGCTGTGCATTGAAATATTCCACGTGATTTACGGGCGCATGTAGTTTTTATGCATGGGTGTGGTTTTCTTACTCGGTCAAAAATACTAGAAGATTTATACGGGCAATCGGGTGCCTATCTATCAACACCCGTATGTGCGTGTGAACTTTGCGAACGGAGAACGCCTTGCTTTAATTATTATGTACAACGAAATTTTGCGATTTACACAGAGTGCGCAACCTCATGAATTGATTCAAGAAGAAATGGTTTTTGGTCGAGCTCTACTTGTGTCTGTAATTAAGACTTCAGTTTAATGTTGAAAATAATTTCAGAAGTAAACCACTTACAAGGGAACACCGGCGGGTGTCCCCCTCCGATTTCGATGAAACTTAACAGATCGAAAGAGTACCTTAAAATAAGAGACACGTATTTTTTTTTATCGGCGTATCCGCACGATTTTGGGGTACAGCCCCCTCCAAAGTTTGGACGAGTTTTCAATTTTTGCAAATATTTCCTAAATTATAACAAATATTAAATTTTCTTCTTAACATAATTTGCAGCATATTGCATGGCCCTAAGGGTGGCGTCGTCCGTATTCGCAAAAAGTTAATAACGGGGGACGGGGTACCCCATAACACCCATTTTTTTTATTCATCAAAAGAAGGCAAAAAAAGGTAATAACGGGGTATATGGGGTTACCCCATACCCCCGCATTTTTTTAATAATAAGCTTATTCATTATTCATCAAAAAAAGATCGCTTTTACATAGAACACGGTGATGTATAATAAATTTAGAAAATTAATAATAGTAATAATAACTCAATATGTACGTGTCTATTGTGATGAATTTAATATGCACTTATCTACGCATACGTGAGTTTAATTAATTATTCAGTCACTTCAGATATAATTGGTAATTTGCATTATAAATTTAACGCGATAAGGGATCTGGTGATTAATCATATTATTATATAGATAAAAATAAATCCCCGAATGCATAGTAATTAACCACGAACGTTTAAGTGGTCACGTCTGCATTTAGGAAATAGGTATATAAGACGAGTATTCCAAATGAGAACATTAGAAGTCGTTTTTCGTGCAGTGTAGGTCAGTACCCATAGTTTCGCACAATGGCGCAATATAGCAAATGTGTTGAACATGTTGCAACGTTTCAAGTTACTAGCATCGCAACAATTCCTTTGACACCGCAAGAAAGTGAGTTGCATGATGCCTTGAAAAATATAATTGTATCTGCTCAACAAGACGCCATGTTCTCCTTTCAAGATGTAACGGGATTAGAGTTTGAAGAATTAGCAGAACCACACGAAGCGCAATTTGTGGAAGAAACAGCAGAAGACGAAGAAGACAATTATGAAGATATTGCATGTGTTCCTGAAGAAGGGGGTAGCGTTATAGACCTAGATTACAAAACTAGAGCTGTCGACTACTGGAAAAGTAGTAAATCCAAGCCACGTACTTTGGCAGGTGTCATCCAAAAATTCATATATACCAATAATCCCTTACAGTATGTCATGTATTTAAACATTTATAAGCATTATAATGTTTTTCTAATTCTGTTCTATTGTTTCCGAAATGTTATAATAGTTACAAACACATTAGTTATATTTATGCTCCATTGAATACTTACATTGTACACCTACATTGCACGAAAAACTTGAAATAAATTAAAAGATATATATGTATGTATTATTTAATCCTTCGTCCTGTGTAGCAAATTTGTTCATATATACGCACTAAAGGATTATGGTATTCTAAGAATGAATAACATTTTATTAAGGAAATATATAAAACGCAGTCACTAACTGCAATTGATAAAACGATTTATATTGCTACCACCGATAAAAGTTTCGTATAGTATATAGTAGTAGGCATAGAAAGGTTTGACCATAGCTTGTCGAGTAGATAAAATTCTAAATTAAGAAATATTTAAGTAAGGAGAGCAGCAGAGTAACGATAACAAATAATTGTTGTTAATGTACTATATTATTATTATTACAATTATTTTTATTATTAATCCTCCAAATTTATTACCATTGTTTTCTATGTAAAAGCGATCATTTTTGATGAATAATGAATAAACTTATGATTAAAAAAATGCGGCGGTATGGGGTACCCCGTCCCCCGTTATTAGCTTTTTATGAAGATATCTACCTTGAGACCATGTATTATGCTGGAAATTATGTTAAGGATAAAAACTTATTTCTGTTATAGTTCATTTGATTTATATCAATAGACAAGTTTATTAATTTTGAAGCTTTATTTTTATTTTTCTATTTTTACAATTATTAATTTTCTAAACTTGTTATACATCATCGTATTCTATGTAAAATCGGCCTTCTTTTGATGAATAAAAAAAATGGGTGTTATGGGGTACCCCGTCAACCGTTATTAACTTTTTGCGAATACGGACGACGCACAGTGGTTTAGGATCCGATATACATGATCGAAACCTCTAGCTCCTTAAATAGTTGACCAAACGAGGTGAAAATTTAACCATAGGGGCTTCAAGGCATGTAGAATCAACTGACGAAAAAGTTTTGGTACACCATGTCATCTTCAACTTACAGTGAGGGTGAAAGTGTGTGTACCGTTTAGGGAAAGGTGCAACTATACAAGAGGTATAAAAAACTTTGTTTCAATAAAATTTTTATTTATTTTTAAAATTTTAATAATATGCTTGGTAATAGTCGCAATAGTAATAATATAGTAATAGTAATAATAATATAAATATACATATTGATAAAACCTTTAGAATGATTCTTCCTCTGAAAATTCTTCTTCACTCAAGTCTATTTGTTCTTCGAGGGACAAAGTGTCTTGTTCATCTCTGTTAAGTACTACTAATTGCAACATTTCGTCGTCTAACTTCCTATGTGGTCTTTGCGTAACACTAAATGAACTTAACAATGGATCAGAACTAAGGATTCGGAGATTGAAATTTGCGATGGGTAAAAAAGCTTCTTCCTTTCTAAGACTTTATAATACGGCGGATACAAAGCATGTCCGTGCTGGTTAGCTCCACTTCTTAATGTGTTGTACTGTGTCTTAGTCAGATTTGCAGAAATTAAAAGCGCAACGGCTTCTTCTAATGAATAACTTGACTGTTCATAATGTGGAGATCTCCAACGAGTTAAAATTCGCTTCGACCGTGAAGGGGTTGTTGTGGTCATTTCCTCGAGAAGCTGTGCCCCAGCTGGATCACCACTTTCTCTTAGCTTCATTGATGTCGCAAAAGCTAATTCAGCAGTCGATTTCTCTTTTCTTAACTGTTCGGTTTTTCGACGTTTAATTACCACTGAAGCATCCTTAAAGTCTTTCGATGGTCGGCCCCCGCTAGTAGAAGAAGGACCGGGAATACAACGAAGAACTACTTCAGGAAACTTTATTTCTTCTTGCAACCAGGCGCCAAATTTTGCTAAGAAGCGATTGTTCATTCTGTGCGCACTTTTCCAATTTCGATAATAGGGAGAGAAAAACGATTCTCTGGTAAAATTCACAAGAGTCTTTGTTGCAATTTCGTCACCATTTGTTTGAAAATGCTCTTTCAGGAAATCAAGAACTCGATTTTTCCGCAGTTCCGTGGATTCTTCATGAAATTCCATAATTTTTTCATGCAGGACCATACGTGTGATTGGCCGATTCGCCATGGCCACAATACGGCAATTCGAAAAGAAAACAAAAAACACAAGAAAATAACAAAGTTTGCAAGTGGAAACACCGATATAAAGTCTTATAAAAACACATAACAGTTAACAAAACAAAGCTCTGTGGAATGATTTTATATACCCATGCCTTGCAGCCTTTTATAGGCTTTAGCTCTACCCTTATTTACATACCCCTACCTGCCACCTTCAGGGGCACGTAGGGGCATGTAAATAAACTTTCCTTATATTTATAACTCATTAAGGAACAATATTATTTTGACCACATTCCGTCCTAAGTTGTCCTCTTTATTGATACTTCGATTAATTACCTACTTCATAAGAAATATGCATATAATTGCATATAGGGGCTTGAGCAAACAAAAGATAAATTTCTAATACCCTTAATCGCACTTAATGATAGTATTATGATAAGAATTTCATTATAAACTCATAAAGCAGTTATATTTCCAAAGAATTTCTTTGGACAATGTGAAGAATTTATAAACATTAGAATCGCATTATTTAAAAGATGTGAACTTTACGATCTTTGAAAGCGTGTATCTTTAATTTCTGTAATGCATCAGTTGTAATTCCAGCCTAGAACTTGAACTAATGTAAGAAGAGTAGCATATCACAATTTTGCAACGATTGGGAAAAGATGAAATTGTCGGTTTCGATCGCGTATATCAGATCCTAAACCACTGTGCGACGCCACCCTTAGGGCCATGCAATATGCTGCAAATTATGTTAAGAAGAAAATTTAATATCTGTTATAATTTAGGAAATATTTGCAAAAATTGAAAAATCGTCCACACTTTGGAGGGGACTGTACCCCAAAATCGTGCGGATACGCCGATAAAAAAAAAATACATGTCTCTTATTTTAAGGTACTCTTTCGATCTGTTAAGTTTCATCGAAATCGGAGGGGGACACCCGCCGGTGTTCCCTTGTTAGCATAATCAGTCTCTTTAGATCATTTAGTTGGGAAAGTAGGTACACACTTATCTAATATGCGATGGACACGTCATAGAATTTATTCAGAGCCATACTAACACTTTTTATCTCATCCAAGAGTGATCGAGCACAATTTGTCAGATCAGCATAAAATTTAAGAAAATTAGCACGTCTGAAGTTGTATCAGTGTTTGTAAGAGATGGAAAAGATGAAGAAGCTGGAAAACTAGCAAAAGTCAATATAAAGTAATAAGATAGAGCAGGATGGTACTGATCAGTTGGTACAAACGGAAAATCCTCACGCTCGGCATTTATGTTATTTGCAGTATTTAGGGAGCAAATGGAGATGTCTCTCACCCAAGTTAACAGCGGAGTTGTATTGCTGTAATGATTCCTTATTAGGAAGACGTGAAAAAGCGAAACAGAAGGAATAAGCGGATTTGCTGTAAAGCTTAGAAGAGTCAATGCAACCGTGAGAAAATTGCGATGAAACACAAAATATATGTCCACACGAATACAGTATAGTATATTATTTATGATATTCTAAACTGATTTTTGATACATTAAATCGCCTAAAATATTTTGTATGTGTCAAATTCTCCAAGTGAAATGTTAAATAAAGGTATCGATCCCTTCAACAAAATTTCATACCATTTCATTTATGTATCCACAATAGAAATATGTGTAACATATTTCCAATTTTTCTGAAACGCTAATAAAAATACACAATCACAAATGCTCAGCGGCATCCAATAATAGAAGATGTGCTCAAAGATTAAAACTTAAAGAAAAACGCAGAACACAATTCAAACAAACAGTTTTATATTTTATTACAAGGAATCTCCGCAGACCCTTTGGTCTTATATTACTGTTATAGCCGCTTCAACAGAAGGTCGTTAAATACATATACAGACGTATATTTTTTATCATATAAATTCATATATTTTCGGCAGTAAACCGCGGATCATATTTTACTCCCTCACGGTCGTAAAACGTAAATGTCTTCGTCTAAAAATCCCGTAAATTTCGACAAGGATTTGGTTGTTATAGCAACAACCATGCCGCCAACTCGCCGAGAGACGATAGAATTTATAATTGGCTATTTTGAGGAAATAAAAAGCACATATTTTTTTTTTCTGAAAGGGAGAGTAATGTTTCGTTATTTGTAAAGTGAATTACATTGTCGATATATTTAAGCAGTAAACAATACTCAGTATAAAAATGTGTTTTTTTTTTATTTTACTTGTTTTTTTTTGCAGTGTATTAAGCGCTAACAAGAAACAACTAATAGATAGATGGATAGATATATTTATTTCAAACAATATCAAACAAGGACAGACAATGATGAAATACGTCAATAAAATATAAACAGCAATAATGGATTATTTAAATTAAACTAAATATTACTAGTAACAAAATCGGCAACTGAATAACATCTCAAATTCAAAAGATAACATTTAACTTTCTTTTGAAATCCTTTCAAATTAGATGCTTTTATATTCCAATGCAGTTTATCATATAGCTTGCATTCCATTTATATTAAATTTCTCCGAAAAAACTGTAGTTCTGTGTGTTGGTGGTAACAAGTAATTAAATGTTCAGGTGTGGTAATTATGCCAGACACCGTAGGTGAACTCAAGATTTTATGTTCTTTAATTGGAATGGAAGTTACAAGTGTCAGCATACATCGTGATAACATCACTGACATTCAGTGAAAATAAATCATTTACATAAATTAAAAAAAGGGTTGGTCTCAGTACAGATCTCTGAGGCACCCCAGTTGAAATACTACATTTATTCGATTGCACATTATTACAAACAACTTTTTGATGTCGATCAACTAAATATGACTTAAACCAATCCAACGTTGACGCGCAGATACCGTACCTTTTGAGCTTATATAGTAATATAGAATGGTAAACGCAACCGAATGCTTTAGATAAATATATTAGCATATCCATGCAAGGTGTCGATTGTCAAAAGATCTATGAATTTCGTTAATAAAATTAAATGAAGCTGTGTTAATTGAACATTTTGGAATAAAACCATGCTGATGTTTCGATAATAAATTAAATTTAAAAAAATAATGTTAGTATTCATTAATGTTCCAACAATTTTAGAAAAAGTCCATGAAATGGATATAGGGCTACAATTAGCCAGATCATTAGCATCGCCCTTTTTGAAAACAGGTGTTATACGTGCTGTCTTGAGACAAGACGGAAAAATTCCCTCTCTAAAAGAAAAGTTTGTTAAATAAGCTAATGAAGAAAGAATATGTTCCATTGAAGCTTTAACAATCTATCAAGACACTCCATCATCACATGCTCACAGAATGAGCAGAGCGCAGTTTGTAGATTGCCTTAGAGACATCACTTTCAATTACGGGATAGATGAGATGTTTGTTATTATTTAATGATTTTTTTTGCTGCAAAAACCCGGAAAATAGTAAATCTAAGTTCACAGTGGTCAATTTCCATATTTGCGACTGAAATCTAAAATTTTCGCTTTTTACTACGTCGTCGAAATTCACATATATTTAGCTATCTCTCATCCATATTTTGTATAAAAAAATATGCGAATTGAGGGTAGCAGGTAAGAAAAATTTGCTCTACTGTAACTTACAATTCTTTGCAAACACCTGATTTTAATAAGAATGAAAAGTTTATCGTAAAAAAAATAATATATATCTTAATCTTAAAAATGAAATAAATTAATATCTTAAAATCAGATTTGTGACAATGAATGATGACAATTAAGAAAATTAAGAAGGTATTTTGAAAACCCAGTTTTATCACCAGATTCTACTGATACGAATATAAGTTACGTTATCTGTTTTTTTTTTGCTTATTTAATATTGCACATTGCTTTGCAGGAAATGTTTTAAAGAACTAATTTATCGTTGTGGAGTTATCCCAAGAACTATCAGCAGTGGTCACGAAATGCAGATCGGGAACTTCGAACCATATTTTCTCAGAACAGTAGAAAAATATGTAGATAAATGCATTTGGTTTATATGCTAGTTTTTGTTCATAAACCCCTTTTATACGCGCTACTGATAGTAAACTTTATTTATGAAGAGCTAAATAATTACAATTCATCCTAAACCTGAGGCACTACACAATGTTATCTATTCTAAGTACAATATGGTTTCCATAACAAATGAAATGTTTTTACACTGAGAGAAATATCCTTTTCATTTAGAAGGAATTGCATTAAATCAAAAGTTTTTGTGTTTTCTATATGGCTAACATGGTGTTTCCTTGAAAAGGAATATAATTTTAAATTCACACATTTCTTTGGAAATAATATATTCTTCATTGAAACAGTTTATTCTTTTAAGTGAAACATAGTGATAGTTGATTCAACTCCTCTTTATTTTGAACTTGAAAACTATGCAGAATGGCAGAAAACCGTAAGTATGTTCATTCATTTATTTTTCCTTTTATTATAACATTTATTCATTTTAGACTTAAAGTAAACACAACAAAATGCGGGGATCATTTTCAACCAAAATGATCACGGCACCCCTGTTATGGATACAGTTATTCCCAGGTATTTAAATTTATTTACGCTTTCAAAGGTGTCTCCTACAATTTCAATTGACCTTTTCCCTTCATTTTCTCCGATTTTCATATGTTTAGTTTTGTTTTGTTTAGTTTCATCCCCAGACATTCCCCCTTGGATTTCACTGTTTCGAATATCTCATCCAGTATCTTCTTTTGCTTTGCCACTATAACTAAGTCATCCGCGTATCCTATTATTTGTGCTCCTCGGTTTCTTATATTTCCTTTGTTTAAGTTCTTTGTCAGGTACTCTATTACAAGATTGAATAATGTAGCCGATAAAGCGTCTCCTTGTTTCACCCCTTTATTGATTCGGAATTCCTCTGTTTGGCCAGTGCTAAATCTTATTTTTGCTCTTGTTTCATTCAGCGTCATCGCTATTAATCTTTTAAGCTTAGCAGGAATACCTAATTCTTTAAGATTCTCATTAGCTATTGTCTGTTAACTGAGTCAAAGGCTTGCTTGAAATCTATAAACATTATTTCCAATCCTATCTTGTATTCGTTTCCTTTTTCTATTATCTGTTTAAGACTGTGTATCGCATTCACAGTGGATTTTCCTTTTTGAAAACCGTACTGGTAAATCCCCTATTAGGTTTTTAATGTTTATTAGCCTTCTTTGAATTACTGTTGTTAGTATCTTGTAGTATTTTCAGTTTATTACAGCTAAATGTTGCTCGCTTTACATTTTTTATCAATAATTAATAAATAATAAATTATGAATTTGAACGAGTTTTTTTCGCCGCTCAAAAAAATATCATTTTTATGGCGTTTTTTAATCAATCCGTTTTTTTTTTTTTGGTTTCAAGAACCACCTCAATTTTTTTTTCAGCTCGACCGGCGACATGCTGACCTGGCCGTCCCCTTACTAATACATTCGTCTAAGGTTGCGTACATCTACACAAAGGGTTAGAATAAAAAGAGTGTAAGTGACAACTCTTTGGTATGCTACTTATACTCTTTTTATTCTAACCAATTGCGATTTTTGTTTTTCCGAATTTGCTGGATTTTGCAAGCACAAGTTCCCACATATTATCATTACCTATACGCTTATCCGAAAATCACAAAACACAAATCCATGCGTTTTATAACCGTAAGAGGACATCGATTTATTTCAAAAATTGTCACGGCCAATACCAAAACCAAACTTTGAATTATCACGTAAATAAAAATCATTATTTAATAGATCAATTTCCTTGGATTTTGAGCAAACTTGCCAATCACTTTCTTGTTTAGTTCTTCTTTTTTTCTGCAACTATTTTTCGACGATGGTTCACTAAACATAAGCCGTTTAATCGATATTCTGTCATGGCGTAGATCGTAGCCAAGTTTCCACTCTGCGTAAAGTACTGAATAATGACCCCTCGATCGTACTTGTTGAACAGGTTTGTGCTTTTTTTGTATTCGGAAAAAAGTGCTTGTCTCGTTTATCTATCTCTACACGCTGAAACTTAATGATACCGGCAAACGGCAATAGCATTCTTGCCGTTTTTATCAATTTATTGTTTCTTTTTTGTTCTATTCCGGCAAAATTTAGGGAGGACTGCCCATACCTGGATACGCCCATGATTATTGTTATTATCTTTCTGAGTTTGGTAGAGATAGTCTCCACGTCCTTTTAATTCCAATAGCTGTGCCGTCTTCAGGTAACTATTCAGTTCTTCCTGGAACATGAAGCTGACTCCTCTGTCAGCAAGAGGCCAAAGATAAAGGATGTTCGTTTGTAACGATGAAGGCATACAAGGAATACCAGAGGAATAATGAACTCAAGAGGTTTATTCTAATTTTATATTACCATTCAAAAGCTAAATTAATCGAGTTAATGCAGATGTGCGAACGTAGATGATATGCACGGATGAAGAAGAACAAGAAAGAAGATCGTGAGAATGAAGAAAATGGTGAAGGGGAGAACGATACCAAATTTTACACGGATGAGGAAGTACAAGAATAAAAAAGATTCGGAATTAGGAAAACAAGTTCTTCATCTTTTTTTTTTTAATTTAAAATGTTATTTATTTGAATTTATAAACACATTTATAACATTCCTAAAATTATAGTATTTCGAATGCTTGTGTTGTCTATTAATCCTTCTAAGTTATGAATAACAACTCAAGTTGGAATAACACAATAGCTTTCCTCTCGAACTCTGTTCCATTGTTGTGAGCAGCCTGTACTCGTTAGGAATATTAAATTAGGTGTACATATTGCTTGTAATCCCGATAGAATGTTACTGGAATTTTATTAAAATTGAACAACTATTGTAGAAGTTATAAGTTTCGATCGCGAATCTAGGAAAATTGTGGAAATCGCAAGCTATTCATTTGTACTTTCTGCTATTAGTTACAATTTATCAAACTTGTCTTTGCTTTCTCATTTTAACTTTTTTTTTAATTATATATTTCTTCTTTTATCCTTTGCTGAAAATTACGTCTAAATTTTATTTTAATACGTACTTACTGCATCGAAACTTTTAAATAGCGATATAAACTCCAATATAAAAATTCGTCGTGCTAATAAGCTGCGCTCTCCACTGCTATATAAGCAGTCGTTCCACACAAGCGACAATATTGACTTTGCGTGCCTATTTAAAGGTGTGAGTGAGCGAACCCGTATACCGCACATAGATACGCCTTTTTAAAATAAATTTTAGGCGCTTTTTTTATAGTCTGCCTACGCTCACTTTGCTTTCGTGATTTAATCTACTAGTAACGCATTACAAATAGCGAGACCTGAAGATTAACTGAATTTGTGAGTAACGTGTAGCTTAACACACAAAACCCACGCGCCACACCATTCCGCTTCAGCAACCTAGTGGACACTCAGCTTTAATTGGTAAATGGAAAGCTGCCGTTTGCAGAATTGAATAAGTGGCTAAGTGAGATTTCTATTCATTTATGTTATCAGGGACCACAAACTTCGGTCTAGGACGTTTTGACGTCAAATACAATAATGCAAATTGAGTTTGATTTAAGTATATAATATATTAAGATAAATGAAATATTATACAGGGTATTCCACGTAACTGGTTCATTAAAAGTTTATGATGTTCTATATTACTATATTTGAGATTTTGGCACCAGTATCTTTCGATTGGTACTATAATGTAACCAAAATATCACTTCCGGTTGACCGGAAGTGGATGTCAACTTTCTTATTTTAAATAGAATGATATAATTTTTTATTCATTTTTGGATTCTACAACTATAAATACGTCAGTTTTCATTAGCTATTCCTATAGCTGCATGTTGCCGTTTTTGAGTTATTTGTAAGTTTTTCTTTTTTTTTAGTCATAATCATTGCATCATTGAGAAATTAATATCTCGGTTAATACTGCAAGTAGAGACTCCAAATTTGCTATGTTATGAATGTAGATATAACTCTAAGAAACGGTAAGCACACTTTATATTCTAACATACAGGGTGTTCAAAACTGAGGAACAAAGTGACATATTTTCAAATGCAGAAAACTCTTTTTTTTTAATAGAACACCCTGTATTTTAATTCGGAATTAGGAAGTAAATATCATCCCCTATCACTTTATATGATCATTCCCTATACCTATCTTTAATAGATTTTGATATATGAGCGACTTTTTGTTAAACAGATTAAGTAGCCCTATCTTTAAATGTTTGTAGCTGGCTCTGAAATGGATTCACGTCCAATTCATGTATTATTTTTGAATAACCATACAAGAATGTCTGTTCGAATAGTCATTTCTATTAATATTCATTGTACGAAAGTGTAATTACAATGATATACATAAATACATTTTGGTTAGTCAATGAATTTGACATAATCCCATTCAGAGCTAGCTAACAACACGCAAAGAAAGGCTACTTTAGTCTGTTCAACAAAAAGTGTCATTATCTTAAATCTATTAAAGATAGGTATAGGGAATGCTCATATAAAGTGATAGGGAATGATATTTACTTGCTAATTCCGAATTAAAATACAGGATGTTCTATTTAAAAAAAATGAGTTTCCTGCATTTGAAAATATGTCACTTTGTTTCTAAGTTTTGAACACCCTGTATGTTAGAATGTAAAGTGTTTGTACCATTTCTTAGAGTTATATCTACATT
This sequence comes from Protaetia brevitarsis, assembly GCA_004143645.1. NCBI lineage: Eukaryota > Metazoa > Arthropoda > Insecta > Coleoptera > Scarabaeidae > Protaetia > Protaetia brevitarsis. The sequence continues at coordinate 829,233 of RXPK01000201.1, read as the reverse complement.
CATAACATAGCAAATTTGGAGTCTCTACTTGCAGTATTGACCGAGATATTAATTTCTCAATGATGCAATGATTATGACTAAAAAAAAAGAAAAAACTTACATAACTCAAAAACGGCAACATGTAGCTGTAGGAATAGCTAATGAAAACTGACGTATTTATAGTTGTAGAATCCAAAAATGAATAAAAAATTATATCATTCTGTTTAAAATAAGAAAGTTGACATCCACTTCCGGTCAACCGGAAGTGATATTTTGGTTAAGGTATTTTGCATTTATAGTTCCAATCGAAGAGATAATGGTGTCAAAATCTCAAATATAAGTAAATAATCGAACATCATAAACTTTTAATGAACCTGTTACGTGGAATACTCTGTATTATTAAAAGACCTTAATATACAGGCTGTCCCACCGAACTGGGTCATTAGATTTTTTGAACTTCTAGCAGGAATTTGATTTTGAAACTTTCAGTGTAGTCATGGTCCACTGTGATCTATTTAACGAAAATATTTTCAACTTTATAGCATTTTCGGTATATAGGGTGTTGATATCAACTTTCTTATTTTAAATGGAATGGTACAATTTTTATCGGTACAATGAATGTATCGAGTCATTTGCAATTAGTTTACATGAGGGTTCCCTATCCCTGAACTCAACCGATTTTGAGATATTTGCAATTTTGTTGATTTTTTGACGTTTGCACTGTTTCAAGTGAAATTAAATAGCTGATGAGGTATCGGATATTTAGTGGTTCTACTAATGTCGATGTAAGTACAAAGACGTCGGTAGAAAATGTTATGGCAATAATGACCAAATCACATACAGGGTGTTCGAAAACGCGTCTTCAATGTGGATACCTTTAAACCAACAAAACTTTTTTATTTCAAACGGAACATGGTATTTTTTACTAAAGCATTGAATTCTACATCGATTGACATTAGGGTTTGCTATACCCATTTTTGATAGTTTTTGAGATATTACCATTTATTGCCTAAAAATGACTAATTTTCAAATTTCGAGTGAATAAAATATTTTTTCCTAAAAACACTCTGTATATTATTTCTTAGAATGATGCGTTGTCTTTTTTGCATTGTTTAGTTTTCATACCTGAGATATTTATCATTGGAAGTTTTCCAATTATTAACAAATTTTATGTAATTGTAATTCTAAAATATTAATAAGCCATAATTCTTATTCGACAGCAAATTACATGTTAATATTTTACCTGCTTGTTAAATACATCAAAAAGTCAAATCAAAAAAAAAATCTAAGAAACTAGAAAACTGAAAGAACATTTGAAATATTATGGGTGTATTTAGGATATCTGCTTTAATTTCCTTTTGTATTTTATTTTTTTGACGTTTTATTCATCGTAAATAAGTGTAGGTATCTAATCTTACTTGTTAGAAGAAAATGTGTGAAAAGGAGTTGACACCATTAGGACTTACTATAAAAGATATAACTTGTTAATACTGCATAGGTTTATCGCTGCGTAATTTGGTAAATTACCAACAATTGATATCACTTGTTTGTTAGCACATCTCATGGCTTACAAATATCTAATAATTAATGTACGTTCTCTATGACTGAAAGACATTACTATTAGTAGGAAACTAGTGAACGTTGGATATCTGAAACATAAATATTTAGATAGGTTAGGCAAATAATGTACAGAGCGTTTTGTAGGAAAAAACTCATTTTATTTGGTTGGAACTTTTAATTTAGGCATATTTTTAGCATTTTTTTGCAAGAAATGCCAATACTTCAAAAACTATTAAGAATAGGTTTATCACACCCTAATATCAATCGATGTAGAATTTTACGCTGCATTCAATGCTGTAATAAAAAATACCATGTTCCATTTGAAAAATAAAAGTTTTGTTAGCTTAAACGTATCCACATTGGAGGCGCGTTTTTGAATACCCTGTATGTGATTCAGTGATTATTGCTATAACACCTTATAGCTACATCCTTGTATTTACATTGATTTTAGTAGAACCATTAAATATCTGCTATCTCATGAAATATTTGCTTCTGTTTGAAAGAGTGCAAATGTCAAAAAAATTAGCGAAAATGTAAATATCTCAAAAACGGTAGAATTTAGGGATAGAGAACCTTCACATAAACTAGTTGCAAATGACTCGATACATTCATTGGACCGATAAAAAGTATACCATTCCATTTAAAATAAAAAAGTTGATATCAACACCCTGTATACCGAAAGTGCTATAAAGTTGAAAATATTTTCTTTAAATAGATTACAGTAGGCCATGTCTACAGTGCAAGTTTCAAAATCAAATTTCTACTAGAAGTTCAAAAAAATCTAATGTCCCTGTTCGATGGGACACCCTGTATATTAAAGAAAACCAATGAATATATACAGGATGTTTCACTAAAGGTCGTGGTCCATGCATGGTCATTCGTCACGCTTAATGAATCACTCTATACGGGGCCTATACGTAGAAACGAAACCCTGGTGATCTTTGACGCAAGAAGCCGTAAATAATAGATACGTATTTAATATTTCTAATATTCCTAACTAGAAAGCCAATAAAGGCCAATTCACATTATCCGTCGAGTAATAGTCAGATCACGGTCAGATCAAATATGAGATTACATGCATTTTGTATTGTTTGTCCGTGACCACACCGTGCAGCCAAATGTGAATTTAACAATACAAAATGAATGCTACAATATTTGGTCTGACCTAGACCAAACCGGGAGCTGACCGATAATGTGAATCGGTGTTAATCGACAGTTGACTCTAATACACTTGACGATATATTGTGTTACTTTCGTCTTTATTTTATTTCTGTGTGTCCGTTAATTGAAACAGTTTTTCGAAAGCCCCTAACTGTAAGTGACAGTATCGTCAATATGTGAATAAAATCTATACAGCGATTTTGTTTTCGACTAATACATCATAGTGCTAAATATAAAATGGCATAAGTAAACGAGGTCGCTTTCATTTCAATTTGCTCTAATAGACATGTCTACCGGTTCATGGGATAATTATGAGACAAAGTTCTTAAATAATCAATAATATTACGATTTCTATATTCATCAACAATTCTTTTTATTCTATCATCACAATCGCGATATTTTTTGGATATTGTAGGTGACTGATGCACCGCAAGTAATTGTTCATAATAAAGATCCCTATCCGATTGCATTATTTTTAAAGCGTCAATAAATTTCCAAATTGTTGAATGCTCCATTGACATTTTATTTTCATTCCTTTCATTGGCAGCTTCAGCATGATTGTTTTGAATGATTATCCACTGCATGTAACATATGCGACATACGTCCCAGCGTCAAAACGGCCCGCCTCTAAACGTCTTTGTGTCGAAACGGTCGCATCGAAACGGCCGCGTCTAAACGTCCCATTCCGCCACAAATTTGACCCACAACCCACACATACTTTATCAAAATAAAAAATACTAGTATAGCGGAAGGTTTCTGGATATTTTGATGAGATTGAACGGCCAATTTTGCAGATGTAGAAATGAAGGTTATTATTATACCGAAATCAAATTAATAAACGAGTGGTGAGAACAAGAACCAAGAACAATGGACCACCCTGTAAAAGCAACATTTCTAAAGTTAATTAAATATGTATAAGTACTGCAAAATTATTACTCTATTGCTTTACATGACTGTTTTCAAATATGATGAAGTGGCTATAATATAAATATTCACCGTTCCATTTAAAAATATTTAATTGCAATTAAGTAAGACCGTTTATTCGTCTGATATAAAGAAACTATGCCCTAGGATTGTAAACCTAAATTAAAATAACATAAAACCTAAGAGAATGTTACTCCTAAAACAAGACAGCACTCTGTTGTTGGTTATCTGAACGTATATACATTCTAATGTCATCGTAATGACTAACTACTACGTGCTCAAATGTATGGTTTTGCAAGTTAATGTAAAGATAACACACGTGCATGCGATACGGAAGGATCATACTTATTTGCATAGGTGCTTGCTTCGTGTTCCTTTGGAAATGTTTCTGCATTTAATGGGTTCAATCTCTTTATACAGAAATGCCATTTCACTTTACGTATGCATGCATGCCGGTGAAGTTTGATTTATGCATTCTTTTTGAATGTTTTCCTTTGTGCAGGCAAGCTAACATACCTTACGACATTTTCATGTCACCACATGCGACATAGATGTATGTATAAATGTATATACCTTAGGGCCTGCAATACAATGCTTCTAAAATAAAGTTTAGCGTTTTTAACATATCTATCTATTTGGTACATTACATAAGTAAAGTGTTTAGCAAGTTATGCATTTGTGTATGATTTATGTATTTGTACAAGATACCAGAAGAATCGATTTGTTGACATGTATGCTTAACAAAAAAGTAAGAGAAGATATCAGAGTAATGGATTATTTACTCCTGTTGGTATCTATATTACCCAGCACTAATACGTGAAGACCTCTGGTTGATTGTCGAAATAATCCCCTGAGTTTAAGTTTTGCTCGCCAAAAGTTGCCTTCTTTTTGTCTTTTTGTGCCCAGGATCTCACAGTCACATAGAATATGGTAAGTGATCTTTGTCATCCATTACAAAGTCTCTAGTTGGTATCGTCAGTGTTGACCTCAATTTCTTGCAGATGTCCTTTCAATAGGAGACCTGCTACGCTGCAAAGATGATTGCGGCTAAGATACCGTACTTCTCAGTCTTTTTCTTTGACGATCCCTTGAGAAAGCTGTTGTCATGAATTTGCCTGGTTGTATTGTTCCAGAGTTGTTTATGTTTTTCTCGGACAAAGGTCCTTACTTGCTTTCGTGCTGTGACTATGAACAGTTCAAGGAAAGGTGTTGAGTCTATATATGATCCCTCCTTGCTCACTTACCAGATTTTTGGTTCTCTTCAGTTTCCTAATCAAAATAAGATGAACTATACTGTCAGGCTATCGAAATCTCAAAAACATCCTGAAGTCAGTTTTGATTCTATCTTGGGGTTCGCCAATGTCCTCGATATCGCCTAGCTGTCAGTTTTTAATATAGATTCGCTGGTTTTTGTAAATCTTCTGATTGATTTTTGTTGCATAATGCAATAGCGTGTATGCGTCTGCTTGACAGACTGTGACGAGCTTTCCTAATGAACGAGTGATTATTTCTCACCACATTATAGATTCCAGCTCCAGCCCCCGCTCTTCGTCTGTAAAGCAAATTAATGTATTAATAATATAATAATAATAATATATACTTTATTTCCACTTCATATTATAGATAACAAAATAATAGTAATAAAAAGAGTACTTAAATTTTATGGAGATGGAAATCTCAAGGCGAAGTTTGGTAACTGACGCAAATCATCAGTGACCATTCCTCCACTCAACCTTGAATAAGGAAAAACCTACAAAATAACTACAGTCTAATACCTAATACTAACTTAATCTAAATTCTGGATGCACCCCAAGAGAAAAAATGGTTTGGTCACTAGTATAAATACAACCGACATGTTAAAAACAATTAAATTCGAATATTCGATGGTAACTTTGACAACTTAATTGCTTATCTAGAAGGAAGCTACGCAGTAATTTCCTAAACGTGGCTGGTGGTCGATCTCTAACGCAAGAAGGTATTGAGTTATACAATTTACTAACACAGTAAGTAAATGAACGCTGGAAAAGAGCCGTCCCATGCAGCGGCGGTGTGATATTCCCCCTGGACCTAACATTGATATTGTGGACGTCAGTTCTAAAAGTTATCTTGCGATATAGATACGCTGGAGATTTATTTAACACAAGCTGGTGATACATGTAGGATGCCTTCAACAGTGTACGATTTCTCATATTTAGCCATCTACAGTCAATAAAAAAGCGCGATATATGGTCATACTTCCTAATATTATAAATAAATCTAATGCAAGAATTTTGCACCCGCTGAATTCTGTCCTGCGTTTTAACATCAATGCATGGGCCATACAAGGTTGAGCAATACATGAAATGTGACAGAACTAAAGAGTCGCATAAATTGCGTTTAATATCTTTACTTAAGTATTGGCGGTGTGAATAAATGGTTCTAAGACTACCATAGGCACGCTGAATGTATTTCGATATTTGTTGCCTAAACCTGAAGGTGTTGTCCAATACTACACCCAAAGTACAAGCTTCATCAACAACAGGTAACCTCTCACCATCAATATAAAGTTGTATAGCGCTACGAAGCTCCCCGCACAGGAGTCGATTTCCCAGCAGCAACACCGCGGACTTAGAAGAATTTATGAAAAGAGAGTGTTGCGAGCATGCAATAGATATGGCATCCAAATCAGTCTGAACCGCTGCCAAGGCGGTCGACGAGATAGAGCGCGGGAAACTATAATACACCTGGGTATCATCCGCGTACATGTGAATGGAACAGTTTGTAACTGAATGAAATATATGACAGGTATATATAGAGAAAAGTAAAGGCCCCAGTATAGAACCTTGCGGTACACCAGTCGATATTGGTGAAGCGCACGAAGTGACATCATTTACCGTCACGCATTGTGACCTATTATCCAAAAAAGAATCCAACAAATTCGTAGACTCAGTTGACAAACCAATGAAGTGAAAAATGGCAGATAACACCCTGTGATCAACAGTATCAAAGGTCTTCGAGAAATCTAATAATACCAAGACAGTAGCATCGCCCCTGTCAGCAGCGCGGAGAACATCGTCAGTAACCCCGAGCAACGCCGACTCGCAACTGTAGCCAGGACGAAAGCCGGATTGGAAACTAGGAAGAATATTACTTTCAGTTACGTAATCAAGTAATTGCTTATGAATCACTTTCTCATAAATTTTAGAGAGAACCGAAAGCAAGCTAATCGGGCGAAGATCAGAGAAAGTGAGGGGATTAGTATTTTTGGGCACTGGTATCACGATAGCCTATTTCCACGCAGCAGGAAAAACGCTTGCTAAAATGCAAGAATTAATAATATGGACTATAAATTTTAAGATGTACGGACCACAGAGCTGTAACATTTTGATTGTTAAATTATCCGCGCCGCAGGAGGAAGAAGTCATATTAGATATAATTTCATTAACTCTCTTCTCATCAGTCAACACAAAGTTAAAACTAGCATCACAGTTGTTTATTGTGTGAGCCTTATAGTAATGCAGTAAGTCATTGTTACTATTAGTCAACTTAGGAATAGAATCAATGAAATGAGAGTTAATTAAGTCAGCGTCGCGTAGTTGTAAAGGTAATTCATTGCGAGTTTTGGGTAAAACATTCAAGGTCTTCAATTCTCTCCAAATATGCTTGGAGTTTCCAGACCTACTAAGAGTATTATAATAGGCTTTCTTTTCTCGAATGATTGCCGCCTTAGTGTAATTTCTGAGGTCCCTATAGCACTGCCAATCATTGTGACTCCTGGAACTTCGGAATTTAGAAAGCGCTTTGTCACGAAGTTTCATCATTAATTTAATAACGTCAGTCAGCCAGGGGCATCTAGGTTTGCGAGTAGAGAATGTTTTAAAAGGCGCATGAACATCAAATAGGTACCTCAGCGTTTCGGTGAATATACTAATCTTAACATCGATATCCCTCACAGTAAACATGGTTTCCAAACCCGAGCTCAACAAGTGAGCTTGAAATGAGTGATAATCAAAACCACTAAAATTGCGACACGTAAACGTTTGAGCCCGCGGACGACTAAAAGATGCCACGTCAAGATAAACCAACTCGTGATCAGAAATATCAACATTGGAAGTACCACATTGCTGGACGAATGGAAGATCTGATACCATTATAATATCAATTAATGTTGAAGAGATTTCAGTAGTGCGAGTAGGGGAAGTAATTATTTGATGTACACCCATGAAATGCATAGATTCTACTAAACTTCTTGTTGCTATGCTTACCGGGTTAAGCAGATCAATATTCAAATCACCCATGCAAACCAAACGGTTAGTTGTTGGAAGAATATCTGAGAACGAAGCCTCCATTTCCTTGATAAAATTATAGTAAGAAGTATTTGGTGGTCTATATAGAACACCCACGACAACCGCATCCACTCCCCTGCCGACGTTCACCCACAGTTGCTCAATAGTGTCAGAGGTACCCAAGACATTGAAATTAATATTAGTCCTAAGATAAAGTCCCACACCACCGCCGCGAGTACCACGATCGCGTCTCAGCAGCCTATATCCGTTAATATTAACAGTAGCTGTATCAATTTCTGGAGACAACCACGTTTCTGTCACCGCCAACACCTCATACTGTTGTAAAGACACAACATCCACCAGTTCAGAAAAATGCGCCACCAGCGAACGAATATTAATACATATGACCAAACCTCATTTACTCTCATAGGTGTTGAATTGTAGCAAAATACTGATCACTAAAAGAACATAAAAAATCATTTAATATACATTAACAACAAATTAGTTATCAACAGCGTAAGTATAAATGTACATAAAAATATTAATCATTCTAACGCCGCAGTCAAAAGTTACCCGATTATGGTGAAACATATATAACAATTTAACAAAAATAAGTATAGGTAAATATGTATATGAAGTGAAATGTTTTTAAACCATAGTAAATAAATAAGAAGAAACCGAACAAGAAGAAAAGAAATACCTCAAGAGGTGTATATGTGTGTGATGTCTGTGTGCAACAGCAAGCGGTGTAATTTACAAGGTAGCACCACCCACTAACTGTGTCTTGCTACTGACAAATTTTTGAAGATCAACCGGAGATTCGATCTTGTGTAACACTCCATCCAACTTGCAATAGATTATCCCATCCGATGTCCACAAGGAATTACGCGGGACGGATTTGCCAAGATCTTTTAATATAGACGCTCGTAAAGGTGTTAGATCTTCCCTAATTACGATCTTTGTTCCTTTTAATTTGCTCTTAGCGCTGAAGACCTTCTTTTTTATACGAGGGTTCGAAAAACGGACCAAGATGGGCCTGACACCGTTTATTTTAGACTTTAATCGATGCGAGATGTTAATGTCAGAAAGTTGAACATCGACATTTAATTTCTCAGAACAGATTTTCACTATACATGCGTCGGTATTTTCACCCTGGAGCTCCTGAATTCCATAGATACGAAGATTGTTTTTACGGGAGTACTGTTCCAATCGATCTATTTTATGTTCAGCATCCAACAGTTTCGTTTTCAATTGACTCACCTCCTGCACTACACTCTAAAGTTTAAGTTGCAATGCAGAGTTAACCCGTTCACTGATTTTCTCACTTATTTTATTCAAAAACTCATCGGAAAGCAACAGTTTCTCCAGCACTTTTTGGGCAATCGTATCCTCGTCCACTACAGACTGCTTATTACGCAAGTTGTACTCAGTCATGATTACTTATTACGGATTTTAAAGTAATAATATTAGAGAACAATGAGCAAGCACAAAACAGACGTCTATACACGATGGATGCACATCGCAGAATGTGTATTATGTGTAAAATGTAAAATGTGAAATAATTAAACATATACAGATGTACATTTTTATTTAGCAGTAAACCGCGGATCATATTTTACTTCCTCACACTCATGAAACCTAAATGCCTTCGCCTAAAAGTCTCGTGTTTCTGTGGTTGGATTAATCTCGGCTAATTATATCTTTGGTATTCACCATAAAATATCTGTGAAAGAGATAAGTTGAAATCATGTGGTCTGATCTTAATACCAAAGGATGGTCTTCCACAGGTAGGGCATTATTATTGTGCGTATCCACTTGATATTTCTCGCAATCTTAAATACCCCATTCTTGTCTTCTTCATTGTTATCAAATGAAAGGCATAGGAGGCACTGCGTTGATGGCGAGTAGTCCTCATTGGTCCTATTATTCCTAAATATGCAAATAATTTAATATAGATAAATTTAGAAGACATTTTAAAATGAAAAATACATTAAGTTCTTATCGGGAATACTTATCTGCTTAAATATAAATACTAACGTATTTCCTTCGAATTCCTGCATATATTCAGTCTTTAAACTATACGTACATACATGAGTCACTTGTATACGTTTCCCCACCTAACTAACGCAAAATTATTCAGATGTTTTTGTGATTTTATATCGGCGAAAACATAACACAACATAGAACATATGTTATTTAAGCGGAGATCGTCGGGTAAAATATAATGAATATTTCATGCATAACCTCACGTATTTCTTACAAAGAAAGGAAAAAACAATTGGCTTTTTTTTTACTTAAAACACTATTATGATGTATTTTTCAGAAATAACTAAGTACCTGGTTATATTTATTATTCCTTTTCATAATTTCTACCCTAAGATAGATATGAATGGTAATTCATTTTGATTTGAAATACTATATTTATTAATTTGCGATGTCATCCTAGAATAATACTACATTTTATTACTATAATTAATGAATATTAAATATTCTCGAACCCAATTTTTATTGCGGGGAAGTACTAAACCGATGTCGGTATGCGACGGTTCTCTACATATGTTTGTACTTTCAATAGTCGATCTTCGACAGCGATCTGCGTCTAACTAATACGCTTGCCTACCGTGGTAGTGCGACTTCTCGCAAGTGCCGAACACTGACGAGATGACTCGATCAGCCAGCGGGCAGAGGGCCACGAAATGGCTGGCCCCACTTCAATGTAATTTTCCATATACTATGACCACCCCTTCTTCCGCTAGCTTCCCGCGGATACTTATAAACATCTAAAAGTCGGGGCCAATCTAGACGTGGCCCCAGTTCGCCGCTTGTCTGCATAAATAACTGCAAAGCGCGTTTGGTCGCATCAAATCATGGGAATCGCAACGTTCGTTTTGTACTTAAATGTGCATGTGTGTGTACGTATATTTATGGGTATTTTTACAGAAAACAAAACCTCGTTAATGATTAATTTATAATTTGTAATGGTGGAGCCATGGTTCCGTGGCCCTTTAAGAAGGGCTGCCCCTGCATACATTTGAATTTTATTTATACATCTGCACAATTCTGTTTTAAATATTTTGTTCATTACTACATTAACTTGCAGTTTGTTTACTTCACTATAAGATTAATTATAATAATAATAAGAAAATTCCGACTTCTTTCTACCACTTTAAGATTTAAAATTCACTGCAATTTTGTCTTTTTATTTTTAAAGTAACCTTTTTAAGTTCAAACTACTTTATTGTATGCTAATATTCCGGCCCTTTATAAAAACCTATACCCGTTTTAATATGATTTTAATTTTATGTGTAACAATTCTGATGACGCGAGTAGTAATTTGACAGGCCAATCACCTTAATTTTGATTAAACAAACTTTGTTAATCTGATGAAGACCAAATTCAGACCGAAACATAGCTGAATCAATTGTACAAGATAAAGAAAAAGTCTTCTTAAAGCTTACAATATTATTTACCCTGGCACTAGCTACAGCTTAAAAAAGACATCATCAGCCAAACTGGGTAATTACGGAACAAAAAAACAATTTAAATATTAATAACGGCATTAATTTTAAAAAATAAAGTGAGTGTAAAAACAATTTATTTCACCTCAATCAGCGTCCTACAATGTGTATTTTTGATTCTCTATTTTAAAATTTATAATATAAATATTGTAATTTCCAAATTTTAACTTACCATAAACCTTTTTGCTTCCTTTTTAATTTTTTAATAATAAATAATTTTTCCTTAAAATTTTTTTTTTTTTTCCAAATTATGACCTAACATTTTTATACTTTTTTTTTTAAATTAAAGTCACCGTTATTATTTTAATTTACTTGTAAAGTTTCATAATTTACTACTTTGACTGATAACGGTTTTTCTAAGCCGAAAACCAGTATCAGAGTAAATAATATTCTAAGGATTAAGCAGGCTATCTTATGTCTAATTAACACCTTACAATGTAGATTTTCATAAAAAAATAAATAAATATTCCAGTTCTCAATTGTATTTTTTTCATCAATGATTAAGTTAATCAACAGCGAATTTTTAACAAGACAACCTTAACAATTACTCTATAAATTGTCCTCCAAATCGCTAAATTACTCCTTGATATTTGTAATGAACAAAGCGCAACCCATCATAAGGCAGTAAGGGAAATAATTTATTAAGTTAAAACTGGAACGACCAACGTCCGAATGACGGATATTCGGATAAATTATTTTCACCGTAAATTTATATACCCATGTCTTGAATCATGTTCAATTTTAATATAAATCGGTAATTAATTTCGTACTTACTTTTTTAAATGTTTCACTTCGTTTACTAAATTTAATTTGATTAGTACATCGCCAATTAAAATGACCAGTTTTTTTTTTTAAATTTCATTAGCCAATTTATAATGTACAATATTAACTCCAATTAAGAAATCGCTACTTAGCTAGCTTGATAAAGATTAAATAAATTTAATCGAAACGTCGCTAATTGTAGATAGCTGTTTTTTATTTCAAATAACGTTTTATCCAATGCCGACGACGCATTTTTGACATACCTTGTGGAGAATACGACAACATTTTCATCACATTCAATATATAAGAATTAGTGGAAGTTATGGCTTTAATGAAACTAAATTTTGTTTTTACGACGTTTCGACCCTTTATGATCTTTTTCAAGTAATATTTCTTATTTAATTATTTATTTATTCCATTACCACACTTATGTGGTTTTTTTATTTTTATTTTTTTATATTTAGAAAATTAGATTTGTATATAAAAAAAAACACACATAAGTGTGGTAATGGAATAAATAAATAATTAAAAAAAAATTACTTGAAAAAGACCATAAAGGGTCGAAACGTTGTAAACACAAAATTTAGTTTCATTAAAGACATAACTTCCACTAATTCTTCCTAAATATAGTTATATAATGTATTTAATTAATTAATAATCAATGCTTTTATTCTATTTGTATTATTAACCACAATAAAGCTAAATCATATTATATTAAATGCCTGAATTAGACAAATGAAAAAAAGTAAATATTACGTATTAAAGAAAATTACGTACAAAAGCTCAGAACTGTGAAGTGCACTCTCTTGCTGATTCACTTGTTGAATTGCGACTGATGGCTAGGCGGCTCTATTCTCAACCATTGGCACAACTTGTATCATAACTTCCATTATTCTCGTTTATCTTTCCTGTTACTTGCTGCTTGTTTAATATATCTTCCGCCCTTATTTACAGAGATCCCAATGGTCCAATTTCAAGCAGTACCTCGTTGGATATAAAAAGTCCTCCCAAAGGACATGATGATATCAGCACCCCGTTCTGGGACACTTACGACACAATCAATCAACTTTATCTGGAATTAGGTAACTGTTACGTTATTTTATTTAGTATCAATAACAAACAATATTTCTTTTTTGTATTTACCATTAAAAGAATTAAATGACCGACGGTGCACCTGTAAAATGGGAACAAATAACTTAAAGCAGCAATTATGATGATGTGTGATCAGAGGTAACCTGTACAAGAAACTGTTAAGGGGGTTATATTTCGGATTTTTCGTCGGTTTTGCCCGCAGTGCAAAATAGAAATTAAACCCGATGACTGATGAGCCCATACATGGCCTGTCGTAATTGATCGGTTTTAACCGTTTGTGGAAGGTGATTGAGCGTGGCAGCACGGCTTATCTAACTGTATAATGCAGTAAATAATGGCTTTTGTTATTCCACAGCATCCCAAAAAACGAAAAGAAAAATAAAAAATAAGAAAAAGCGAATCAAAGTAATAAAATAATACAATAACAAAAGAGAAGTAAAGAAGAGAGTAAAAGAATTGTTATTTCTTTCATGTTTTTCAATTGGCTGGATACGGCAGATTGTTTCACTCTTTCTCACATTTAATTTTTGCTACTATTAACTTAAAATAAATATATTTAAACTTTATATCCTCCACGAACATTTTTTCATTATTTGAAAATGTTTGTAGATGAAAATTCATTAAAACTTATTTTGGATTTAGCTTTGGCAACTAAAGTATGGATTATATAGATCAAACATATAAAATCTCAAAATATAATATATAATAAGTAAACAAGTGATGTTATTGAAAAAAGTAGTAAATAAAAAGATAAACTATTACTACCATAATTTAGATCCAACATTGCTGAAAATCGAACACGTATAGCCCACATAGCCGATTGTGTAGTTCGATTTTGATCGCACGGTAGATACGACATGATGGATAAACTCAAAATAATTTTGTCCTTTGGCAAAAGCTGTCGTATTTCACCCATATATACACTTTGGTTCTGCATTCGTTTTGATGACGGGCAATATAAAACCCATAAAAAAAAATAGGTAGTCTATAGGTTCCTTTATACAACCCCATGAAAAACACTCTCTGTTCCTGCGGAACTTCAACTTTAGAGGGTGCTATTTGATTTTAAAGTTCGGCCCAAATTTAGTTTTTCCAAAATAAAAAACTATAAAAATTTAAAACATTTTTCTGTTGTCTTTTTACTTTAATATACAATTAGTTTTTGTTTAATATCTAGTTCCCATTTGTTGTAATTAGTATAGTAAATACTGTTTCCGTTATTTATGTGAAAGATTACATCCACGTGGCAACACTTAAAACACGATTAATACAAAAGTGTAGATAGACACACCTTCATGTGATAGTTTGTAACTTCAAAAAAACAAAAAAGTTGGCCATTGTAGAATGTTTGGTGAACACCTCGAATGAACTGAACGTGATTTTCTTCATAACTCTCGTAATCGTGATTTTACAGAGAAGTCGTTTTATACTTTGTTATAGCCACAAAAGCCATTATGGCTAGAGAAACTCAAAAATGTAAAAATATACCGGGTATCCTTTAGTCGTATCTTAGCAATCAAGCGCTCTTTTGTTTTTTATGCCATAGCACGAAATGCAGATGACAAAGTACATGAACTTTCTCCATTTAACCGACTCAGTATCTCTAAAAATAAAAAAGTTAGCTATTGTAGAATGTTCCCGTGAACACACTGTATATATACTTCCTTCCTTGGTGTTACTACAAATCTTTTCTTCCGTAAAAGGATTTACTCTAAAAAAAAATTTTGATAGGCTTTTCTTCTTCTCGCAAGACTGATATATTTGTGCCAATATGTCCTTAATATCGTACCTGTTCGAATAACAAAAAATGTGTATTTAAAATTCTTTTAGATTTTCTATATGTAGGTAATGCTTCTCATACTTCTACTTTAATTATATACATTCCGCTCATGTACATGTACACATATTTTAGATAAACGTCTCGATAAACTTTATAGGATTCACTTTACCTTATAAAAAACGCTGCAATATAAAACTCCACACCAAAGTAAATGTAATAAATTTTGCTAATTTGTTTTAGGTGCCAATTTGAAGCAGTTTTATGTTATGATACCATAAATGG
This sequence comes from Protaetia brevitarsis, assembly GCA_004143645.1. Taxonomy (NCBI): domain Eukaryota; kingdom Metazoa; phylum Arthropoda; class Insecta; order Coleoptera; family Scarabaeidae; genus Protaetia; species Protaetia brevitarsis. Next base: position 813,910 of record RXPK01000201.1, on the reverse strand, counting down.
ATACGTATCCATTCTAGGGATTAATTCGAACGCAACAATATTGGATTCTTTTATAGCGTTTCACATAACTGTGGAGATCGTTAAGGGACGCGTATAGTTCACAGTTATTTGAGCAGATAACCGCTCTATTTTGCCAAGCGGGAAGAATGTTGCGGTTTTCTATGTAACATTTTTGATAATACAGAAATAATCTGCTAGGAAGTTTATATCTTATATTGTTTTAATTATATTATACGGAAGTTTCTTGATACAATTTAAGTTTTATTGACGTTAACTAAGAGGGACTTGGCATGTTTGCTGGTGAAACACTACTTTCTTGCAACATGGCGATATTTTGAGTAGTTCTAGCAGTTTGACTGAAAACTGATGTATTCATCACACGCGACAAAAACTCTAATATGGAGTGCGCTTACTCACTAAGCTCTTTCCAATTTACTAGAACTGAGTAGCTACAACTGAACTCTCAGAAGAGAAGAAAACACAATAGCTTGGAAGTTTAACAAACTTTATTGCTTTCAACGCTGTTCTCAAATGAATCATTAACAACAGTAAATAAGAAAACAAGAAAACGATTAAAGCAGGATGGCTATCTTACATAAGAAAATACAAATAGGAAATAATACAAGGGTTGTAAACCCTAATTAAGGTATGATTGAGTTTCCCGCGGGTATAAATATATTAATATTGAATTTATTGCATTGGCACAAAAGCGTAGCAGTAAAATATGAAGACCTCCGCCTCAATATCTCACAATTAAGGTGCTTTATACAATTGTTAATTCTCTTTTAACTTTGCATTTTTTTGTAATAAGCCTTCGTACTAAACATCGTAGTTTAGATATCGTTCAATGTACATCAGAAACAAATTCGCATTGACAAGCGAGGAACCTTAGGATTCATGCAATTTTAATCGTCAGAGAATGCAATTAAAGGCACAATCTCATTTTACAACGATCAAAGCAAGAAAATAACAGAAATGTTCAGCCACGTATGGCAATGCACGAAACAATTGCTTTCAAAGGTCAGAATGTGCTATTGTTTTTCTCATAATACTTTTATTTTCCGGATTTTCGAAACAAAGGGGCAACCGAAAATCAACAAAGGATAAAGCAATCTTTAAAATTACTGAGATTGTGGTATTTTTACCTTTTCCGTTAATAAAGTTTGCTACATTTGATTTTGAACAGCACTTAATTAATAAACATTCTGAATTGCAGATCATGTTCGATATAGGGCTATTATTTTCTTATTGATTACCGGCTATTGTAGAAGTATGGATATGAAACTGATACTCCATAGATCAATAAAGATGCCACAATATACATACAGTTGCTTTGATAAATTTCGTATTTCTTCGAATAACACCAAGGAACCTTACCTTTAACATACTTCTTAACTGAAAAGTTTTCGGAAGTATCTAAATAATTTCATGTAAATATACTACAGCAAGGCATGGGTATTATAGGCTTACTGAACCGTGTTTGGAAAATTATTCGTTCTTACACCAACCATTATTACAGCTTTCTTAATTACTGCCTTTTATATTCAACATCTTCCATCCAGTTTAATATACAACCCTTATCGGTATGCTAACTTATTATTATAAGCATCTTAATTGTTTAAGTTGGACAGCCTAAGTGCGAGCGATGACATAGAGTATAAAACCTCAACAAAATTTCCTCTCAAAGATCTCCTTCTCATTTCCTCTTTATAAGTAACCAATCCTTCGGGTTTAACATTATATCTATTAAAGGCATTTAGAAATAATTTACGTAACAATCTCACCCCATATAGAGTCTATTTCCCATCAGTATTATTAGAAGCGGTATTAGCCTTAGCAGTAAATATAGGGCAAGCTTTTCATGAAAATTGATATGAAGCTTTAAAGGAATATTTTAAGAGTGTTGGATACTAGATAATCGAGTCGACAGACGGTTGAGCTCTTACATCTACACTCAATATACATACTTAAAAATACATAAAAATTACTTCCATCAGTGGCAACATATTTTCGTCGTCTGTCTTTGTTGTATGAAAAGTATAATCGATTGATTAGAGAAAGGCGTATGAAATCGGCCGAGAAGTTTTTGATATACAAACAAGTAATCCGGCTGTGTTATATACAGGCAGATAAAGATTTAGCAACAGCATAAAATGACACATTGGCAATAAATTGAGAACTTCGTTTATATACACAAAGATATATCAAACAGGACATATGTAACATTTTTGAGGTTAAAATAACTGGCACAGGCAATATTTAAATGAAAAGCATTTATGTAATCCATCGTGACTCTGTGTGAGTACAGCGTGTCCCATCCAAGACTGGGTCTTTCATTACAGCTCTATTTTTTATTTTAGGAAAAAGTCTCTTATACGAAAGTTTTACAGAATTTAATGCTGCATAACCTATTTTTTTTTGACTGCACAGAGTGTTCCTACAGTAGAAGAACTAATTATTATCGGTTATTTTAAGTGGAACACCCTATGTTTTGATATTCTACGGAAAAGGATAACATCTCTTTATATAAGCTACTGATATATGGGCTGTTCACACAGAACTATTTGTCCTCATTAGTGGGCCTGTTTGTATTTTGCGGCGCTGCTCTAAAGCGGTTGATATATTTTCCGAATTTTTCAGTACATTCCGGCTAGAAACTTCGACTGTGAATCGATGAAGCATAATACTCATACTGCATGGTTTAACCACTTAAGATATTCTCCGCTATTCAGGTAGCGCCAAAAGTCAGGAGAGCTATAAGCGAGTAAAGTTGGCAATCTCAAAAACTCAAAAGGCACCATGTATATGCTGTGCGATCGGAATAAGGCAAAACACCAGAAGTGAGAAGTGGAAGAGTAGGAAAGAATAAATTATTTTCTCTTAAGTATAATTTGTCAATTCCAAATAAATAAGAATAAATATTGCTTAATGTATTGATTTCGTTAAGAAAACTAATAGTATCATAGTATCGGTATTAATATAATACATCTCCAAAAAGGATATCCTCTAATAGGACTGCCCCCTGGCCAAAATGAGGAAATTGTTAAAGTCAAAATAATGTCCAGTAGTATTAGAATGATCAGCGAGTGCAGCCGTCAAGTCAACTGTTTCCATCTTTCTTATGTTGTCTAATATTGTATTCTTTATATACTCAGACGTTTGTCCAACAGAAATCTGAAATACTTCACAAATACTGTTGTGAAGAACATAGCCATACTTCATCATGTTACAATCATGATGTTAATCATTTTACTATGATATATTCTAGTGTTACCACTTACTAGTAAAACCTTCAAATCAATAGAAATAAAATTTGTGGAGTAGAAACATTAATTTAGGGTTTCTTCTATGAGATGTGGGACGTAATATCTTCAAGGGATATTTAAAACAATGACAACAACAAAATAGCTAATGCACAAATTAAACGAAAGCGACACTTGTTAAAAATAAAATCACATTGAGAGAATTGAAAATATGGTTTCAATTTAATATAACCATTTAATTGTGAAATTGATAAAGTTCCAATATTTGAAACAACAAGGTTCGAGCTTTAAAAAAAAATCCAAATTTTTTGTGCTTAACATAATATTATATATTTTTTTACTGCTATACTGTAAAAGAGGGAGTCGGTGGTACGCTACCATAAGTTATAACCTAAAAAGTTTCAAAAGTAGAAATTCGGAGGTTAATTCATTGTGTAATCATTAATTTTAACCACAGACTATTGAACATACATAAAAACCTTGATTTAATTATTGATTTATCCAACAACACGTAGTTACATATTTATGTAGGGGAAAGTGCTCGAATTCTGCGCCGGCCGGTAATTCTGGACATTTGTGTTTTAATGTTCACATAACTCACTTACAATTAGTCGTGTGTACGATACTGCCATCTAGGGACAAACGGTAAAAGTTTTCACGTGCAGTGCTACTAACCCATTAGAGAGTACCACTAGATTACATAACCATATTTTTCAGAACCTGCGATATCAACATCTCTGCCGAGAATGGAGTTATAATTTTGACGTTACTATAATATAAACAAGTCCTGCTCTAGCGCGAGCCTCATGCTTTAAAGCCAGGTTTACATTTGCTAGTCAACAGGTGCTATTTTACAGCAGGCTAACTGCTAGTGCTAGTAATTTTCTGTTTTCCCCCGCGATTTGATATGCTTTTCAATAGTATTACTCGGCAATACTATTGAATTGATTACGGTACTCGGCCGAAAAAGTAGAGCCAGTCGTGTCGATTGGCAGACAATTGTATTGGTGCCTTTCAAAGCACACAAGCATTGAGTACTCGGCCGGAAACACATATTGACCGAGCCAAAAAACAAACCTGGTATTAGATAATTTAAATATATGCCTGCGATAAGCCTTAAAATATCGAACTTGCAAGCTATATGACTTTATTCTACATATAAATCGCCAGATGAGTAAGCAGTAAACACCTACAATATACGGTGTTGCCAAATATGGGAAACAACTTTAACTTGTATGGCATATTTAAGTCATTTATTTTCAAAACCAAATGCGACAATGCACGTCACACTAGAACCGCGAACAACAACACTGGTATCATCAGCATAGTGTGAAAGCATATGAGGGCTAATTGAAAAGTTTAAGTTATTAACATCAAGTAGGAATGGAGTCGGAGCAAGAACGGAGCCCTGTGGAACGCCACAGCGCGTATACTATATATTAAAGTGGCTAAAGATATTTATATTTTTTATAAATATGAACGCAAATTTTCAAATTTAAAATATTTAACCTTTCCACAACACATAATATATAGTGTCTAAGGAAATTATATGCACCAATCTATAGTTATTCACAATTCACAACTCCAGTTTCCTTACTCTCTTGGTTTGTGAACACATTTAATGCTCATATTTGTTAAAGGAACGAAGAGACGGTAATTCATGTATACAGAGAACAGTAAACGTGGACGCGAATATTGTCACAGGAAAATAATTAAGCATGGGTTTGACAACCGCATAATATAACACTGCCATGCTAGAGTCCTAATTAAATAGATTTATATATATAATGCGCGCTGGGCGTTGTATGAAACGCAAATTCATTGTGGGACGCCGCACCGATGGCAACAAACATAAACGAGAATGAAGGGATAGAACGCGCCGCTTAATCCTTCTTTACATAATTTTACGTGTTCATACAAGAAATTAGGACGAATACACAAACATTTTTCGGTCGGATCCTGAATGAATTTCGATAAAAGCCTTATTCCTAATGCAAAGGGGTTAGTTAAGGCTGTATATACTTAGTAGTACTAGTCCATGTTACAGTATGAATTACCGCGGCATTATAATTTCGGACGTATCTTCAGGTATATATCTAATTTAAATGTAATGTATTGAATCCAGAACCATTTTCGGTTTGGGGATACTGTGGGGAACGTGATTTCGTTGCTTTACGATTACTTTACTTTACTACTATTACTACGATAATAGTGATTTAAAGTTTTAAATGAAAATCCTATCCCAGGACTGACGATAGTACTATAGAGTAGAATTTTTGAGAGGGCAGTTAGTATCACAAGAGGTCAAGTACTTTTTTTTAGCAAAAGTAATTAAGTAAAAAGGCACTAAATCAACTGATATGTTTATATATATATATATATATATAATTTCTTTTAACGGGATAGATGAAACCTAAGGAGCTAATGCTAATGCTTATCAAACACCCTCGCATAGCCAAATTTTCTTACTAGGTATTACACAAGACCTAAAAACAAGATAAATGCAAAATATAGTAGCAGTAATAATGAAAATTGTATAGTACATATAGGGTAATTCACCGAACCCGTCGATTAAAAGTTTTTGACTTTGCAATGATACCTCGATTTTGAAACTTTGGGATAAGCATAGTTCGCTATAATCTCTTTAGAAAAAATAATTTCATCTATGTCGCACTTCCGGTTACATGGAAAGTCATGGTCAACTTTGATATTTTAAATAGAAGCCTATACTTTTTAGTGCATTTTTAGGTTATACTAGGAATTTTAAACCAATTTATACAGCATCTACTTACCTGTCGGTTACCGTTTCCAAGTTATTTTGGTTTTTGTGAAAAAAGCTCAAAAAAATATGATGCTGTAAATGCGTATAACGGCCATACCGTAAAAGATAGAGAATTTTTGTATTGACTTCGGAGGGTATGGGACCTCTACTATTTAACTAGGGGATAAAAAGTAAACAAAATTATACAGGTGTCCCATAATCTAGGGTTGATTTGGGGTAACTTCTTAGTACTAACAGTATTTTTTGTTCGAATGGAACGCCCTTTATATTTTTATACCATGTGATGTAGAATTGAATCCCCTATCGAAAAGCTATAGGTATTCTTATACCTATCTCTAACGTTTCTTTTAGAATTAGCAATTTTCAGAAAATGAAGCTTTTAATTAGTATTTAATTAAATAAGCACTGAAAAACAATTTTAACTTTTAGAGGATATAAGACAAAATATAGTATGCAAAAATAAAATTTATTGCATACAATGTAATCAAAAACGAAATGCTGTATGTATTATGTAGGTATAATAAAATTATAGTTATAACCTTTATTCGCTTGCAAAAACTTTGGAATCCTGATGTAAACTCATATTGTTCTAGCCTCTTCTATTTGTTCGGGATGTATGCTATCAAACGCTTTAGTTATTCAGCGCTCTAATTCTACTTCGGTCTGTACTTTGACCGAATACATCTGCGATTTTTTTGCATCCCCATAAATAAAAATCCCAGAGCATTAAATCAGAATAGCTTAGTGGCTAAGCTGAAGGTTCATTGCATCCAATCCTCCTATCATTAAACAATGTACTCAGTATACGATCTACTTCATAAGAAAATAAACTGATGTCCCATCCATTTGGTATCAGCGATATCCCGATCAAACAGAGGCAACTGAATGTCTGCTACCCATTGCCGCAGAATTACGGTATGTCGCTGTTTAAGGTGCCATCAATTTGAAAACGCATTCTGCTATTCATTATTAAGTAAAATTCATTAAAGCCACATACATTTTGAAAGTTGCTTGCTAGCCCCACGAATGAAGCGAGGGTTTTACGGTGCCCAGTAATGCCTGTTGCGTTTATTACCAATTTACCAGAGAGCGTCTCTGGTAAATTTGAACTCCTCCGTCCAAATAATTTTTGTAAACAGTTTGGGTCTTCCTGAAAACATATTAATATTCGTTCTCAAAAAGCAAGACGGCCAGTTTCATCGTCAGGATAAAACGCTTGCAGGATGTTAATGCTCTATGCATACATTTTATGTTTTGACAGGATTGATGAATATGATAGCCTATTTTCTCAGCAGCACGCATGGAACTATGAGGTGAGGATATTTTTTCATTCTATATTTAGTATTTTTTATATACTTTTAAAATTAAAAATGTTTTTCAGTGCCTATTATTAATTAAATACTAATTAAAAACTACATTTTCTGAAAATCGCTAATTCTAAAAGAAGCGTTTAAGATAGGTATAAGAACATCTACGGCTTTTCGATAGAGGATACAATTCTACATCACATGGTGTAAAAATATACAGGATGTTCCATTTGAAAAAAAAATACTTTTAGTACTAAGATGTTATCCCAAATCAACCCTAGATTATGGGACACCTTGTATAATTTTGTTTACTTTTTATTCCCTGGTTAAATAGTAGAGGACTCATACCCTCCGCAGTCAACATTAAAACTCTCTATCTTTTACTGTATAGCCGTTATACGCATTTACAGCATCATATTTTATTAATTATTAATAATAATAATAATAATAATAATAGTGCCTTTATTGTGCATTCATCATAATATATCAAACAGAATATAAACTATAGCAAAATAACAAGAAAGAAAAGCACAATCCCAGGGAGGGCTTCAGTTACGTAATGAATATGTGAACTGCTCTTACCTAACCCTGATGAATTGACGAAAATTAAATTGTGACACAAATGCCTATATACTATAACCTAAAATACTAAGTTTTGTATGTGCGTGAAAGCTAATAAAGAAGAATATATCTATCATATACATAGAATATACATATAAGCAAAAGACAACAAAGATTGATAGAAAAAAAAGCGACAACGAAAAGCTGCAGTGACTAATAAAATATTACTAACCGTTTAACTAAATCCAAATGCAGATGACGTTGTGGCACACATTAACAAGAAGAAGAGTTAGAAATAGCATGGATTTTAATTTTGATTTAAATTGGAATCTTTAAGTTACCAGGAAGGTTATTAAATTTTTTTATATTCTGAATGAAAATTGTTCTGACTGTATAAAATATATAAAATCACGGCCTGCAAAAATAAATATACCATACAATCCGGCTGTAACAATTGAATTGAACTATAAAATGGAATCAAAACCGTCCTCCAAAACGTTACACAAAATTCCCTAGTAGCACGAAATATAGCTAAAGCATGTGTTTAATATCTTCTAAATATAAAAATATATTATACATTCATTATGAATGTTTCATGCTATTTGGGTTAAAAGAGCTATTAAGCAATACGGAGGTGAAGGTAGCTGGAAATAAGTGCGCCATTTTAGAATTTACAAAATAACAAAAAGAATAGGAGTATGTGCAGAGTGGTTTCCTTTAGCCCTTAGTTTAAGGCGATAAGAGAATTCCACCGTTAAAGTTGTAGTGATATTTGCAAATTAAAATTGCTAACCTAGTGATACCGCTTAGGACTCAGGACACCTACACAATGTGGAAACTATGTGAGCTTGAAACAGAACCCGTATGGCAAAGTTTATATACTCAGATTTTTTAAAATATTTTCGTTTACTTGTGTACATTGATAACGAAATCCGTTTACATTCTTGCGGCGTCCTGTTCTTTTTTTTTGTAAAAGATGAAATGGTATTTAATTAATGGCGCAGGTTAACTTCTTCTGTTATTCGATGTTTAACTTACTTTACCGGTAAAAAAAAGAAGTAAATAATAAATTCGTGTTTTGACGTGTTACTATCTTTATTGTTTTAAAACATTTTGAAACTGATCCTTCACAGAGTTTATACAAAAATCGCCTTAATGTCATCCATAAAAACATGAGAAATAATTAGAAAAGTGATTTATATTCTGCGGTTGGCGGTTGGTTTCATTTAAAATTAATGAATTATTAAGAGCCCAAATAAAAAATTAGCGGCAGAACAGTAAGTCTGATACCGTCCAAAAGACATTTGATTTATCATCCACGGAAGCGGAGAATAGGCTATAGGAACCATCCTGGTGGTGTGAGCAAAAATTCATTTTATCTCGCCCCATGCTCCCGTCTTGATGAATACAGATTGGCCAGTACTAACGTACTTAATAAATCTTCCGCCACTGCTTCTTCTAGACGCCGTTGTACAGAATACATGCATGAGGAATCAATAGGAAGGCCGTTCCGTGTAATTATTTCAACAAGCGGAGGAACCAACACGCGCTAATCCATCATGTCATTTTTAATTAGAATGATTTACGTTTGGATTAAAGAGGGATGCCTCTTTGGAAATATAATTTTATGAATCTTGGTGTGGAGTGTTAGATACTGATGACGCTATTTTAGATTCTTTTTTACCCTGCTCAGCTCGGCACCTTTTTTAATGTCTGAACGGTATTAAGCAATATAGCTTGCACGAGGATATTTCAAAAAATAACGAAACCGATACTACAACTTATTTCACAACTAAAATTTTACGGCATAAAAGAAAGAATAGAACATCAAATCCGGCCCCCGATAATTACAGAATTAATGATATGCTGAAAATTTACGTAATCAATATTTCTAACATTTGAAACTCACTCTATTAATGCAAACTGTGGTAAGATCAAGATCAGCAATTCCCTAAGTATTCGCGCTTTTCTCTTACAAAATAGAGCTTTTCGCACAATGTCGAAAATGACACGTGACCGGTCATGTCCCACTTTGTTTAAAAGTTTAGGTGTTATGCCCTTACCGATTTTATTTATTTATGAAATATAATACTTATTAAAAGCATCGAACCTAATTTGAAACAAAATAAGGATTTTCATAGCTACTTTACACGTAGTGCTGATGATTTTATTATTCCAAAATATAAACTTATTACTTACGAAAGCAATCTTCCCTATACTGGTATCCAATTATAATTATATATAATCCATAAATATATATAATTCATTAAAACCTGAAATTAAGTTACTCAATAATATTAATTCTTTTAATGCACTAAAAGTTAGTAAGTGCTAATCAGTGCTCTAATTAATTTATCAGGTACAATACTTCACCAATTTATAAACAATAGGCATTAAAATGGCGTTTGAATATATACAGGGTGCACAGACGAATAAAGAAACCGCAGTGTGCGCCTTTCTAGACATAGAGGGCGCTTTTGACAATAGTCTACACGAGTCTGTCAAAAAAAGTATTAATTAACAGGGGGGTAGACGGCATGATTTCTAGATGGATGTCGCAACTACTGTCTACTAGGTCGGTAGAAGCGGAGGTGGGACATAAGACCATCTCGGTTAGTACGACCAGAGGATGCCCACAGAGGGAGTTACATCTCCATTTATGTGGAACCTAATAGTAGACGAACTCTTATGCGGGCTGACGGATCTAGGCATACCTTGTCTAAGGTATGCTGATAATATTGTCATATACGCAAGGGGCAAAGTTGAGAATACCCTCTGTGACAGTTCAAAAAGGATTGAACTTCACGAGAAGGTGGTGTCAATCGGTGGAGCTCAAGACTACCTTAGTAGCATTTACTAGGAAAAGAAAACCCAATCTCAAAACCATAAAAATGGATGGGCAAAATATAGATTGGAGAACGAAGGTTAAATATCTAGGCCTTATCCTAGAGCATATGTGGGCAACAACCGGCCCGCGGCCTGGATCCGGCCCGCTGTAAGATTGAATCCGGCCCGCGAGACATTTTGAAAAAGCCAATTAAAAAAAATATTTATTACGATTTAATTATAATGTTGTATCTATTTTTTTTTCATCTCATTTTCTTATTTTAATAAATTGCATTATAATAACATTGTCCTATTATTTCATGTCTAGTATCTATCGCTAAAAATTATGAACACTACTTTAAAACTACTTTAAAATGTACTACTTTTAAACGCGGCCCGCGAACGTATTTGCACACTAAATTTTGGCCCACAACTCTCAAAGGTTGCTCATACTTGCCCTAAAGAATAAACTTTTATGGAACAAACATGAACTTGAAGTAACCAACAAGGCCAAAAAAGCTCAACATCCACCAAACCGTATATCATTGTAAATCTTGAAAGTGTCTATCCGAAAATACGAAAACATACAGGGTGATTCATTTAAAAATACTACCGACGACGTTACATCTCAAAACATGTGATAGTTTTTGAAAATCAAAGTATGTCACAGACTAGAATAAAAGTACTACAAAAACTTTTCTTAAGCTTATTTTTTAATAGAACTCGTAATTTAGCCAGAAATTAGGTGTTCCCACAGATTTGCCGAACTCTGTATAATGATATTTATTACAATTTAATATCCGCAATATGTCGAAATAAAGTACGCTTAGTACGTCTCTGCTTAATGTTTGCAATATGCATATCCCTTACGGTTTTACCGTACACCGTACTAATCACTAATCACATAAACGTGCGCTCTCATATATGTGGAGGGAGCATGTTAGATTGCTTAATGGTAAAAATTAATGACAATATATAAGGAAGCTTTAGTTTAATCGATTAAGCGATAAGAAATGATATAATAGTCGTAATTGTACGAAGCAAGTTCAATTGGAAACGTATCTCATGTTCGTGTTCTTTCCTTTTTTTTTGAAACATTTTAGATACGTGATATAGGCTAATCTTTTACACAAACGAATCTATTGGTAATAATAACCTTATAATCTCGTGCACCTGATTAACATTGCAAATGTAGTAAATGACACGAATTTCTAGGTAACAAAGCAGAAATAAAGAATCATTATCGAGGTCACAAAATGTCCCTTTGGCTGAACCTTATACCTCAACTTCATCGACCTGGTGATAGTGACGATGTTTCCATGAGGCACCATCACTTTCAAGAGGAAGGGGACCAATTTTATGATGGTATAAACAGTCTTTTTTTTACTAGCTGTGTAAATTATTATATATATTTAAATTATTTATGATTCTAATATGTTGTATTTATGAACAGGTTCAGTTCGCCCACAAACTATGCAGAAGCCAACTTTAGTTCATGTTATAGCTCCACCTCCTCAAGCATCAACCACTAAACTACCTCCAGATACTCCGCAGCCTACGCTTTTACCACCGAAGTCCGACACAGCTTTACAAGCCACGACCACTGAATGTCCCCCGAACACCAGCATCGTCGCACCATCCATCAAGAATACCAACAGTAATAATCTTCTCAGAAAACTTGCTTCCAGCCATTATCAAAGCTACACGACGGCCTTAACGGTTACAATAGCTGTCGGTTGCTTTCTTCTCCTTTTGAACATTCTAATATTCGCTGGCATCTACCATCAACGGGATAAAGGAAGGTCAAAGAAAAAGAAGAAGGAGGAACTGGCAGATGCGGGCAGTTGTAGCTCATCCTCCGGAGAAGCCTACGAAACAAAAGTCTCTTACGAAACGAGACAAGGGACTTTCGACGCGTACAAAAATCCATGTGAACTTTCTAGACGAAATAGTTTCGAGTGTAAAAGTATGTCGAACTATATAGGCGAGTTTAGTTGCGAGAAGAGGTCACTGACGGAAATGACTGAATTGCCCCTCCAAGAATTTCAGTCCTCTCCTACGCCCATAAAAAGACTAAATCCTCCCAGTTACCCGCCCGATGTTACTACAACTACAACTACTCAACAGGAGAATCAATGTGAAAGTAGTCCAAACATACCAGAACCACCGCCACCTCCTAGAAGTCAACCTCCTGTCACGCTGTGTAATCAGACTGGTATATTAAAGGTCACACAGCGGCCCGGCAACGCCGGGAACCATGAAAAAACGTGTCCAAATACAGGAGATATCCGTTTGATCCTGTGACATTGTGCTTAGTGAATTTAATTTAGGAACAATAACCGAATTGCCCTATTAGCAGAACTTGAATCATATCTTACACTGTGCGAAATCTGTTTTGAAGGAATCTGAATTGTGATTAAGTTATTCACTCTCACTCAATTATGTTTTTCAAGGGATTTGATGCTGGTAGTATATTTTGCAAAGAGGAATTATAAAGGTAGAATAAAGCTATGTAATTGAAACCATATATATTTTTACGTACCATACTCAAACTTATATATATAATCCGCAAGTAAATATCTCTAAAGGTATTTTCGGCAAATGTGATTCGATTGATCTTATCCGATAGAATTAGATCAAAAGTATTTCCGTTTGATTCAAGGATCTGCGATTATGAATGGATCAATCTCATCGCACTTTCTATAAATATCTTTAGACACGATATTACAACACCTTTCGTATTGAAAATATCAAATGTTTTTTACTAATAGTAATTCTGCGTCTTTCAACAGTATTTTATCTAATTAGAAGTTAAATGAAATCAATGGTACAAGGACAAAAATTAATGCGCAGCTTATAGTTTAAGATGCCCTAAAAATACTCGATCAATATTGACTGATGGCATATGGCTGCTTAGGGTATGTACCATTAATCGTTAGTTAATAATAATATTCGATCCTCGCCGTATATCCAGGACCCTGTCACAATCTCACGTACGCAGTGTATATTATGTTTTATTCCTAGTATTTCGCCTTTAGATACAATCAAACGATTTTTAATCCTTACAAAGGCATTGTAATCGTTTCCGAAAACTCGAGGTCACCAGCATTAGACCTAAAAACCTGTGCTACACTTATATTTTATTAACTAGAATAACTTTATAGATTGAAAAGGATGGTACCAATAAAAAAATCAATTTATAAATATAAAAGTAGAATACAGGCCGCGCATACCCGATTAAACTGTCACGGGCTCTAGACATACGGCACTGACCGGACATTATGAGTGACCGTAATGGTACAAACATATCCTTATGACAATTTCCAAGTAGCACAAAAATATAAAATAAACATAAAAACGAAATATTTTATTCATATTGTTTTATAATATTAGTTCAATATTTTATATGTCAGTATTTTAATGAATTTTGCAACAATAACTAAAAGGTAGGTATTTATTAATATTGATATCAAAACTCAAATATTAAAACTGAACCTTAGTTTCATATTTCTTTTAATGTTTAGAGATCTTTCCAATTCTTTTCAATTTGTCTGTGTTTAAGTTCTGGTATGGACGCTCTCTAATTGTTATAAAATTAAAAAAAAAGACTTTTTTTCCAGATCTACAAATATGTAAAATATTAATTACATAATGTATTAAAAGCAAAAAAATATTTAGAAACCAAGATTAAATATGCAGTCACATATACAAGCAACATAACATTGCAACAGAAAAAAAATATTTATTTATTAACTACTTGAAGTATAAGATACACAAATATTTCTTAACTCACGTTGCACATGTGATATAAATCAATACATCAAGCTAAGAATTCCTGAACAACAAAAAAATAATACTTATTACAGATTACTGAGGTGTATTGCAAAAAAATGAGGAAAAAAAAACAATTGCATACTTAATATTGTAATATAAAATAAAAATGATTAAAATATTTAAAACTAAATATTAGATTTGTAATATTCATTTAATATTATTTTCATATGTGTAATATTAAAAATACATTGTTATATTGGTTTTATATTATGTGCTACTTGGGTCGTATTACAGCTCCACTTCAATGCGTGGTAGCGTGGTTAATGTCCGCTTTTGTTTTAGATTTCCATATTTTAAAAACCGTTGGCACATGCTTGATTCGATGCAATAATGGAATTTTTGTTGGTGTTATTGTATAAAACTGTCCGCGACAGGCATTGACGCTTGCCATATTTTTGTTTTTGTCAGACTATTGCTCATGTAAGTGGTTTTCGATCCATATGAAATATTAACAATGAAAATATGAAATTTAATAAATAATTTATTTTTTTAAAATAAATTTATTTATTATATTTAAATCATTTATCTCTATTTCTATGCAGGCTTTGATATATTAAACCCAAATTAATGTAGAACGACACGTACCATTGAGAATAACGTAAAATAAAAACAAATAATGAATAATTCGGCCTAAATGAAAATATAAGATGACCTTTAAAAAAAACATTTTATGTTGAAGCTAAACAGATATTCATCTTTATCATGAATAGCGATATAGTGCTATGGAATCAGGCGCATGGAAGATAATTTAGTCATTTAAAACAGGTTTCACGGCCAAATGAAGATGATGAAATGCATACGATTGCCTACTTTACAGGCAAATTCTGAATTTGTTAAAAAGGACTATAAAATGGACCATCTTCAAGCAATAGGTGCTAAGTATAGCTTAATTACAATGTAAACTTTATTTTTTATATTAATTCAAGCTTACCTGGTATATTTTTATGTTCTTATTATAATTTGCTCAGGGAGATTTTTCATTCTTCGGGATGTCTATTTGGTAACTTTTGCTGTATTCCCCTCAAACTAGAGTA
Source organism: Protaetia brevitarsis (assembly GCA_004143645.1). Classification (NCBI taxonomy): domain Eukaryota; kingdom Metazoa; phylum Arthropoda; class Insecta; order Coleoptera; family Scarabaeidae; genus Protaetia; species Protaetia brevitarsis. The sequence continues at coordinate 798,303 of RXPK01000201.1, read as the reverse complement.
AATAACGGTATCTTAATATTAGTTACTGGTTTCCATTCGAATGTAATGTTGGCTTGCCTGTTGGCGATAACAATCGATGGCTGATTACTGATAATTTAGTTTAAATCTTTATTCTGCCTGTGGCCACGAAAAACGATGGTTGATATTGAACTCCTATAACGATGTTTATGCCACACTATCAAAAATATATAATAAAGTTGCAGTTTCCCAAAGAGGTCGCTGGGTGGATAAAAACTACTATATTATTTTATTTTTATAGAAACAGAAAAATAAAAAAGATTGTATACGGATAAATAATGTATAAATAAATTGAAAACCTGAATTTAACAATAATATTTAATTGTATTGAACTAAACAAAAGTAAAATTTTGAAATCCCGGGCATTTTGTTCTGAAAAACAGAGCAATAGATTTATATCAATAAAGGCATCGTTGCTGCATCAGACTAATTATGTATTTATAATATTTAAAGTATTGGTACTCAAAGCTAACAGGTTTCCTATCTCTGAACTCAACCGCTTGGACATATTTACAATTATGTTGATTTTTTGACGCTTGTACCCTTTCAAATTAAATCAAAAAAAAAGCATTACATACTTAGTTCTTTTCCTAGTCTCGGTGTATGTATATGCAAGGATGTAGGTATTTAATGTTATAGCACAATCACGACTAATTACAGATTTTAAAGATCAATTTGAACAAGCACCACTTTTTTTTTTTCAAACGGTGTTTGAAATTTTTTTATTACAGTATTGATTACAGCGCAAATTTCTACATAGATTACCTATAAGAGTTGTAGAGCTGTTTCTAAAATATCAGTGTTTTTTTTTGCATAAAATAGCCTAAAATATATAGAAGCCCCTTAGTTTAATCGAGTAAAACTATATTTTTAATACGTCAAAAAATCAACAAAATTGTAAATAAATTAAAAACGATTGAGTGATTTACTGGACCGGTAAAGATTATACCATTCCACTTAACTAAGAAAATTTAAAATATTTTCCCTTATATTTATTATTTCCCTTAAATAGAGCATAGTCGAATATTCGGCGATGAATTTCAAAAACAAATTCCTTTTAGAATTTTGAAATTTCTAATGAAACAATTTAGTAAGGCAGGTTGCATAACGTTCAAATGACAAATGCAAATATTCTCCACTACACAGTAGTATCGTGCATATTAGTGAATCGAAAATAATTGTGAAGAACAAGCTATCACCCCAGTTTATACATTCCTTTTAATTTATCATTTTTTATTTAAAGAAATATATAAAGAATAATACAGCTTTTTATGCAAGTGCCATTCGAAAAGTAACATATCAAAGTTATGGCTACGCAGTCCTTATGTTACTTCATTATTTATAATTCTTAAATTATTTATTTGTTTACATTCACAATGTACACTGCCCGACGATTAATATATCATAATCTACACCGCAGTGGTTATCAAAACTACTCACCATTTGTGCAAATACGTGTTCAGTTGGCATATACTTCTGCAGGTAGGAGACTTTGGATTGGAGTATCTACGCGTAAAATACCTGGAAATTGAGAATTGAAAGTTTTGTGTATGCTTTGTACTGAAATCCTTTTTTTCACAGCTTGAAGGCAATTGCCCATGGCGGCCCGCCTTCACTAAAGTTTGCAATAATTAAGTAAATGAATAGATTAAGGCGTATTAATAACTTACTTTACAAAGTAGACTATCCGGAAAAATTAAATAATGATATACATTTACAATAAATCTGGTGCAATTACTTTATATATAGAAAAAGCTGTTTCACAGTTTGAGCTCGAATGGCACTCAAAACGTGAACTTTTAACATTGATTGATTTTATAAAACACAAAACAAAATCAGTATTGTTTTATTTTAATACGAATCATAATATGAAACAACAATTTACTTACAAATAGTTTTAATGTCGAGTTTACAATTTATAATTATCTTTTACATGCAACTTGAAAAAGCTTTAAAAATAAAGCGAAACGTCATTATACGTTTCTATTTTAGTATTACGTAAAAAGACTAAAAAACCAAGAAACAAATATCAAGAAAATACAATTGGTTGAAGTCGTAGTGAATTTATGAAGTGTTATTTTGTTGTTTCGTGTTCCCCATATTTTTAAAATAACTATAAACAGATTATTTAATATAAATATTAGTGCTGTTATCCGGATCTGCTACTCAAAACCTCAGATACAGATCTTCTATCTAAAACTTAATATCTGATTCAATAATCACTAAAATTTGTTGAACATCTCTGTAATGCAAAGTGAATATGTACAGTGGTGGTTTTTTTTTCTTCAATTAATGTCTCCCTCTATGATGGAGAATTAGTAAAAAAATGGTAGTGTATGCAATACGATAATAAGCTTGTATATATGCTCTATAAGGAAAGGTTATACCTGCGCAAACTAACAGAAGTCGAACTATCTGACATCCAGGGACTGCGGTATTGACATTAATATTGAGTTGATCAATAGTTTGTATCATTTCCGGATCCGAAGCCGAGAACCCGATAGTAGATTTAGAGAGTGAATCTTAATACTAGGATTAGGGTATGCGAATCTCAGTTTTATCGGATACCAATAAAATAAATAATAATAATAATAATAATAATAATATGTTTATTGATCCAAACCAAAATACAAAAAAAAAATACAATAAAAAAGAAACAATACATAATTGTAAGGATCAAATGAAGAAGGAATGTCAGTCTCCAGCATTGATGTTGTTGATGGTTTTCAATTCTCTCCAAAATAAACTAAACCATAAAAAATTTGAGAATACTTTACTAGTTACAAAAAAAACAACAAAACAAACAACAAAACAAAACAAAAAAAAGGAAAAATACTTGTTACCGTACAATAAAATGCTCGGATCACATAAGACCTTCACTGCCGCCTCAGAAGATCTGTTTTAATTTTCTTTCTAAAGCTAAGGGGAGACAGCTGCCAGAGTTCCAAACGGTATCGCATTATAAGTTGGCTATATTATATGAGAAGCATCTCTATAAAGTTCTAAATTGAATCTCTTTACGCAAATGCAGTGTTTATACGTACATTAATATTGTGAACATCGGTGCGATACGAAATTTTATTATATAAATACGGGGGCTTCTTTTCTGAAATGATCCTATGAAACAGCACTGCCTCATGCAACCTTCTTCGCGAATCCATGTTTAACCAGCCAGACCAACGCAGTCCATAGATATATGTGATATTTCTAATATTATAGATAAACCTCAGACAAGTGTTCTGAATTAACTGCAAACGACGGCGGGATGCCGAGTCCAGACAAGGTCCATATACGACGTCACAGTAATCTGCACGGGAAAGCACTAAGGCCTCACACAACGTCGTTCTCAGTTTCGTGTTGAAGTAGTGTCTGTTAGCATATAGGGACTTAAGGTAATGTACGATTTTCTAACAATATCCACACATGCTCTCGAAACCGCAAATCTACATCTATCCGCAAACCCAGCACCCAACCGCCGTCCGCAAGGAATATCTTCCCCTCTCACTCTAATTGGCAATTGCGCCGGGCAGAACCGCATGGGCCCTTTTCGTTAAAAACATCGCCGCAGATTTGATGGATTTATCTTGAGGCAGTGCTGTTCCGCGGCGCTACAACTCGTTCCAAATCGGTCTCCATGGTCTTCACCGCCCTCTGCAGATCTCCACTATCACACACCAAATATATTAATATATCGTCAGCATAACAGTGGTACTTACAGAATTTTAAGTGATCACCAAGACAACAGGTATATATAATGAATAATAATGGCCCAATACCGACCCCTGCGGCACACCAGACTCAGAAATAGTTTAATCTGCAACTTTATCATTTACAGAAACCACCTGCCTCCTATGACGCAAATAGCTCCTGAAAAATTCTACTGCCCCCTCAGAAAAACCAACATATTGCAATTACAAATCAACAAATTGTGATCAATGGTATCGAATGCCTTCGTAAAATCTAGTGACACCGCTATAACACATTACCATCATCCAAAGCTGATATAACATCATCAGATACATGAAGCAAGCGGTTACGCAGCTATGACCTGATCTAAATCCTGATTGTGTCTCAGGTATAATATCATTGCCCCCAAGTGCTCTCTGATCTGAAAGTACAACCTTTTCTAAGACTTTCGATAAACATGGAAGAATGCTAATAGGTCTTAGATCTTGAAATTGTGCTGGCGAAGTCTTTTTAGGCAATGGCACGACCTTGGAAAGCTTCCAGTTATCCGGAAAGATGAGTTCGAAGGCACTCATTTATCAAATGAGTAAGAGGTGCCAGATCACAGGGCAACATAATTTGATTAACTTAATACTAAGCATCCAAATCAACAGCATTAGACCTAATACTAGCTATGATCTTAGCAACCTCTCCTTCACTCACTTCACGAAATTCTAGCAAAGTACGCAAAGTGGCTTTCTATTTAAACTGTAAAACGCCATTAAATTACGGTTACCAGTGACATAGTATTGTGAATATCAGCAACAGATGTAACAAAATATTTGTTTATACAATTAACATCCGACAAATTCAGAATCATATTGTATTTATTTTTCCCACATTTAACGCGCGCAATTCAGACCAAAGTTCCTTAGAGTTCCGATTTTGAAATTTAAAATCTATATAGGCCCTTTTCTCCCTTCTAACTGCACCAGTTGTGTAATTTCTTAGTTGTTTGTAGTAATCCCAGTGACTTCGTTCCCCACTAGTTTTAGCTCTTTTTAAGGCCTCATTCCTCATTGACATCATTAATTTAATAGTATCAGTAATGTAAGGCAGGTAATATTGACAGTAATTTGCAGCTGTCAAAAGTATTTCAGTGAAAAGCATACTTAAATTGTATGTTTCCATTGGATATTCAATACTATCGATTCGTTTATCTGATTTGTATATTTTTTCCAAGTATTTTACATGTGGATATGTACCCCAATAATCCTCCCGCCTGCTGATGCTAACCAGACGAAGCATCTATCCAAATGGTTTTGATAATCACGATGCTGTAAATGATATTATTTCCATCAGGCAACTCAGCCAAGTTGTGTCCATTAACAATACTCTTAAGGTGTTTCTGCACAAACGAATAAAATTGCTCGATTTAAGACAATGTTTAATGTCACGGCAACTTTCAGCAATACCACAAATCCAACGATGTTGCCTCATTGGTTGTTAAACCATAGGAAACCATGTAGATCAATGTACAGCAATTACGCGTTACCTTTATACGTGATCATTGAATGAATATTAATGTGGACTAAGTGATGACTGTGTTACTTTTATTAAAACGCACCTAAAGGTCAAACGAAGAAAGGGAAACATGCATTGTCTGTGGAGCAACAAGTATTTACATTTCCGAAATAACCAGCGATAGCGTGAAATTGTTCCATATTACCCCTGGCAACTGTGGTTGGGCAATTAGTAGCTACAAAAATCGCTCATGTAAAAGCACCTTTATACGGGTAATTTTTCCAGCAGTTAATTGCTCTACGATAATTGGCAGACATAAAAGAGCGATGCAAATGGAGCGAAATAATGCAAATTTCGAAAATGTATTTTTGTGTTGCTGCACACGAGAATATTTAGAAATATCTAACTAAATATTGCTGTGTCGCCAAAATAGTCATAAATTAAGCAATGTTTATTGCTCGTGCAAAAGCACCATAATGCAGATCTCTACTAATACACTAACGACAATCGGGATCTTGCTTCCTAATACTGTTTAATTTTTATCTCTTTCTAAGCCCTTGTTGAGCCTTGTTGCTATCTATTCTATGCTTGAACTTGAACATTAATTGTAAGTTCAATGTACTAAATACGAAATCGTGCGAATTTATTTCGACTTTGATATACTGAATGAACTATGATGGAGACAAACAAATGGTAATGGTTATACGTATACGAACCCACTTTTAATGGGGGTAATTTTATGAAACAAGATTAAACAATAAATTTAGTTATTATGTTTCTATCTATACTATATGAGGATACGCTTTTATAATAACGAGATAGGTAAGTGTGCCTTGTATAGTTAACGATATTTTTAACTTATTGGTTGATATATATAATACTTTTGTAAAGAGGATCCTTATTCCGAATTGAAAAATAAAGCTGTAGGCAAAAGGTTCAATTTTTGTTAGAATACTTGTGCATACAATATTGACAATTAATGAATCCTATAGCTACTGCAGACAAGAATATAATATGTTTCTCCATAACGTTCTTATAATCGTAATCACAATGTCTGATAATAATAGAATATTCAAACATTCCGGTCAATGTACACACAATCTCAAAATTCGTGTGTACCCTACGTAGACGATATCAAACTTTCTTTCTTATGGGAGTGGCTTATTTCTCGAGCGCTTTTAATCATCGCCAATAGACCTTTTTTGCTTACATCTGTATGTACACTGGCCGACTTATTTAATGTCGTCGTCTACAGTGCAATGACTATCAAAACTGCTCACCATTTGGATAAGTGGGTGTTCGGCTAGCGTCGACTGTTCCAGGTAAATGATTTATTGGGGTATATAGTTGTAAAACTCTCCGCAATTATGCACATCAGGTAGAAAAATTGGATTATTCAATATCACAAGTAAACCTTGTATACTGCGGTTTGAAGGTGCTTTACATTTAAATATCTCTTTCATAACTTGGTCCCAATTGAATCTTAAAACCTAAACTCACATATAAATAAATAAGCTTTTGGTATTCATAGTAAACCTTGTATTAATGGTTTTAAAAACGTAAAAATAGCAAACAACCGAGGAAGACTTCATAAAACTATAGCTTCAACAAATATTAGCTATCCTAAGCGTTTATTAATAACTATTTTTTTAAATGAAGATTTCAATAATATTTAATTATTAGCATTTACTATTGCAGGATATTATATAGGACTATTATTAGCTGCTTTTATATCACAGAATACTCCCATCCTTCCATATTTCTTGAATTACACTTGTAATTATTTATGCATAGTGCCATACAATAATCTTTTTAAAGCCATTTTGTTAAATGAAGGGTTATACACCTTATTGTAATAAACGACAATTTTAATAAAGTACATCAATTATCACATTACTGAGAATAAAGTTTTGTTTTTGAAATTTTAATACCCAAATTATAAATTCATTACTTTTATGAGTATTGCCTAAATTTGCATTTGCAATTTACAAGCAATTACAAAACTCGGCCGTTTCCTATAATTACAATTAATCCTCTATATAATGTTTATGTTTTAATTTTTTTTTTTGCAGATTTATGTATTTCTTTATATATTTATATAATATAAACAAATACATAAATCAACACAAGCACAAAATTAGACAAAAGAATATTAGAAGAAATATAATTATATATAATTACATTTTAAAATTTTTATAAACTTCAGAACGGATTCATTCAAATATTTTTATTTTAGTAAAAATAATAACATGAGTCTATATGATTTTTTTGCATATTTATATATTTATTTTATTAATAATTTTGTGTTATTTCCTTCTAATTCTGAAATTAAGAACAATAGGAGTATGTAGTTTTGTTGATCATTTAAGTTCATTGATCATATAAATATTAAAAAAAAAGTTTTTAAAAATGTATTGTTCTACCATCTAGGTATATGAGCTCGTTATTCAGCAAAATTTAACTCGCTGGATTACCAGAGCATGTATACTAATTGTCGTAAGGGGCCGAGTTTTATAATTGGTTAGTTAGTTTTTAGAATTTTCATGTTTTGTTAAATTTGTGAATGTATTTAATATAAATTGTTCACCGTCCACCATTTGAAGGGTCTTTGCAATGAAGTTCGTCGCAGATAGCTCAGTGTTTCTTTTAGCAGCAAAAGTAGTTGAGTAGCTTGTTTAAGTACACCGAATCGGAAATATGTTTGTTGTAACGTTTAATTTGAAAGAAAAAAAATGACCTCCGATATCTCAATCCGCAACCTGGCACACAAACTTTGAAAAAAAGTTTTCCTTACAAAAAATTATGGTGAATTGTTTATAGTAAGAACAATTTCGTTTATAGTTTCGATACCTCCAAATTGTAAAAACTAAAACTAAACCTGAGATATTCAAAATCCGCTCACGCAGTTCTCTTTAAAATCATTCGTAATTGTGTGTAGTGGCTCTCTGTTTTGCTTGTAATACAAAGGTTAACAAATAGCAATAACTTAAATAAAGGGAGAAAACAAATATTTTACATATCGCGAATCGGTTTGCGCAGTCCTCGAAAAAATGGTTTGCAGTTTTATTAACTTTTGAATGCTTTTTGTTTGAATAAACATTTATATAAATAGTGTGAAAGTGATAACTTAAATAAAATGTAATGTGATAAATTTGTTAATAATTTGGAATAGTTTAAAATATTTAGTGATTTCCTATTTATGTATCCATACTTTGTGTACTTTAACATTTACTGAGTGTTAGGTATGTAGCTATTTCGTTCGTTACCCAGTTTTTAGAATTTCTAGCCACAAAAACCAGCGTTAGAATTTTTTTTTTCATGAAACTCAGAGTTAGTTCAGTTAAAAATAAGAAGTTTTTATTAATAGCAAATCGCTATCTATTTTTTGCTTTGAAATGGATACTTGTTGTAGCGTTATCACTTTCTTAAAATGCTAAAAATATTGGGTTTGAATAGCTTTTTTTCTATTAAAAATATACTTAGAATAACAACATTCTTCAGATATGAAAAGGGAGATATTAGGTATAAATATAATCAATTTTTTTTTTTTTGGGGATTTCGACTGACATTAATTATTGAAAATTTAAATAAAATACTTTTTTGTATACAATCGTTTCGACTTTTACTTGTTAAAGTCTTCTTCAGTGATTTTTATATAATTTTTTTAATCTAAAATTACTAATGTACAAATATTTTAAGAAATCAATTTAATAATTAATATTTTACCCATAATTGATTTTTTAAAATATTTGTATTACTAATTTTAGGTTTAAAAAGAACTTATATAAATCACGAAAGAGGACTTCAATAAGAAGAGCGGAAGGAAAGATATTTATAGTGAATATGTAGCACATTGTGAGCCTACAGTATTTTAATATACCATAAGGCTATGCGAAAAGTACATCACGATAACCCCGCCCTGCAATGTAGGTGCATCCATAAATGATGGCTATTGGATTACCATTCAATCTTTCGTAGTATTTGGGACCAAGATTAAAATTAAATCAAGCAAAACGTGGCTAATGTAAGGGTTAGAATTAGATTTATTTTTGTTGAAGTAGGGAGAATATGAAACTTGGTAACTCAATAATTTCACTTAATTAAAAAACCAATCAAAATGCTACAAGAAAGTATCAGTTAAATAGGGTAATAAATTTTCCCGGATTTTAAAGACAGAACTCTTGAGATTCTCTATATCCGTCAAGGTAACAACACGTAAGCCACTCCCAGAAAGAAAAGGTTTTGATATTGGGTCTGTTAGTCTACCTACAATTCTAATACATTTATTAATGATTTTTTACCTGAAAATTTCTGACTGTTAGTATAACATTCTTCATCTTCAGCAACTTACAATTTGCTTTTTTTCTTTGTTAATTATCGATGTGTAGAAGTAATGAATAAGATATACGATGGCTATATGTCGTTTGAATTCAAAAGAATCGTTTGGACATAACTGTATTTAGATATTCAGAACACCTACGCGAATGATACTTAAACAATAAATTAATTATTAGAATGAAATATTCGTCAATCTTCTATGTGTATAACTCATTCCACGGACGCAAGAGATTCGATAAAAAAGGATACATGAAATTTTAGCTCTCATTAAATGTTTCTTTATTGACTTAGGTTTTCTCTCAAACAGATTAATGCATTTCCATTCCATTTTGCCACCTTTCAAACACTTCTGGAATGCAATTTTCGGTGTGATGTTTAGCTCCTGTAGTGATTCTATTATTATCTCTGTAATATTGAAAAAAACATCGTCTTCAATTTTCGATAAATACGTTAACTGAGGCATCCTAAGGGTATTGTTTTTTGATCAAAAATTCACCAAAAGCTAATGAAATGTGAGCATACAGAAAAAAACTACGTTTATTCTTAAACCAATTGTGTTATGATTTATTAGAGCTGAGGATAGTTATTGTAACAACGACAACGACCTGTTATAGATACCAGGAAATTATAGTAAATCCTCTGACAACTGCAACCTTGTTAGAAATACGGCAAATTTTTTGCTAGAACTCTAAAAATGCTGCAAGTCACCTACCAACGTAAGGTACTCATTAACACAATACGTACATGTATATAAAACGATATGCGTTACCACTAATTTAAGTTGATTTATGGAATAGGCTGTTGTGTTTTCTAATAAAATTAGAGCAATCTAATAATATAATACCAATAAATATAATTCCCTTACTGTAGGCAAATTTACACAAGCAACAATGTTGTGAATAACCATCATGTTATATTCACCTAAAATTTTGCTATAAATACGTTTAGACATATATCAATGCCCGTGTTTCTTTAATTGCTGGAACAGTTCCAAAAAGCTGTAAAACTTAGCTTTCTATTTTATTTTTTATTAGTGAAAAGAAACTGTTGTTTGAACCATCCTAACAAAGGTTTGCGCAATTTCAATACACACCATATATTTTGTTAAGAAATATCTTAATAGTGGCGTTAGTTTTGATGACAAATCATTACATTTTCTTAGAATATCTACCTTCATTATTTTTGTCGGGGAAGCATATTGGGCAGGTAAAATGCTTATCAATTGATTCTATCGATACCATCTCGTTTGCTAACATAACTTCAATTTACAGCCCCAACAAAATGTAATAATTATGTTACTTTGTATTTCTGTTGGATTACAATTATAATATGTTAAGATTGCAGTTGATACTCAGATAAGTGCTCTTTGGAATTGAAAATTCACCAATTGTAAGATTCTTAGTGCAGCGCAACAGAGCGATATAAACTTATTTTTTGTTTTAGCTAACTACTTTAAAGCATAATATTCACCAAAGTAATTACAAAACTACTTTTGTAAGTTGGGTGGAAGTACTGACTGTACTAGCTAGAGGCTAAAATGTTTGGGTTATTGCAACCAAACAAGAATTTTCTTTTTAAATGTCTAAACTTTCATAAATGTTTCTTTACTTCTATAGGGACAAAATTAGAAACAAGCGAATGAAAATTGTAAGAACCATATCACAAGGATAAAATTACGAAGAGATTAGAGAAACTACATGTGCGTAAATACGGGCTAACGTGATATGAGTACAAGCACAGTATATCAGTATGGACATAAAGGGAAATTTCGTGGTATCGAATTTTGTGCAAAAAATCGAAAATGTATTTTTCAAGATGGCGCAATGTTATTGTTTACGTTTTATATACATATAAACGATTTTTTTTATGTACATTGTTTTATATCCTTTTAGTTTTGTATAGTGTTTATTAGATCATTAGTTCGTGTGTATTTCCGTGTGGTGTGTATAATTATTGTATTAATAATTCTAAAGTGTGCAAAAATAAGTTCTTGCAATGAATGAAAAAGAATCAAAGATACAAGACGTTATGTGTTGTGAAAACATACTCCAATAATTCTAAAAAAAGAGGGATGTAGCTTTGTTTTCTTTCCAAGAGTAAAATATGGTAAATTCTCTACTTATGTGTTTTATAATAAATATGTTCAAAATTTTCCATTTTGTATTACAGTGCTCTTACAGTGGACACGGAAATGTAAATCACCAGGATATTTATCTGGGAAATTTATGGAAAAGTGCTTGAATACACTCTGAAAATACATTGCGAAGATGCATTTTAACACTTTAATAAATTATTAAGAACACATGTGAGAAAACTAATATATTTAAAGAATGAATGTTTCCATGTTTCTTTGTACCAACAAGTCTTCCGAATTTTATGCTTGTGATATGGTTCTTATGATTTTCATGTGCTTGTTTCTACTGTTCTAATCTTTGCCTTTAAAGAAGTACAAAAAAATACGAAAGCTTAGATATCTAGAAACAAAATTCTTGCTTTATTTGGCTGCCTCTCAATAACCCAAACATTTTAACCCTCCTCTTGTAATTACGACAACGGCATTTTTCTTTGTGCAGTTGCGTTATTGTTGGCCTATTGCCGTGCGTATGTCTGTATGTATGCATGCACTGCGACCTAGAAGATCTAGTGTGTCCCCTTTTCTTGCTATTTTACAGCTAGCCTTGTAATTATATTTCATTTAAAAATTGCAGGATATGAGAAGGTCTCAAGTTAGGTAAATCTCCCTCTTCGATTCCACATGCTTCCAGGTGCAACGCCCTTGAGTTGTACAGTGCTACGTAATTTGAGAGGAGATGGATAGGTGTTTCATGTTGTTCCTTACAAAATCTACATTCAGATTCCTTTGCTAATCCAAGCTTACTCAGATATCCTTTCAGTTTACAATGCCCTGAAAGTATTCCTGTTATTATGCGAATATTATTCTTAGTCTTGTTGATGCATTATGCGAATATGTTCCTACTACTACCTCATTCCCTGGAAATTTCCCCAATAATTGGAATTTCTTTGCTCCATTTAGCCTATTGCCATAAGATGCTTTGCTAACAATTTCACACATTTTTCTGGAATTTCTTCAGCCCAACGATTAAGCAGCGCCGATTATTAACGATACAAGGATTCACCATACGTAACTATATTACTGAAATCGAAGAATCCACTCTACAGAATTTATAAGTTTGATCAAATGATAAGCGTTTTTTGAACTTTTTCGGAAAATTTTTAATAGGACTATTATACTCTCATTTCTAAGTCATTCCACATACATACACTCATCGCAATGACTTATCTCATCATTAAGTTTTAACCGGAGTATATAAACTTGTTCACTGATTCGATAGGTGAATCAACTCATACGCGAAACCTGTCTTTAGTTATGATTCATTTTAGCAGCCCTTATCGTTTACCTCATTTAGCAACCTCCGGGAGATCTATACGCACTTGCTTTTAGTAAAGCATCGAAAGTTTTGGAAAATTACATCTAAAAGTTTTATGCCCAAAATATAAGAAAATGACTTGTCATGAACTAGATGGTATGCCAACATCATCCGAAATCTATATTTCGACGATTGTCCCACGATCATAATAAAATATAAATAAAGAAATAAGACGGGTCACTACATATCCTATCACTGCAATAATCTGAAAAGGGGGATTTTAGAATTTTGCAAGAATATATAATAATATATAATAGTTCAAACTACAGTTTGAAACATTCTAGATAAATTCAATAAAGGGCGACAAAAAAAGTCAAAATTTACATTGTCTTAGTGTTTATTTACTGATCAAGAGACAATCGTGAACACATGTGTTCAGGATCGTAGTAAGTCACATTCGTTTTGTTTGCTCTCATTTACCGTTATTAAAAACTTATTTGTTATTGCAAGTGCAGTGTTTAGTTTGTGTTATTTATCCAGCATTTTTGTTTCAATGTGAATTTATTTCGGACTATGGACAACTAAGGTTATGATAAATGCTGTATTGAGGGATTATAAATGCAAATTAAGAGGAGTTTGTTTACTCCGCATTTTAAGTATGTAACACTGTTTCCAATTAATTTGCTGTCATGTCAATAATAGCATAACAACCTAGATTGTAAATTTTATTGGTTGTAGCATTTTGTTATATTGTATTAAAGATTTTAACCTTTTAAAATAATTAGAGATATCGAGGAATTGAAATGAAATATTTACTTGGCACTTTAAGAAATGCCGTAGTTGAATCGGTGAGTTGGAGAAGGGAACATGTTCTATGTTTATGCCATAAGATATGTCCCCTTTTCCAATTCACCGATTCAATTATAAAAGCAGTTTCCAAATTAAGATTCATACAATAGTGAATGGTTATATAACATGTAAGTATCCTTTCTCTGTCCTATCCCTGCCCGGTATCTCATCCACATTCAATACATTGGAGCCAAAAATCAGTATTATACAGCCCTGGAATAGATTTTTTTACAGTGCGGACTAAAACCTGTGCGTTTCATCAAGCCGCCTTCCCATACCGTTGTAAACGAAAGAGTAATGCGCAGCAAATGGAAGTGAATAGGACAACGGCAGCGAGGCTCACAAAAGCGATGCGAGGCTTACAGCAGGAGGGTGGGAGAAGCACCGCGATCACAATCCGACGACTTTGTGTGGTCAATATATTGAGTTAGGCACTGTAAAAATTTCTGTTCCAGGGCTGTATAATAATGAGTGAAAGATATTTTATTAGATAATCTTTGGTATGACCATATTCATTTATTCATTCATTCATTAAAGTTAATGTGGGCACTTAAAGTTCGGGCACTTGGGCTAGGTGCCCATTGTATCATCCCTATTAATTCTCTTATTTCCACTCGAGCAGCCTATGGTATGACCATAATCATTTTCTTGACATTTTTCACGTTGTCATCAGTTGTTCTCGTGCTAGTACGTCGGCGCCACTCGTAAATGCTGATGAATTCAATCATGAATGGATCATTCTTAAAGCAAAATTTCTTCTGAGCTCTTTATTTCCACAAGTAAAAAATTGCCACGCACTAAAACACGAGTTAACATTTCAATTGCCTACAGAGGAGTAATCTTTCCAAGGCGGTTGTCAAGAACAAGATATGCTGGAGATAAGCTTGCATACATAAGTTACCTAGCCTTATTTAATCTTGTAAAATGTACAAAAGGAAACAGGAAACATCACTTGTTAGTAATATATACAGGTTATATTAGTAATACCATTACGCTGCTCCTTTTAAAAAGTGTCTTAGTTTCATAAAACAAAAATATGTCATATTTTGTTAATATTACTACACGTTTGTAGTACAATTTGTTACACTTCGAATTGTAATGTATCCCCGAACTTATCATAAGTGAGGCGAGTTAAGCATCTAGTAATGTTTAACAAATGCATACATATTCGAAATTATATTGCTAGAATTTGGGGGGTCTTAAAACGGCATCACAAATATTGAACTACTGCTATAGTCAGTAATGAGAACCGTCTTATGTTTTCATTGTTATATTTATTACCGAATCCTTTTTGTTTTTTATAGATATATTATGCTAAAGTTTTATATTAATAAAATATTCAATTAAATAATAATATTACATTTAATCTAACTGTTACACTCATACACTGTAATAGTAGGACATTTTAAAATAACACCTATCATAGTGAAAATAATTGAATCATCAAATCCATTCATTCCTAATTCTGTCAAAAGGAGAACAGCTGGTAATCGATATTTATTAGCTATTACATTATGTGTTATACTACTTTGGACTAAAGGATTATCAATTGTAGAGAAGAGCATAAGTGCATTTTTGTAATAAGTGCTTGTTTTTTACAAAAATAAAAATCTTACACTAAACACAATTTTACAACTAGAATTCTTTTATCTTTTTATTAATGATACGTTTAGTGTAAGATTTTTATATTTGTGGAAAAAAAAAAGTACTTATTACAAAAAAAATGCATTTCTTCCCTTCTTATTCTAACCCCTTCAATTGTTCCCCATCATTAAAATGCCTCTATATACTAGAGTCCATTGCAATAGAGAATGGTACATGACGTCACATGCGCATGAACGAATATTGTTAGGCAATGCCTTGTCGCTAGGTAAAACACCGTGGTGGCCGGTAAAGGGGCGTAATTGACGCCAGGCTTCGCGCAGCTTTTGGTGACGACATGTACAATTCTCTATTGCAGCGGACTACTACCTACCTACATTAATATGTCAACACAAGAATTGATATTGACCTGATGGTGAGCAAGATAGGAAATATTTGCATGACTTGCATGTTAAGGCAAGTAATGATCGTATACGTTGTCTCATCAGCTATCCTATCTCACAAAATTTGAAGCCAGTGAATATACCACATTTACTTGTATTTAATTTTTTTACTATCTACCAGCATTAAATCTGACTCTGTTTTATTTCATCTTATGCAAATATCGAGGAATTGGTTTTAGAAAAAGTTTTTATTATTAAGACTTGACAAAGGTGATTTTATTGACAAAGATTAATATACAAAAGTAATTAAAGGATGGATATGTGGAAACACAGTTCCGGGTGCAATTATTTAGTATAATAAACGTAAATATTTTAAATCAAACACTTAAAAATCAAAATTTGCATTCGAAAGGGAAATAAAATACAGATAGCTATCTAATAATAATACTTAAATGATTATATGTGCGTAATCGACATAGAGACAATCAAAAATGAATGTTTGTAATTTGGATGTCGAATTTTAATGTTATTTACTGCAAACCTCCAATTAATACTTTGGTTGTATTTTTTTTTTAAATAATCAAAATCAATATCAAAAATATAAACATTATTCGATAGCTGTCGTTTTAGTATTAATGATAATTGTGCCGACTTTTAAATCAAATAAACACGACAAAAACGAATAACTTAATCTTATGCGTATATATACAAATATACATACATGTGTTGTGTATACATTATATATGAAACTGTAAATATGCGATATTTCAGTTCGCTTATCATCAGAGAGAAATATGACAGATGGGATGACTCGTCTTACCCTTCAGTAATTATATGCGGTATATAAAAGTCGATTTACTGAATGCTGAGATGAATCAGCCCTTGTGCGATACCTCTCTCCGTTTAAATTAATAAAAACACGATCTGTTAAAACTCCGACACGAAAGAAAAAACTCGAACTGATATCAAAATTGCGACAACCATGCGTAACATGTAAAAGATCATGCTATGTACACAATTTAGTAGTACATGTTCGCATATTTACATTAAGCACATTAAAACAACTTAAGAAATTGCCAAAAAATAACGTGAAATAAAACAAGGAACTGTATTAATAATTGTTTAAATAATTTTATATCTCTAAATACTACCTATCTGATGTATAAAATAAGAATACATCCTTTATCGATGTGGACATGTGAAAATGGATTGTTTCATTAATAAAAACGTTATTAATATTTACGATTTATTTTACAAGAACCTTATTACCCTAAAATATCTAATGATTATGGAATCACTCGTTTTTGTGAGTGGATATTTGCAACCAATAAAAACTTTGTTCCTAGCAATTAATGGTTATTCCACAGCGGAAAATAATTTTGAGCATTGAACAACATTTTGTTGCAAATATATTGTGATAGTATTTACCACAATTGTAGCTCAGTCTACTGATATCATTATTAAATTTTGCTAACAAAAGCTTAGCGTGTACTATTTTGTTGTATTTTACTGTCGCAGTAAATTATATAAGCGTTGTTAGTAGTTATTTTAACAAAAAAAACCAACGCAAAATAAACTACATATTTGTGATTAATCTATTGTAGTAATCCACAACATGATTAATAGTTAAATATAGTGATGCAGTTAGTAAATTATATTATACTGCTGATTTATTTTCTCACTACTAAGATGCTTCTTACCTCAAACTGTCCCTCAAAAAGTGAATAATATGCCTGTTGCTGAGGAATACCTCGTTTATTAAAAAAAAATGTTCAAAATTATTTTTTTTTGCATAGAAAGTCAAACAAGGGCATAAACTTAAACGACTGCACACATTATACCGTAGTCGACAAAATTTAATTTTAGTATAGGAATCTTATACTATGTATAAAATGACCTTGTAACACGCACTGATTCGAATGTTGAAACGATATTGGGCGTTTTATTTGTTAGATGTCAGCGGTTAATGTCATGGTACTTCTTATGATATTTCGCTTAACGAATTGTATATTAGTGCTGAACACATTTTCTGAAACTATATTATAATACATGGTACAAATAATACGGTATGCTTACGCGCATATCGAAATTACATCATTCAGGCACATATATAATTATTATTATATTAAAATGATTTCGACCGTGAGGGTTTTGTTAATGCGAAAGGTAAGTTTAGAAAATCCGACGCGGGTTACGAACATATTTTAAAAGCGTTAAGGTGTTTTCACGATTCAATTTTCAAGGAAAACCACGAAAACACTTTGTAAACACACACGAAAGTCGCTACAATCGTAGAAATAAACACGAGCGCTACTAGATGGCGACAAGATAGATAAAGTAAATTTCAACTTGAAACGGGCTTTTTTAAAGCAAAGCTGCATTTGAATTTCATTATTTGGTAGTTGTGAACAATTTGGATTTTAACATTTTGTTATTTACCATACATGTATTTTATTGTTTTCGATACGCTCCTTAACGTCATCTGACCGGCTTTGACGAATTTGAGATTCAAAACGAGCATACCGTATTATTTATACCGTGATTATAATACTGTGTTTTGCTATACCTAGTGTATTACAGAAATCGTCGTAGAGATGGCGTTGCCGCTTATTTAACTACCTTGACAGTGATTATTCGGTGTAAATGAGGTTAGATAGATACGCCTAAATCATAGTTATCTGACAGCTAAGATGGTAAGCGTTATTGGTTTTATATAAGAGTTGCTGCGATCGATAAAGCAGCGTTTACTGAACCGGCAAACGGCGATTGCATCCTATACGGAAGGCAACTCGCGTGTAATCATAGAGTGATGATACGGGAGTGCACTATGTCCATATGAATCCCTTGTTCAGAAAAAATAAACCAATACAATAATCTATTTGATTATAATAGAATCATAATCCATTTATTGACTCACATACCAGAGTACTCGATTAGCACAATGTTATAGTTTTTATTACTGCAAGTTTTAAGTATTTCGTTTACTACGTAAATAGTATTTTTTTTACAATTATTTACCACATTATTACAGAATTTAAGCTTACTATATAATTTAATTTAATTTAGTTTACTACTAAAAATGATTGCAAGAACTACTACTGTTATGGTATTAGTCGCACCAAAAATATATTGTGTAAGCCATTACTGCTTACTTTTGGAAAACCACAATAATGTGGTACTTCATACTATACCTAGATAGCTGTCATTATAGTAACTATCTTTTATACTATTTTCTCTGTGTAGTTAGTTTTACATATTAAGGTAGGAGCAAGTAATGATTGTATTAGGTTGAATCATATAAATAAAGTAAAACTCGGAATTTTATTATTTTGATATATAATTTATTTTATCACATTTTTCTTGATTTTAAGTTATTGAAAAAAAAAAAAAGTTAGTTCAGCCTTTTTTACTTTTATCAGTGGTTTAATGATTTTAAGAATCTTAAGAACAAATTAAACAAATTTAAGGGAGGAAGAGTGTAAAATCGGTATCATAAAAAAAGACATGGAAGAACTAAACAATTAGTAAATTTTCTTAACATTTATTTTTATTTCTGGCAACAAAAGTGAAAGAGACAATTGTCAAACTGTAACAAAAGTATTACTCGAACGGTGAGGGTGGTACAGGGACGGCTTTTGTTGTTTATAATTGGGGTATTGAAATATATAATCAAAAGTTTAAATTATGGGATCATTGCAATTGTTTTCAGGCAGAACTGGTTGCGATAAATGAGGCAGTACGTTATATCAGGCAAGAGTGGGTATTTATACTCATGTAGGACTCATGTAGGTACAATCGTTTAGGGATAAACTTGATATTGATTAGCATGATATTTAGATAGTTAGTAGGGTAGTATTTATGAATGAAAATTTTATAGCCTTTAGTGTTTGAATTGGTGTTACATTATAGTTTTAACGTAATTGGGGTATATAACTAAGTATTTAAGATATAAACCTTTAATTTAATTACTCTTAATTAGAATAATTAAATATTAAGTTATTATTAAGTATTAGAATAGGTACTGCTGTTGTTTTGTTTCTTTTTAGATCGTTACTTCTATCCGGCTTCAACTCTTCATGATGTGTAGAAGGAAGCAGCTACCTGAAGACACGGCTCTCAGAATTAAGAAAAGTGGTGGCTGCCGCTTCAACAAGCAGAAGGATAACAATAATTTTCCGGCTATCAATAACAAGATCTGGCACTTCTTCCCAGATCCTCCTAGAGTAAGGTTTTTGCCGCGGTTTTCCCTTACTCCTTTGCCATTGATTATATGTATATAAGTAATAAAGTCGTAATTTTTTTGACATGTCATCCCGAGGCATGTCCTTGACCATCTTGAATGTGGTTCTTTTTGCCACGCCCTCTGTCACAATATGGAGATGGGTAAGATCCAATACTACCTCAATATCTGCTGTTGAGGAAGTTCTCATAGCCCAAGTTATGTATACGCATGCTAATCTTTGTACTTTCGATAGGTTAATTCTCGCGGTGGTGGCCAGATTAGTTCTTTTGCTCCAAGCTACTGATGCATAAGTGATGATCGGTGTCACTATCGCTGTATACATCTAAAGCAGTATTTTTGGATTGCATCACCAATTTTTTCCTGCAGAGTTTCTGCACACCATCAGGGGTTTTTTGCCCTTGTTGGTTACTTCAAGTTCGTGTTTGTTCCATAGAAGTTGATTGTCTAGGTCTAGGGTAAGACCTAGGTATTTACTCTCCGTTCTCCAATATTTACTTTGCCCATCTATTTTTATAGTTTAGTCTTAGTGAAGTCAACATTAAGTCCACCCGATTGATACCATCTTCTCAAATTTGCCTCTTGCGTATATGACAATATCATCAGCATATCCTTAACAAGGTATGCCTAGATCAGTCAGCCCGCATAAGAGTTCGTCTACTATCAGGTTCCACATAAGTGGGGATGTAACTCTCCCCTGTGGTTATCCTCTGGTCGTACTAATCGAGATGGTTTTGTGTCCCACTTCCGCCTCCACCGACCTGGTAGGTAGTAGCTACGCCATCCTTCTGGTAGTCACGCCATCTGCCTGCTAATTAATGTTTTTTTGGCATGCTCGTGTGGAGTATTGTCAAAAGCGCCATCTATGTCTAGAAAGGCGCACACTACGGTTTCTTTGTTCGTCGGTGCATCTTGGAATCGATCCGTCAGCTCCACTAATGCAGACTCAGTGGATTTGCTCGGTTGATAGGCGTGCTGACAGAACTGCAACGGCACCCTCTCCCAGATATTCATTCTGATATAATTATCTACAGCCTTTTCCACTGCTTTCAAAACGAATTATGTAAGGCTGATAGGTCTGTGGGAATTAGTAATGCCCTTTTTCCCTGCTTTTGGTATGAAGGCGACTTTGGCTCTTCGCCAAGCTTCTGGAATAATCCAGCTCCAAATTACTCCGACTTATCCGGATCACGTGTGGAAGGATTTCGTCTTGCCCTTTCTGAAGTAAGACAACAAGGACTTCGTCTACTTCCGGTGGCTTTAAAAGCCTGAAAGTATTGTGGCCCATTTTTAACGGTTCGTTTTCTGCATATGTGTCTGGCCATCGCAGTAGCTTCCTTAGTTGTCTTCTATATTGCTCGGAAAAATTTTCCCAGGTACCTACTTTGTTTTCAGGGAAGTGAGTCTCTAGAAGGAGGATAGTTCTTCCGTCTTCACTTTCAGCGAAGCTTCCGTCTGTCTTTCTTAGTGTCTTTCTTAGTATCGTTCTGCCCTTCACCTGTACTTTGTGAAGTTAAACGATTTGCTCATAGTAATAGAAGAAATTTATTAAAGTTTCTATGATCAATCAATTTCTCTAAAAGTTTGCCTTGACAAATCCAGTTACAGTGGCTACAACAGAGAGAAGTTTTTTTTTTAATTAACACTTAGTAACTGCTTAAGACGTGCGATGACATAAAAGCATCGAAAAAATCGACCTCTCATTCTACCATTATCTTTTACTTTTACTTACATTGGACAAAGGTTTAGTAATATTTAAATGCGAGGACCCAACAGGTAAAATTTGACGGAGTGAAATAGGAGTCTCCGTTTTGGAAATATTTTGTTCCAAAAAGAGTTGCCATACTGAAAACAGAAAGTATTTCCTCGGTTTTATACAATCTCAACCCAAAACGGAGAGATTGAATTACTCCGCTTTCTAACACGATTTCCAAGGAAAAATAATCTCCGTTTTCTCTCCGCATCCTACACTACCGTATTTAAGTCCTAAATGTGAACAAATATCCCTAACATTGCATTATATTTTCTCCTTCACGGAGGGTATAATTTGTTTACTTAACATAGTTCTATTTTCTAATACCTCAAACGCCAAAGGGGAAAGATACCACCGATTGGGAACATTTGTTCTCCAAATCGTAACTGTTTCCCTAAACATTTAATTAATTATTTCCACGTGGACTTACTTTGCATAATAGGAGATAATGGTATCTGATACGATAGTAGTATTATATACATATGGGGGAACAACATCCGTTATTCATTTTAATAACAGCACTAGGATATATTCTCCATTTCGGAAACTTTTACATTTATTGCAAAATAGTAAAACTGCATAGAGAGACAAATTGTCCTTAACGGATTAGGTTGCCTCGTTGAAGATGTGTTTTCTCCTATGGAAAGCAAATTATCTTCTGTATTATATCCGTTTAGTAGCAAAACATTTAACTCCGAAATGGAGGCTCCTTGAACGGATGTCGCGAGGGAACACCGCAAAAGAGTTAAAACGGGTGTTAGATTCAACTCCGTATTTTATCTGTGCAAGATACACTGCAGAATGTTTATATTATTTTTCTAAATCTAAATCAGGATGTTGCCTTATTGTGCTTGCTGACATGCTAGTATAAAATAAAACAGCGATTATGCTATCATAACATTTACAGACAAAAACTTGTGCGTTTTATGAGCAATATAAAATATCATTAATCTGGTTTACTTAATAGTACATGCAACTAAGGTGTTATGAAACTATTAAATTAAGTGCTACTAAGGTTAAAAGAGCTTAGAAATATTATTATTTAACGTATTTTACATGTGATATCAACTCGTGATCATTGAGTTACTGTTTTATTTTTATAACACTTTGTAAAAACCTTGAGAAATGATGCCGCATTGTCAACTTAAGGCGAAATGATTTACTTAAATCGTTTCACAGTAAAATAATAATTATATAAGTAGACGTTAATAATATAATAACCTAGAACATATATGAACCTATAATAGCCTTATTACCAGCACTAAATGTCGTGCTAATTATCACTTAAAATTAGTAATTAACCCGGTTGTGATCTTATAAATGCTTCAATTAACAAAAAAAAAACGTAACGTAAAAAGAGTACCTTAATATCTAAACGGTTGAGTTGAAAGCACGCGACATGGATATATCATGTGGGCAAACTTACGTCTTGGACCGGACTCTAAGTGCATGTATACCGCGCTGACAAAAAAATCTTAGGTTATGCTTTATATGTATCATCGGCTACATAAAAGAACTGGTACAACATAAAAATACATTTGCCCGATGTCCCAAATTTTTTGCTGTGTAGTATGTTTGTCAAGTATGTAATATGAAAACTGGTTACCTTTTTTTTTAATCTCGTTTAATTGTGACATATTAACCTGACAATATCTCTTCTCGCTTCTGAAATATTGCAAAAATATGTTTTTAGGGGAAACTTTGAGCCACTACACACATAAAAGCTTTCCTGAAAACAGTTAAATTGTCACAAAAAGTTTTTAAGACAGAACTAAGAGAAAATATTTTACACTTTTCGGAAACATTTCCAAGTACACCACATTTAATTAGAAATTCCCAAACTCCAAAAAAGAGAAATACAATATCTTTCGACGGTGTTACTGTTGTTTAACATCGCTCGCGGGATAATAATAACATCAACCGGAAAAATGTAACTACAATTGGTGTATATAAATGATTTAGCTATAGTAGGGAGTTAATGTAATTAATATATTATTACTGGGATTTTATTTTTGTAAGGTTGTTAGAAAAATTCCTTAAACGTGTTAGAAACGGATAAGTTGTACTACGTAAAATTGAGGGCTGTTCGGTACTTTCCGAATGTTTTGAGGTGGGGAGGGACAGAATGCGTTTCCGTGGGCCTTGCGTCTTTGCATTTGCAGCAATCATGTGTAAGGTACGACATACATGGGTGTACATACATAGATATACAGGAAAACATCTTATTATATAGAGTAAAGTACCAAAACTTAAGAAAGTGGATAAAAATAACAGAAATGCAAATATTGAATTTAATATTACTAACAAACCAGGAAGTGTTCTCTTACTGTTAAGCCGCTTTACAGTTCGCAATTTTTTCTTGCGTGTAACAAAATTGCATGCAATAAAAATAGCACATGCTCTATTCCGTGTATTGCACGTGCAATACAAGTAAAATTGCGCCCAGCTGATCTAAATCCATTGAATTTGCATTTCTCAACGCATGACACATAAACTTAAAAGTTTAATTTCGGAACATCACAAACAGTATACAGAACAATTTAATGGTAAATTGAGTCCAAAACATCTTTTCATGGTTCATTACCCAACCATTATATCCAAGATGGCGCCGCTCATAAATTTATGGTCGATGAGGTTCGAAGGCAAACATTCATTCTTCAAAAAGATTACAGGTAACAATAGATGTTTTAAAAATATTTGCCAAAAACCCTTAGCATGAGCACCAAACACATTAGCAAATCTATGGCAAAAATAGAATTATTGGTAACACTTTCTCTTAGGACCACAAAAAAAATGGTGAAAATGTAACTGTTAAAAAATGGCTTTGTGGTATCGACTGCAATATGTCTGGTTATATTTATTAGTGGCTATATATTAATAATATTAAATACAAATATGGATTCTTTATTGTAACTAACATAGGCATTGTAACTAACATATAAGCTTTCCAACATTTGCTCAAATAAAGCATATATTTAATTACAGATCAAAAAATTATTTTGTGTGTAAATCTTGGGGGTTTTTAGTATAAACTTTGTTTTTAATAATAAAAAAAGGTAAAGTAGAGTATAGTTTACCTTTTTTATTTTAAACATTCAATATTTTCAGTTTATAAAATCATTTTTATCAATCTTTTTGGATTACACAAAAAAGTGATATTGATTCCGTAGCGGAATTTAGTTAACACCGAAGCCGACTTCATTTAATTCCGCTATAATATTAGCCTAACATCGTAAAGATGTTCACACAACACCGCAGCTGGTTTCATTTAATTCTGACACGGAGTTCACGTTACACAGTAACGGCGTGCATATAACTCCATAAAGAATTTATCGAACTCTGTAATGAGTCTTGCTAACACAGAAATTAAGGTAATCTAACTTTTCAAAGAGAGTGCTTATCATACTACATCGTGTTAAAGGCAATTCCAAAATCAAATAATGTCAACTCCTTTGGGATATCAATCCCATCCTCATTCCCAATGGAATATTGCTAACTCCGTATGGAAGTAACTTTACATTGTAAGAGTGAAACTTTAACTACACAAAAGTGTAATTTAACTCCGAGACACGGATATTACTATTAACTTAAACAACTCCGTTACCTTTAACTACTTGTGCATTTGGACGCGAGGGAAATACTAGACTGTGGGAAATCGGTGTTAGATCCAACTTGGTAATTCTTTATGTGTATTACACTTCTTAGAAACCAAATATGGGACGCTGTCCTACATTCTCTACCAAAAGCTCTGCTCCGATAGAGCCATTGAAAGTGGCCCCTAACGCTATCGGGCTGAGAATTAAAAACCATGGGTACCTACTGTCGCGCTTAATCAGGATTATCTGTATATAGTTTCAACCCGCATAGTTATAAAAGTATCGAAATATAAAAAAAAACTATATAACAAAATAATATTTATTTGTACACGCCGTTTGAAACTGCGTTGTATTTTTCCTTTTTGAGGGTGTTTTCTGAGTTGAGTTAATGTATCAACCTAATTTTGTGTTATATAGTAATGTATGTATTTGGGTTCATTATATATTTTTTTAAGTTCTTTCTGTGTGGTAGAACATGCAAATAAAAAAGGCAAATCACCGGTTGATTTCAGGTTTATTTATATGTTGTACATTTCAGCCTAATAGTTACGAAAGCATCGAACTATAAAGCATAATTTGGTAAGAATAAATAGTAAATAAGTAGTATTATTATAAATATATTATCTTTGTTACATTTATATTAATATATATGTATGTATTTATAATCAATATAAAATAATATTTAGGTCCGTACACGAAGCTCAAAGTTTCCGTTCGGGGATGTTTTTTGAATTTGAGGTTCCAACTTGACGTTTTGTTGTATAGTAATGCTTGCATTTGGGTTTACTATATACTTTTTTCCAAATAATTTTTCCAAAGTAATGTCATATGAATTGAGAAGAGAATGCTCTTGATTCGAAACCTTCACCGATTCTTCTGGGAAGAATGAATAACTCCATGAATAAGTATTTCTATCATCTTCATTCGTTTATTTATTTGTTTAAGTTTTTTTCTTCCAGATTTCAAGATTTTTATTAGTAAACCACCGCAATTAATACACTTAGGTATGTGAGAACATATTTTAACTTACTTTCTACAACACTGCTGTTTATTCTACGTAAGGAAATTACGTTAAACAATAGTCTCCAAACTCTCACAATCAAATAATTGTCATATTATAACAAATTATGCACGTGTCAGGGCATTGATTAAAGAAATATGTATAATAAATGTATATATCTATTTGGAAATAAGAACAAAAGTAAAATACTAATAGCGCTTCTGTTCAACATTAAGAAAATTATAACAACTATAAAATACTTATTGCAATAACAAATGTGGACAGAATTAGGTTGTTACTAGAACAATAAATATCCAAAAGAAATTTGATGATGTATATTAAATTTAATCATAAAAATATATATATTGCACCAAAATGCATACATTTATAGGTAACAAAAAATCAAGTCGAATTCTTAAATCCAACTTGGAAAAAATTCCCTCAAAAGGAAAAAATACTCATAACTTCGAACAGCGTGTATGCAATTAAATATGTAATATATATAATTATAATATATATAATAATATTGTATTGTTACAATATTCTTTTTTATATGTGATGCTTTTATAGATACTAGGGCTAAAATATACATATAAATAATCCTGAATCCGTTCGATGAATAATTAATTTTAACCTTAAAATAATTAACAACCAATGCTGCTAAGATCACTCAAAGAGATTTTATTTTTTATTTGCATTGCTCACTTAAGAACTTGCCGAAATATATAATAAACCCAAATATAATTATATTGGCACCTTAAACCCAACTCAAAAAAATATATACTAAACCTAAATGTATACCTATAGTCTAATATACAAAAAACTAGGGTTTAACGCTTATTGAGGATTCGATATTTTACATACGTCACCAATACCTTGTTGAGATCTCGCTGACGTAGAGTAGCTGTATTTCCCGAGAGTGTATCGAAGCCTCGTCCACCGCGTTAGGAACAACTATTAAATATACTTTCTAATAATGATGTGTACACATAGTATGCTGTTTTTATCTTTTTGTTTTTGTTATACATGTATGTTTTGCCTCTAGTTTATCAAAATAATAAAACAAATATGAAAACCAGAATAGAATCTATTACCTATTTGTAAATTGAAAAAGTGCTTTCTTCCCATTGTTGTCCATGGCAATACATGACGTAATCTTATTTTCTATTATTGCATCTTGCTACGAGAAACAAAGGTGTAGACTCGCACTGCCTGTATGAAATATATAAATAAGTAATGTTTAAGCAGTTAGAAAGAGCGTTCTAGAAATGATTTATCAAATGTTATTTATATCAACCTGTAATTCCTATGTAAATAATCTTCCTACATGCGATTCAAACAAACAGAACATGACAAAAAAGGGTTCAGCTTGGTAGATGACGCTTCACTAGTGGGATCTAAGCATAGCCTTCATGACTTAAGAGAAACGTGTCGAAGCCCTGGCGCTAAACGGCTTATATAGGCATATTTATTGATCTCGGAAACCGAACTAACTCGTCGACACAGTGATTTGTGGTGAATCGGATATTCCCGAGGCCTCTATCTAGTCGTTGAACTTACAAAAGCCAAGTTGGCATCTTAAACTAAATTCAAAAAAAAATACCACCAAAAAAAGGGAAAATAGTGGTAACTTTGAACTGAGTGAATGGAACTAGTTCTTGATTTTTTATAGAATATCCATAATCAGTGTTTACTTACATATTTTTTTAAACGTGATGGCCTAAGTAGTTCCTGAGAAAAAAAATTTAAATTTTTCCACCCTTATGCTAATATCTCGAATGGAGTGGCATCGATTGAGCTAATTGGTATTTACAGTATGTATGACAGTAGTACTCATTTGCTTTAATTTCAGACCGGTAGTTTTAGGGTCACTTTTCAATGGCTTATCAGAGCAGAGCCTTTAAATAATGTTGCAATAAAAAAAACGGAGCCTACAGTTAAACCGGATTACTCATAGAAAACGGAAATTGTAGAACAAAAAGTGGCGACCACTGATGAACCATTTTAACTTCCACTATATTTTCACCACCATGCTGTAATACGTCTGCTTATCTATACAATTTTTCAAGTAAAATGTCTAAATTGATTATAGTCGAATGTCTGATCGACATAAATCGCTACACAGATAGATTATAGACAATTATGTTTTTTTTTCTATCTTTATTTTATTATCCATGTTTGTCCCCCATAATACCATACTTCATAAGGGTTTCATTCATTGTCTTTTATTTATCAGCTTTCATGAGATGTATCATACAAGGAATGTGAACCTTTTGAATTCCATCCACAGAACTGCAAACTCCCAAGAAAAAAGAGCCTGCTGCCTTAAGAAGCAAAGATTGTTTACATACGCACGGCTGACCGACTGACATCACTGGGTGGGCAGAAATGTTTTTGCGGAAGAATTTTCATTAGGGTCTATATTTCCCGGTTTTTGATGACATTTGCTTTCATTTTCAACGTCAAAATGGTATATCTAGATTAGAATAGAATTTTAACTCCATTAATTCTAATTGTAAGTCGTGGTCGTTTATTACAGAATTCTCCAGTAAAATTCCTCATATCGCAAATGTACCATTATATCAGTCACCAGCAGCTAGTGGCTGATATTTTGAATATTTTTTTTTTGCGTAGAGGAAATTAAAATCATTACATAACTTTAACATAGTCTTTTAAATTCTACTCTTTAGTTTAAAAGTTAATTCTTGTGTGCGCGCATATTCTTTATCGGAGATCGAACTGAGCTGCTTTGAGAAAGCCAACACCAGTCCAGATAAAATTCGATGCGGCTTGCTAAGTCAGGTTGTTGGGTTTTTGCTCCAACTGGTGCTCACTCAATCTGCTGCTTTCAGAAGCAAGTTTTCGTCTGTACTAAAATTCTCTGCAATTTTATCAATCACAAGAGAAAAGTACGTGTTTAGTAGTTACTGCGTATCTCTTAAAAATACAAGTTCTACGTTTTCCAAAATTCTCAAAGGCTACTCTGGTACTACTCGAATTTAACCAATCGCCAGCACGTTTTGGAAACGGTTTCTCCGCTCTTATCCATAGTTTCTTATAGGCGAAGAAATTATGAATTCTCTGGCTCCTTGTGAATATAGAGCTGAGGTGGGTTTCTGATCTTAATAGAGCTTTTAATTATGTTAACCATTCGCTACTAATTAATAAGCTCGGGTGCTAGGTTATCACAGGAGTTGTCATCGATTGGTTTGCATCTTCTTCCCTCTAATAGGATCAATAAGCTAGAATTAATTTTAATCCAATTAAAATATTAAATCCATTCACCCGGCTCATTCACCTGGGATGTAAGATAAGATCGGAGTTCCACAGGACCCTTTGGGATTCCTTCCCCTATTTTACCCATCAATAATAGGAACCAGAATGTTTACCGCACTTACTGGTGAGTTTAAAATCACTTTCTGTTGCAGTGTTGAATCTTAAAGAACTACGAGAACTACGCGGTTCTTTTGGACCACTGGGTGTATTCAATGGACTCCTAGTAATTTTTATTGAGTTGTAGTTGTACAGTATCTTTAAGTAGCTCACTCCCATTTTTTTTTTGATCGAAAAGCTTTTGAAAGATGATTGGGTCTTTGGGTTTCAAAAAATGTGAAGCATCAGAAGTGCCTGAAAAAAATCGTTAAAATTTAAGAAACCATTCTACTTACTGGCATTACACTTTATAACTTTCCAGAATACCTGACTGAGAACTTACAAAATAAATAACTGACCATCTAAGCCTAGTATTTTGCAAAAGTGCCTATGTATGTATATTAAGAGGTATCTGCTACCACCCAACAAAGCCAAGATTAAAACTGAGGTTAACATCTGTATGATTATGAGAAACATACTATAATAGAGACAGGAAATGTAAGAGAAAATGTAATGGAGGAGTTGTACGTTTTGACAAAAAATGTGCCAAAAATGGTTCAAAGAAAGCCCATAAAACTAATATAAATCTGATGCTTGCAATGGGTAAACAGAAGAAGGGAAAAGAAGTAAAAAGAAGAAAGGAAGAGATAGGAAGGAAAAGTGGTAGCTATATAAGAATAAACAGTAATGTTTAAAATATCTACTATGTACTTGACGCCACTAGAAATACGCGACATGATGCATGTCACCGCATATGCCGATCACAGATCACGTTAAGTGATAAATTGAATTGTTTTTGCGTCTAAACTCAATTGGTTTTTATTGTGACTAGATTATCTGCACTTCTCACTTAGATTACCGGAAATAACTGGTCTTTATCTGACATATATACTACTGAGAAATTTGTGAAATGCAAAGTTGTTGCCGGATAATCATAGTGAAAAGTGAAAAGTACCTTTAATTTCTCGATGGATTAACCTATAAACAGTGGATTGTCTATATCCCGTATTACCGTCACCCATAATGTAAGAAAACTAGGAATAAAAACAATGTTTCACTTATAGAATGAAATATTTATTTAAAGTGTTGATATTTTTTTTGATGACTTTGATTTACCAAAGTATCTGATAAAAATTCAGGGTTTTTAAATAAAGAATATTAGATCATAACTAAATATCTAACATGTTTATTATACGCAGCACTATCAAATGGGAAATGTAGTGAATTTTTTAGTACACCAGCGATTATTTTGTCCTTAATGTTTGAGACAAACCGAATTCTAGCATATTTTCTTATGTTTTAACATGAAATTGGATTAAAATACAGTAAAACTCCAATTAAGCTAAATTTATGCAAAATTAAATACACTGTAAAAAATATGTTCTTTCTCCAAACTTTGATCTGCCAAAATCTACTTTATATATTTAATACTCTGTTTTTAATATTCTATTTTGTTCTGTAGGTGTCTTGCTACTGACCAACTTTACTTCTTAAGGTAGAAATTATAAAGAAAAAATGTCACTGAACGATTTGCCAACTGCACAATTCTTCTCCACCACCTGGATCGAAAAGCCAAGAAATTAATACGAAACACGAAAGAAAAACTGATAGAAAACGAAATAGGGAAATAGTATGAGGAAATTAAGAAATAGGAAACCTCGAAAAAGTTTATGAAACGATTAAATAAACGAAAAAATAATAATGAGATTACATAAATAATATAAAATAGGTCAGCCTTGTGACAGAAAATGAGAGCAGACGAAAAACATGCATGGAGATATTTCAATGAACTATTAACAAAACTCTAGCTGAACCAAGCAGAAACACGACAAACGGAAGTTGCCCATCAATAGATGACGAACAAATCAAAAAGCAACAAAAGAAGAGGTGTTTCAAATAATAAATGGAATCAGTAGTGAGGTGATTAAATATGGTGAATAACTGAACAGAATAACTGCAAGGGAAAATATATGACCGAGTGTTAGAGATATGAGGAAGGAAAAGAATACCAGCAGATTGGGAAACCGAAATAATTATTCCGATATACAAAAAAGGAGATAGAATGGTATGGAATAACCACAGAGACATCACACTTTTAAGCACGGTCTATAAAATACTAACAACATTAATTCAAAGAAGGCTAATAAACATTAAAAACCACATAGGGGATTACCAGGCGCCGTTTTCAAAAACGAAAACCTACTGTGATGCGGATTCCATTCTTAAACAAATAATAGAAGAAGGAAACGAATAAAAGTTAGGATTGGAAGTAATCTTTATAGATTTCAGCAAAACTTTGACTCAATTAACAGACAGCAGTTAATGATAATCTTAGAAGGATTAGGTATTCCCACTAAGCTTAGAAGGTTAATAGCGAGGACACTCAACGAAACAAGAGCAAAAATAAGAACCAACACGAGCCAAGCAGAGGAATTCCGAATTAATAAAGGGNTAAAAATAGCAAAACTGAGCATTTAAATTTCTTCTTTTATAAATAACATTCTTTTTTAAGAGCATTCTATTAAGCTACAAAATTATTTAATATCCGAAAGCTTCATTTCACCGATATCGACTTCAGTAGTTACAAAAACGTAAATTTTCTTTGCTTGTCGAATCGAGAGTGAGTTGTTAATAAACGTACCCATGAATCTGATTATTCTTTGGATTATTTAATGAATCACCAAAGATGAATGAACGAATACACAAACAAGTAGAACAGAAATTTAAACACCTTTTTTATGATATTGCGCGAAATGATCTATACATTCCCACGCTTTGCGATACATAAGCTCATTTCTTTATATGAAATCATGAGTCCGAAAAGATCGTTTTTTCGAGACGAAGATTTAAATAAAGTTCAAGTGGCTGCCTCAAGCGCGAACACACAAAACTGACGCGTAATGGCTGAATACTTGGGGGGGTATACTCGGACAGCATTTAGGTTGGGCACAGGTGCGGCTCTAGCCACGGCATTTTAAAATAATTTTTTTTTCTCGTTAATGCTTACAAGAGAAAAGGTACCACCTAGCACACGTGGAAGAGCCACTACGAACCGTCACGTCAATGGAGCGGAAAATACACGGTTGGATGCACCAGGGTATATAAGAAAAATGTCGGACGCATGGAGAATTCAGTTGCAGTTTATCCTGAAGAAGCTGTCAGTAATGAAAGAGCAAGCGTCAGCGAAATTTTGACACAGGCCAATACCCGCAAGAAGCTGTTAGTTATAGTTACATCGCCGTGAAACCACCCGAGGTTATACAAGCCTTACGGGAGGTTGTACTATCTACTAGACGACTAGACTCTACCACCAAAAGAACAATATTTCAACTTGCATTCTACGTCGATGCCAGACAGAAGATTACACCTAGTTCGTAAAGTTTGAAACATACATAACAAATGCCGCAAAGAAAATCTAAGAAAACGCAGAAGCCTTACATGAGAACGAGTGGCTCAATGTATACGGAGCTACATCTAAATTTTCGGTATATATATCAATATTACGATTTCCTTAAACAAACTGTTTATTTTAACAAGCGTACAGCACAGATAACAGTATTAGTAAATTATGTCAAAATTGTATTAGAAAACTGTAATCATCACCCATGTGTTCTGAACATATAATAAGTTTTCTGTCTATAGTAGCAAATAAATTAAACATATTCTATAAGTACAGAAATTGTTGGAAGACGGCGGTTCTCCTTTTCACCACATTAACTTTTCATAGTCGATAAGTTTTCAACACGGCAGACATAAGCTGTGTTCGCGGATGAATCACTAACTAGTCAGAGCCACTCATTTACTGTGAAATCAGTCAGAAAACAGTTTCGGATTTCTTTCAGCCAA
Organism: Protaetia brevitarsis; assembly: GCA_004143645.1. Lineage (NCBI taxonomy): Eukaryota > Metazoa > Arthropoda > Insecta > Coleoptera > Scarabaeidae > Protaetia > Protaetia brevitarsis. The sequence continues at coordinate 764,727 of RXPK01000201.1, read as the reverse complement.
TCGAATCGCGTCTGACTAGTTTGTGATTCCTCCACGAACACAGCTGTAGTTATCAAATATTTACCTATTACTTGCCAGATAAATATTTCTTAGGAACTGTTGTCAACAGTCATAAAAGTTGCATACGGTGGCCCTTGATTTTTGCGAATTAACCGTCTATGTGGAGAGGCAAAAGGTAAGTAGGGTAGGCATAAGAAATTTTCATATTTTGCTTGTTTTTTATGCATTAAATTCTTATATTAAATACACTATACAGCGCATTTTCATTTCGACGATATTTTCCATTTTGTTAGGAAAAAAAATCAGAAATATTGAACTCTGTAGTATTATTTTTAAACAAGTAAAGCTCCTATAGAAATTATCGCTACTTCAGAGATTTTACTTCTGAGTATTCCAGACTACATGAAAAAGTCTTGAAAAAGTTACTTATAGTTAGAAATATTACTTCTAAAGGTAAAATACCTGTACGGTTTTAGGGGCACAAACTTGTCCTAAAATCGTACAGGAATTTTACTGAAATTTTTTTTAGTGTGTGAGACACCCTGTATATTATTTCAGATAATGTATAATTATCTATATTGTGTATGATTATTTCCGCCTCCATCGTTGCTATTATAGGAAGTGCAAAGAGCAAGTGATAAGGAATTATTCTTATGAAATTTTTATCTATCATATATGAAGTGTTTTTGATCACCCGTCCGCTATCTTTTTGTCCAAATTTATTCAAATGCCGCTAAAATTTCGATAATGACCTGTAAAATAACGCGTGCAGATCAGCTGACTTTCGCAAATAACCGAAAATTAACCAAACCGGCGTAATATAATAAACACCCTTTAAGCCGAGCTTTAGAAATATACAGTGTACTTATGAAATAAAATTATTTTTCATGTTATTGTAGAGTTTTAAGGAAAACGCTCGAATGCGTCGATTTTTATTTTAAAGCCTTTTGATCGAAATTATACATTTAGAAATATACAGGCTGATTCACGTAAGTGCAGCACAAAGTAGATGATTTTTAAAAAAATTTAAACCCTGTATATTTTTCATTTTTGAAGGAAGTCTCCCTAATAAATTGATTTCAATAACCTATAACATTTATGACCTAAGTTAGCAAATGATTATTTTCAGTGGAGTTAAATTTAGAATTTTTTTAGAGAACTAATAATTTTATAAAAGCGCAAAAGTAAGAAAGTAAGTACTTTCTTAACTATTTATGGTCGCCTGCACGGACATATTAATGTTTTTACACGTTCAGAATGATAAAGGTCATATACATATAACACCGACGATGACAAAAAATAAATAAATTGAAGGAGGTCAATGCTGTAAGTTATGTAATTCAAAGAGGACATTTGAACCTATTTAATTTTAATATACTCTGGTACTAGTTTCGGCTTGATAACATCAGCTAGAATCTATACAAAATGACACATTTCAAGATGCCGGTTGAAAGAAAACAGGAAGAGACGTAAACTAAATGCTTTTGCCATCAGAATTCTCAAAAAGAAATATGCAAATATTTATAAGGAACCAACTACACATGAAAGTATAGATGGAAGTTATTAAATTAATTATCATTGATGGTACTTTGAGAAACATACTGCTGTGGTCTGGCACCCCGGTTTTCGGAAATTCAAATTTGTTTTCTTGTTCATTCCAATTTACCTTTATCAATGTCGCGCAAGAGTTTCCACAATTTATTGTTATATTTGATAAGATTTTGTTATTTGAATTGATTGTTAAATTTATTTTAATTGTTCAGTTGTTGAAATTAATTTCATTCAGTTATACATATTGCGGTTATCCCTTTGAGGCGCCAGTTACTTGAATGATGCCCTGTAAGTACATTTAAATTTATTTTTATTGCTGCCATTTTTCGTAGTTCATTTTTATTTAAAGATTTGTTCGTTTTTTTTTTAATTTGATCATCCTTCAAGGAACTCATTAAATAATAATTTTAGTATATATTTGTACACAAATTAGATATAAGATCAGTTATTATATTTGTTCTGGAAAGTTTTTTTTTTTAGTTTAAAGAGTTAAGTTTTTCCGTTTTCTAGTTTGCTGTTTAGTTTTGAATAATTAATCACCACAAAAGCAAAATGTGGGCGTTTGAAAATTTGACCTTCTTTAATCTCCAAAAATTGAAAAAGGTTTGATCTCAAATAAAAGAATAGAATTTAGAATGACGTTAATAATCATAAATTTTATTATTATAAAAAAAAAGAAAAAAAAACATTTAGATACAATTTGCAGGAAAACAAAACCATGACTCTGGCCGAAATCAAAACCTGCTAAAAACTCTACAATTACAAAAGGAGAATTCAAATCCTTTAACAAAGCAAAAGACAAATTTGTTCTAGAAGAAAATCCTATTTCACAAAAAATCCCCGTGGTTACAAAATTAAACGAACTAAATTAATTTATTAATTTAAACAAGTAAATTTACAAAATTGAATTTTAAATACAAGGACAATGCTTCTAATCGTTTGGGTGAAGTTCTAATAATGAAACCTAGCATTCTAAGAGCGTCGTTGAAGATATTAAGAACATGATTAGTGAATGAAGAGTTTATGTCAAAGTTATATCAAGATCTTTGTAGAATCGTTCCGCTCCAAAAATACATTATCGTTAATGATAATCATACATGATGGGTTTACATTACGAGAGTAAGACATAACTCTTGCACTTGTTGACATTCATGAATAATTTATTATAATACACCAATCACGAAGAGCATCAATTTGACTTTGGAGATAATATGCATGTTGTCAACACTATCAACGGTTACAAATAATTTTAAGGTCATCAGCGAGAGAATTTAGGACAAGATACAACATTGCAAATATCATAATAAAGATGAGAAATAAGAGAGGGCCAAAGATTAGTTCCTTGAGCAACACCAGAAGTAGGATAAAAATGTGGTGATTTATAGCCCATAATCTAACATAGTTTCCTGTTTTTGAGATAAGAATCAAAAGGCGAACAAGCTGAGAAGAGAAGGCAATGGCATCCAGTTATAAAGAAGTAGAGTGTGATCAATGCGATCAAAAGCCTTCGTGAAATCCGTATAGATAACATCAGTTTGCTTATTATTATCGATATTGATAGATATAAACGAGTGATCTCCACTAAATTGGTAACAGTAGAGTGCTTACTGACGAAACCATGCTGGCTATGCTTATAAGAGAATAACTGTGGATAAATGCGAGAATAAATACATTTCAAAAAACTTTAGCGAAGTTGTTGATCATAGCTATGGGTCGGTAATTAGCAACAGCCTGTCTATCACCCTTCTTAAACACAGGAACCAAACGTGTAGTTTTCCAGATTTCAGGAAAGCAAGCAGTACTAATAGATAAATTAAATATGTGACACAAAGGCGAAGCAAAAATATACGCACAATCCTTTAATAGAAAAGGAGGCAGTTGATCAGCAACCCAGTAGAAATTTTCCTTAAGTAACTTTATAGCGCAAATAATATCACTTTCACTGATATGGCCGATATTAATACAAGAGTTATTAGTTAAGTCAGCAGCGGTCGGAAGAATATTATTAGATTCAGGAAGATGAACTGATTTGAAGTATTCACAAAAGCCATTAACGATGGAGTCGGCAGTATGAAGTTCATCGACATTGATGTCACTAACAATGTTAGGAATACCATTATCTTCATTTTTAGTACGAACATGATTCCAAAATTTTTTGGGATTGTTTCTAATTGAAGTCTGTATATGCGCTAGATAATTATCATACAAAACGTTAGAGTTAGATTTAATTTCTCTACGTAATTTCTTAAATTCGGTGTAATCCTCATTTGACCCAGTATTTCTATAACGCCGCCTATAGATATCCTTTATATTAATATTTCTGATATGTTGAAAAGTGAACCAGGGTGGAAAGTCACCACGACAATTATTTTTTAAAGGAACATATAGGTCAATATAAGAGTGAATAATATTGTAAAATTTATCACAAGCGTCATTAACATTATTGATGTTATACAGTTCAGACCAGTCAGTGCTGAAAAGAGCCCCATACAGATTGTTAAAATTGGCTCTTCTGTAATTATAGCTTTTTACAACATTACTACTATGGATAGAGGACAACGGTTTAATAAAATTAAGACTGATTTTAAGAGCTGGGTGTTCACCTTCCTCTCTATTTATTTTCCTGCAAATTGTATCTAATTTTTTTTTTTTTTTTATAATAATAAAATTTATGATTATTAACGTCATTCTAAATTCTATTCTTTTATTTGAGATCAAACCTTTTTCAGTTTTTGGAGATTAAAGAAGGTCAAATTTTCAAACGCTCACATTTTACTTTTCATGATAGGTTTAATTGTTAGAGCAACCCTGAGTTTAATTGTTCTTTTGCGCCCATTATTTTTATCCGCTGAGCTAGTTAATTTAATTTTTTCATTTTTAATATTCATTTTACATTTTGTCTTTTGCACCTTCAGGACACAGCATGTTGAGTGAAATAAACCTGTTATTAGGTGATAAAAATCGAAAATTATAATAGCAACGAATTCAAAAAAGCATTAATTAAAAGTGAACAAAATTAAATGTAATTTTTAGAAATAAAGAAGATGTAACAGTACGCTTGAAAATTGTGGTACAAAGAACTTACCAAATGATTAGGACAATCATACAGGACAGAAGAAACAAATTTTATAAATAAACAGACACAAATGTTTGTTAACACTACAAAGTCAAAATACAAACAAATTCTCCTAATCGGAAAGCATCTGCAATGTGGGTAATAGAAATAAAAAGAGGAAACAAAAGTAATCCAAAGAAATATCAAGAAAGAATTGGGCAGAATCCACGTTAAATTGAGTATCAGCTGCCTTTTTTTTTAAGTAAATGTTTACCAATGTCATAGTATTGTTTTTCATTCATATATTGTTTTTTTAAATTCATATGTTAATTCTATGTTTAGATAAAGGGATATAATTCCTTATTGTATTTTTTTAGGATTTTGCAATAAAAAGCATTTTCAATAGAACCTTTTTTCATTAAAATCAAAACAATAAGTCGATTCAATACTTTATGTGTATATTCATAAAAATTAGTTGAAACCTAACTCTGAATTATCAGTCTAATCAAATAATTGACTCAAATCGCCACTTTATGCAATTTGTCGTATTTGAGGTCTAGCTAACTTCCGGTGGGTGTTTTCATAAACTTCGCACTATCCTCAAACCAGCCTTAATTTTTCACGTTCCGACTACTTTTACTGAATTGTAAGTTTAGTCTTCTTCGTGACGCTCTGTAGCCTTCTTTAATACGACAAGGCCAAAGGGATGGTTGTCGTCTAGATCGTGCGGAATACCCACAACTGCAGCTTCAAGTACTGCCGGATGTTCGTACATTACGATCTCTATAGATGTCTGGTACTATGTGCCAGCTTTGGTATTTGAACATTTCCTTGATTCTATTCACAGAAAAAAAAGCAGTTGTCCTCGTCATAGTAGCCACTGTCTCCAGTCTTTAAGAAGCCTTCTTCATCGAAAGGATCTTCTTGTGTAGGATCTAGGCTTAGGTAGCCTTTAATGCGGCCTCCATTTTCGCGCGTACTTCGCTTTTGATTCGTCCTAGCGTTTTGCCCGTTTCTAAATCAACGATCTGAAAAAGTAGTTATGGCTTATAGTTAGATATAATTCATAGACTAGTAACGTTATGAAATAGGTTATTGTAATTGGTATTGTTTTAACGTATGTCCTGAGACACACGTAAATAAAATTTATTATATTGAAGAATGTAATTACATATTATTAAGATAATATAATAGTCGGTTGTGATTCAATCCAAGATATAGATTACAAAAATATTAATATTTACATTCCAAAGTGATTAAAATATGTTTTATCTTCTCTAATTTTTTTTTTCTATACCATAAAAACTAAATATTAAGACTTCAATCATAATTGGATCAAGATATTACAAGTTATCTTATCTGTTTTTTTATTTAATTCAGATACAAATTAAATATTGTCTTGAAATAAAGAATGAATGGTTTAAAATTTGAGAACGTCTATGTGCAAAGGAGCACCCTATGTTCTTATAGTTTAATTAAATCTATTTAACAGAACAGAGAATATTTCGGAGAAATATTATTCCCACAGACGAAGTTTGTGTTATTGTTTGCTCGGGTCACAAAATGAGGATGATGTTGATATAAGTTTTTATTAGGGTAAAGGAGTATAACCAACTTTTTCAGTTTTTTTAAATATGGGACAGAAAAGTATCGAGATAAACAACATTAGTTACACCTATAATGAAAGCCAAAAACGGAAATTACTAGAGATTACGAAATATAGAAAATAAAACGGAAGAAAATATGATACTATTGAATGAGTTGACAGAAAATCTATTATATTTACTTATTACTAATATCTTTTTCTTTCAGAAACGACTGATCAAGCTGTTTTTATTTCATTTCTGTTTTTGTAAGATACAAATTTAGATTTTACAAATGTGACAAACCTTTTTTGTTCAAATGAAAGTTACACTATTGATTTGTCACTTTACAAATCTTTTTCAATTGAATCTAAATTATGGATATTGTAATTACACCTACAAAGATAATATTGTAGAAATTAATCAAATTCTTTCACATTTTTTTAACGCGTTATTATGATTGCCTATACAATTTAAAAATTTAATAATTTATGTATGCTGTGATT